>CM075029.1:9200990-9228895 GCA_037576675.1 Pangasius sanitwongsei | reverse complement strand
AAGATAGGGATAGGTGGAGAGTGATGATTCGCTGTGGCGACCCCTGAAGGGAAAAGCCGAAAGAAGAAGAAGAAGAAATATAACATATAAAATAATTGCAGAATACATAAATATGTAATTAAAAAAACAGAAAGAAAGAAAGAAGTTAAGAATTTAGGGTGTCTAACACTTTCACACAGTACTGTACCTTTGTACTTCTGTACGTTCTTATGCTGGAGGTTTGACAATGTTTTATGCACGAAGCATCCACATATCTTCCCACCACTCTCTACCACTTCCCACCACTCTCTACCACTGAAGACACTATCCAAGTAAACAGATATCATAAGATCTCCCACCATAAGATATGATAGCAAAGGTCATGGAAGAAAAATATTTGTGATATGTACTTGTACACATATAGCATTTACTGAATGGTTTTATATTCAGGAGAGAAGGTCACAATGATGCTCCAAGTTCCCTGATTTGCTCCTGAGTTTGGCTTACTATCTCCAGGTTCTCTGGTTTCTTCATACGCTCACCAGCTACTTTATTAGGAACACCTGTACACCTGCTTATTCATGCAACTATCTAATCAGCCAATCATGTTGCAGCAGAGCAATGCTTAAAATCATGCAGGTACAAGTCAAGAGCTTCAGCAAATGCTCACATCAAACATCAGAATGGGGAAAAATGTGATCTTGCTGGTGCAGATGGGCTGGTTCGAGGATTTTCATTAACAACGGTCTCTACAGTTTATACAGAGAATGAGGTGAAAAACATCCAGTGAGCAGCAGTTCAGAGGATGGAGGTCAGAGAAGAATGGCAAGACTTGTTTGAACTGACAGGAAGTGAGTTATAGAAACTCACATAATCACTCTTTACAACCATGGTGAGCAGAAAAGCATCTCAGAACTCACAACACACAGAACCTTGAGGTGGATGCGCTACAACAGCAGAAGACCACATCGGGTCCTACTCCCCTCAGCCAAGAAGAGGAATCTCATGCTACAGTGAGCACAGGTTCACTGAAACTGGACAGTTGGAAAAACATGGATTGGAAAAACATTGCCTGATTTTTTTTTTCCCAATCTTGAACTGTCAATGCCTTGACAATGCCTTTTGTCAAGTTCTGCTCTAATAGTTAAACCCAAGCTTCAGGGATTCCAAGGCCTCACTTAATCAACTTTACTTTAGCCTATAAAGTAAAGGAACTCTCCTTAAGATGGCGATTGAGATTCTCTCATGGGGAAATGGTGGGGAAAGTCAATGAGTGGTGTTGGTGATGTGATTCTAAAAAAAACTGTAAACAAGTCTTACAATTTCTAATAAAACTTCAGTCAATGTTCACTTCTCACTCCTTCACCTCTTGCCATGTCTGGGGTTAAATTATATATATATAATTATTCCTAAGTGTGTTTCTGTGTACGTATGTGTGTGTGCGTAAGTGGAGAGATTTACATGTGGTTGGGACGGTAACCATATTTTATCACTTCCACAATCACGCAGGCATTAAATCAGGTTTGCTGCTGCATCCCCCCTCATCTCAGAGCTGTAAAATGGATTAATGAGACATGCCCCCTCTTCAAAATTTCACACACACACTCGATGCTGAGGGAGTTTCTTCCTTTCCAACTTCGTACATGCTAAATTATCAGCTTTCATACTCGTTTTCTTTTTATTAAATTTAAATAATGTAACAGATACTTATTTGCAAAAATACACATATCTATGGAAGGTTCTGTCTTAGCTCACTTGTTTTTAGCCGTTAGCTAAGTGTATCCCAAACGCTAGTGTTTGACAGAAAACATATTGTAGATGTGGTTAGGGATAATGCATAGCACATACATATTGTGTGATATACATGAATTACTAGAAATTATTAACTACAAACATCATAACTTTATCACAGCAAGCTACAAATGAAGAGATAGTCAAGAACAGCCTGCAGCTAGTCAGCTAACTAGCATGTGAGATATACTTACACAGAAAGCCACTCAGATCACAATGCATGCTGAGTATTTGGACGCTAAACATGTTACAGTCTACGTAGCTGACTTTACACATCATTTTATTACAAAATAACTTAAAACGTTATTTAGAAACCGCCTTGTAACTTGCAGCCATTTTTTTAGTACTAAGAATGCAGTGGATCATGGGTAATGCACACAGTTCCTGGTACAGACCCTGTCCCAGATGGTGCACACAGGTGTAATCTGTGTGTAATCCGTTATTTCTGCCATTTAAATTTGTCAGTATCATCTTATGCAGTTTGAGTTACATCCTTCCTTTTGCTGAAAGGAAAGCCATCGTGAAAGCACTGTGAACAGAACCATTATGAGATGAAGGCTTGAGGACTGTCCCAAAAATTCAGGATTAACCTAACCCCCTCGAACACTTATGCACCGTAGATCTGTACCTTGGCAATGTCACCAACCTGGGGGACTGGATGAGGACTGCAGGGCTTAGATGCTATTTAGGACAGGGCTTATCAAGAAACTGTTTAAATGGACAATGTTCTACTAAGAACATTCAAAGGACATACACTAGAAGGATTCTTAGAAAGGGAAGGCTTTAAATTAATGTTCTTGTTTTTTTTTAAAAAAAAAAAACAAAAAAAAAAACGTATATGTCTTGATTTCAACATGGTTTCACAATTACAAATTCATAACAATTCACACAACTCAGTTTGCAGGAAACACTACCACTAGGGTTAGAGTTGGGGCTACCTTTCAACTTCGTTCATGTGAAATCAGACAAAAATCCAACCACGCTGACCTCCCTTGTTCACCGTCTTACTAATTTTCCATGAAGTTAGGTTGAAAGCCTTAGGGGTTAGATCTAGGTAGACCAGGACTGACCTAAATTTGACTAATAAAATGTGTGTTATGGGTAAGGCTAATAGTGGAGGCTGATGAAGGTCTCTGGTCAGCTGGTGATCACTGGGTCACATTAATGGAAATGATGTGTTGTGTTCTTAAAGGTGCTGTGCATTTGTGTGTATGAACTGAGCTATGTGCAACAGTTATTTGCTCCAGACTCCAAAATGAACAGCATGTTTCGCTCCTCGGTTCCATAGATGCCTGTGTGAAATTGATTTGGAAATGTTAGTTATTTGTTCATTTGCATTCAAGGGTGTAAAACGGGGTATTTGGATTGTTTAATGGCTTCATTATATGTATATAAGCAAAGTGTTATAAAAAAAAAATAGCACAAAAGTCCCCATTTGACGGTAACAGCTTTGGTGTTTTGACAGTTGGAAACAGAATGTCATCACACCTCCTAGGCAGTACTGTGTGTTTATGTGTGTGTGTGAGTGTGAGTGTGTGTGTGTGTGTGTGTGTGTGTGTAATGGTCAGTAGAAGACAGCATCATAAATCTGCCACTGAAGGCACCGAAGTCACAACTTCCCCCAAGTGGATAAACACACACACACACACACACACAATTAAATGTGCATTATGAGGCAGTGAAAAGCAAAAGATTTTATTTACTGGTGAATGCAGGACAACACAAATACACATGTAATCACTCAGCTGCAGGTTTATTAGGTTCATAAGTACATTTAATAATCAATGTACAAGGCAGGTTTCTCCTAAATTCACATGTGCACAGACCTCAGTTGAGAGCGAATAAATGTTTTGGCTGGTTTGTATTAGTACATCCATGAACGAGTCTCTGTGAAACCCCTCTTCCACATTCCAGTTTGATTCAGTACAGAAAGCACATTCTAAAAATGATACTGTACAAATGTTTATTATAACTAAAACTATGCACAGAAAACCATCAGACTGCAAAAAGCAGACACGCTTCCTGATTTTGCCAAGTGACACCCTGTGTCCAAAATCTGTCTCTCTCCATCCTCTAGGCTACAGCATTTGGACAGTAACCACTCCAGTGCATTGTGGGATATCACTGTGGGGGGGACATTTTTGCATTCTGACTCCGATCATCTTTATCCAGTGACGAAACATTTCTATCCTGATGGGAGTGCTCTCTTCCAGGATGATCCCGCCCCCATCCACAGAGCACGAGGGCTCACTAAATGGTTCGATGAATATGAAAATGATGTAAATCACATACTACGGCCTTCACAATCATCAAATGTCAAGCCAGTTGATCATTAACTAAGGGATTATGTTTTGGAAGAATGGTGTTCCAAACGAGACTCAGCCAATCCACTGAAGAGAGGAGTGAATCCGACTTACACAATTCCCCGATGTTTAAGACACCTCGGCAGATAAATCATAGAATGTTTTTTAAAAAGTACTGACTGAAAGGTTACCTGATTCAAACACTGGCCCGATGAACGACAGCTGAGCAAATCGTGGTCTCGACCAAAATGACTCAAGGGGCACAGGTAAGGGGTGGTATACATTCCACTGAAAATACAAATCACACAATACGAGAATTAAAAAAAAAAAAAAAAACACTGATAGATAAACATATATTTGAAACTTGCATGTTGCAGTTATGCGATTTGCAACTGCAACTGCAACTGCACGAAACTAATGACCAATACTGAATCTTTCACCTTAGTGACTGTTCAAAAAGGCCGCATTTGTGAATGAAACGTGTCTAGTGCCACCCCACCAGTACAGTTACAGAGACCTGCAGACTCACTGAAGCTGGTCTGGCGGCTCGTAGTGGCTCAGACACCTGATGACGTTTTTTTCCTTTAGTTTGTTAGCCATCTCTGTGTGTGTGTGTGTACTGTATATAGTATGTATACGCTCACTACATAGTGTATAACAATTTAGTATACTATTTGAGACAGATACCAATCAGGGCTTCATGTGTGTTTTATTGTATTTTAACTCTGTTTATACTACGCTTTTAAGAAATGAATCCAAATGCAGATATTTTCCATAAAGAAAGAAAGAAAGAAAAGAAAAGAAAAGGGCACATGGAAAAACAGAACGGACGAAAAAAAATGAAAGAGAAGCAGACAGCAGTTCACATGAAAACAGATATCTTTTAACCGAGCCTTCCGCTCAGTCTGTCGAGGAAGAACAAGGCAGTGTCTCCTCCTGTCAGTGGATTGGGACGAGGCCTGTCCGAACCCGTCCCAGCCCCAACCCCTGCTGCACACCTGGGCCTCCGTTTCCCTTTGAGGTGGGTCCCAGACACGACCTAGCATGCCTCAGTATGTGTGTGTGTGTGTGTGTGTGTGTAGATAGGGAGACACACACACACATTGGGAGGTCTGAGTGAAAAGGGAGTTCCCCCATTCAGCCCTGACTGACACAAAGGTAAGCATAAACACCAGAAACTGTACAGACATGATTTCATTCATACTTTAAAAAAAAAAAAAAAAAAAAAAAAAATCCTAAGCAATGGTGTGTAGTGGCATCATAAGTCAACTAGTGTGTGTGTGATGTTACTGTTTCCAGGCTGCGCACTGCATCACAGCGTCAAGCGGAACAGGGAGAAGCCGTGGCATTACTGCGGGACTGGTGAATAATTAGTGTAAGAATTAAAAGGGAGCATCTGAGACTCAAGCTGGACCTCTAGTGTTCCTCACAAAAACAGGGCGAAAGTTTCTCCCTCTCTGCAGGCCCCTCCTGGTGGGAGTGGTAACATCCCCCTCCTCGTGTCACACTTCAAAGAGGAGACTGAGCTCCCCCTGCATTCATCTGAGGCTAACAGCTTAACCACCCAGTTCAAACAGCATACCCACGCCCTCAGAACAGAGCGCCGGCACACACACACACACACACACAATATACACACACTCTCACACACACACACACAAAATATACACACACTTTCTCATACACACACACACACTCACTCTCTCTCTCACAGACACACACACACACAAAATATACACACACTCTCACACACACTCACTCACTCACTCTCTCTCTCACAGACACACACACACACAAAATATACACACACTCTCACACACACTCACTCACTCTCTCACAGACACACACACAAAATATACACACACACTCACTCTCTCTCTCTCTCTCTCTCTCACACACAAATATACACACATTTAAACACACATAAAAGCACAGACACAAAAACACATGCGTGCACACACATACACACACACATGCACACTCACATACAAACACACAAGCATACACACATGCGGGCACCCAAACACACCCACACGCACCCAAAATATACACAAACTCTCTCACACACACACTCACTCACTCTCTCTCTCTCTCTCACAGACACACACACAAAATACACACGCACACACACACACACACACACTCTCTCTCTCTCTCTCTCTCTCACACACACACACACAAATATACACACATTTAAACACACACAAAGCACAGACACAAAACAAACACACACATGCGTGCACACACATACACACACACATGCACACTCACATACAAACACAACACAAACACACAAGCATACACACATGCGTGTACCCAAACACACACACACACACAAACTAACTAACACATACAGAACTCTATGTGAAACACACACACACACACAAAAATAAAAATAAAATCACAAACACATACAGAAATCTATCACTATAACTACATCCTCAATCTCACATCTACAAACTGACACACACAGAAAATGAATCTACCTTCATCTGTAATCTTTCTCTCTCAAAAAAACACACACACAAACGTCCACATATACACACAACACTATACACTATTAATCAACACTATGCACTTTCCTCAAACACTTAAACACATCTAAAGCAGAACCACTGCATTATTATAAGAACGGGATCCTGATACACACTCGAGCGTGTTTGCAAATGCAAGCGAAATTGTTCCTCAGTGTGTGCAAATCAAATGCGTGACTCTTGCTTAGTGCGTTATAAAATGGCAACATAATACTAATGAACTCCTACAATCTTTATCAAAGCAGGAAGTGAGCTAATACAGCGTCTAACCTGCTCCAAGCAGCACAGACGTCAAGCAAGAGGCAAGGAGGTGTGTGAGCTAACTGTGCATGTGTTTACATCTACAAAACGTCTGCCCATAGCTTGCCATAGCAGAACGGAGAAAATGGGTTTTGCCATTACAGAAAAAGCAGGGCGAGTTTCCCAAAAGCGTCACAAAAGTTAAGAATGTGTTAACAGGGAGAGAGAGAGAGAGAGAGAGAGAGTGTTCAGTGATGCTCACTCTACCATCTAAGGGAAACTCAAGCTCGGTTAGTAGCATGAATGGCAAGCCCTTTTTATTAGGTAGCTTGGATGCAGTTACAAATAGAATACAAATCTATTTTATCGGTCAAGTAGCGAATTACCCTCCGACGATGAACTGGCGTCCCATCCAGGGTGATCCCAAGCCTCCGGATCCACCGTGACCCTGACCAGGATAAAGCACTTACTGCACATGAATAAATTAGCACTAACAAATCCTACATATTTTTAATTCCTTAACATGCACAACATACAGTATATTTCTAATTCACAAGGTTGTAAAGGTTGTACAGACTATGGCATTCTGCTTGGTTGGAAGCGCAATCCACTCACTTGTGGTCACTGGATGCCAGGGTGTCACTCTCAACGCACTTTACTGGCAAATTATTTGGGAGTTTTGTCCTTCTTTAAGCTGTCTCTATTTTGACTGACAGACGGAGACGAGCTTTTTATCTATCTGCAGTCGTTTGCATGTATGCTCATATATAGAAAGACAAAAGATCTCAGATTAACAGTATACACACACTGAATAACCCGATGATTGGGCTAAAAACAAATCATTTGATAATCTGATAAGGGCTTTAAACTTATTTTAATTAATGGAGAGTGCATTTTACATGACCACTTGTACAATCTGACAACAAGCAAAATCAGATACAAATTTTTAATATTATTACTATTATTGTTATTATTAATATTAAGTGTATGTAAACACATGGTCATCCTCCCTGTCAAACTAGACCTGACATCATAGATACTGTTCAATGGCAGAAATCACAGATGTGGTTACTTACACAGATGTGCTGACATGAAGGTCATGTGGTATTAGTCAGCTATTTTTTTTTCAGGGGTTTTATCCATGCTAGCTCATTTATACCAGCTGTCCCAGTGATGTGTTCCATTTGGATGCATGGAAAGAAAACATGGCTCACCTTCAACTTGCTGCGATTAGATTCCATGTGTTGATGCATTTCCTTCTGAAACAGGAAGTGAAACTGACGTTGTGTCGAAGTGCTTGACTGGCTTACGCAACAGCCAACAGCATTCGAGATTCACCACGCTCCTGCCGAATCTAAACAACCCTGACAGTAGCTTAGACAACTAGCTAAATATGGAGAACGGGGGAGAGCAAAGAGAGCTTTTTACTTACTCTTTCTGATGAGGAAGCACAGACGGTGTATAAAGACAGAATGGCGTTCTCGCTCAGTCTGAAGAAGTGACATATTCCAGCGCCAAGTTGGTAAAACGTTTATCGGAAAGGTGCTGTCACACACCTTGAACAAAGTCCTCCCTCTTCAGAAGGAATAAACTCGATGTTTTTTTTCTCAGCCATGGGATGATTGGAAAAGGCAAAAGTGTGCAGGAAGACACACAGCCTTGTTTACTGGCAAACCTTGTTTACTGCTAACAAGCTACTACTGTAGAACAAGAGGCAGGACATTTACGGTTCTACAGAGCTTTATTTGGACAGTCATGAAGATTTGCACAAATATGAAAAAATGGCGGACACTTCCGATTATCTCCACTGCCACTGAATCCCTTGCCTAGGTAGACATCCTGACAGGTACTAACTTGCTAGATTGCATTAGTCAGCTTGCTATGTTAGTCAGCTCGCTGTCTGTCTTCATTCAAGGTGTGATGCTAGCGAGCGATTGTGACTACACAAGTGTCACGCACAATGCACTAGCACACAGTGCGATGAAGGAGATGCAGCCAACCCTCGAAGGCGACACTGCCAAGGTTCATTTAATATTAAAAATTTGCACAGATAAACATTTTCCCATTTTAATACAAGTACAAGTAGAAAATCAAGACCAAAAAAAAACGAAGCGGTTATCATGATACTCAATGTCAGTATCAGTGCATCTTTACTCTAAACCCAAGCTGGTTCATCTGACCTATACTCTTGGGTTATAGAGGTTACAGTGGGTTATAGGTCTCATCCTGGTGCTCAGTGACAAAGTTAATCCTGGCTTATATTACCACAATTTGAGCTATTTTGAGCTGCTGATATTTCTCAATGATTGCCTTTTTTCCCTTATGCCTGCAAATTCATATACTCCCACCCACACACAGACACACACACATAGATGAATTATCATTAATTCCGCACATTATGCAGAGAGAAATGAGAAAAATGTTCAAATGAAAAGGCTCTTGGCGCCTCTTTTGACCGGCACAGAGGGTTTCATTCTATTTGTGTAAAAAAGAGCTATTAATGAAACACTGCCATAAATGAAGGCTTCATTAAACGAGTGTGTCGTCAGCGCAGTGTGCTTTCCCTTTGCCCTTTGTGTGGTCTGATCTATTTGTGTCGCAACACACAACTCCAAAAAAATTAAGGATGTGCATCGAGGTGTGTGTGCGTGCATGCAAAAGCACTCAAGTGCTGCTGGGATGAACAATTAATATGATAAATAGTTAATTGGATTGCAGGGCCAATGAGGTACAATAGGTGTAGCACAACATTTAAGTGTGAATACTGCAGGAAGTGTTTGCTCTATAAAGTGTACAGTACTTTCTTTCATCCTAAAACATGTGAGACCGGGATGTTGTGGTTTAATCACTGACCACTATATGTACTATATACTCGTCCTTCTGAAAGTAGAGTCTGGGGAACCGCAAGTCTATGATTTTATTAGTAACTACTCTCAAATTACTACCAACCATTGTCAATGGAATGGTTTATATTAATGCTCAATAACTTCCATCCATCCATTTTCTGTACCGCTTGGCCTGGAGCCTATCCCAGGGGACTTGGGGCACAAGGCGGGGACACCCTGGACGGGGTGCGCAACCCATCGCAGGGAACAACTGCACACACACACACTCACACACTACAGACATGTTTTTGGACTGGGGGGAGGAAACCGGAGTACTCGGAGGAATAGGGAGGACATGCAAGCTCTACACGCATACAGGGTGGAGGCGGGAATCAAACTCCCAAGCCCGGAGGTGCAAGGCAAATGTGCTATCCACTAAGCCACTACTCAATAACTGTGCTTTATATATGATACAAATGTTTGGTGTTTTGTGGTTTAAAAGTTCAATAATAATCTCAATAGCTTAAATAGCTAAACACAATTTATATACGTAATATTAGAATAGCAGGTTTATGCAGAGTTGATTACAGAAGGGTTTGGGAGGGTTCTGCCATTTAAACCCTCCCAAAGTAAAGTGAGTGTTAAACCTGCTCATCAGTATTACTTACACTAATATATGTTTCAGACATCACACTTAAATTACACTTTCAAACAGCCAGAAAATGGGCCGTACATTTCTTAGCTGTTGCCGCTACCTCAACCTTGAATTCTACTCTATGTATCCGCTAAGGGGACATGGTGGTTATTTTTTAATAAGATGTGGTCACAAATTAATATATCGATGCCACGAGCGAAGCTTCTACTGGCCTTCATATACTAAATTGTGGCCACGAGGCAACTGGTGAATTTTAAAAGGAGTGAGAAACAAAAATCACAGAATTAGACCACTGTGGCCACAGGAACCTAAGCATGGAGATGACTGATATTACTTCCATTTACTTCAATCTTGGAATGATGTATAAAGACATATTGGAGTCAGTGGTGTTGTGACATCATGGATATACCATCAACCCACGTCACCTTGAGCTAATTCTCAAAGCGAATAGATTTTTTCCCACTAAATAATCAGGTGGAGGCGTGACATTTAGCGGCCACGAGATTAAAATATTCACGTTAACTCATGGTCTCAATATAGTAATTCGAAGAGAAAATATAAAACTCGAGGGAAACCACACATTATCTTAGTCTTCTTTTGAAACTGAACCCAAACTATCAAACTATGTTATTTTATTTCCCATACCACTCAAATCTTGTAATTTAGGTTACCTTTGTAGAATAGCTTGAAAATATGTATGCTAGCTATCAGCAAACATTAGCTGCTTAATCTATCTTGCTACTAGCTAAGTTGCAGCTAATTGATTCTAGCACAATCAACTGCAATATTATCTGTAGCTAAGCTACTTTTCTGCCCTTTCTATGACAGTTTTTCCCCCATGTGTTATTGTTGTTTCTTAAAACTCTTTCATACATTACCAGCTACAGTGTCACTAAGTGCAGAAAATAAAACTTGCATGATATGATATGATAGCTAGTTCACAAGCTGTGAAATGTGACCCATATGTCATTGTATAATTCACACATAGGGTTTATGTGCAGAACAACAAATCTGGGTTGTGATCACGAGAGAGTCCGTGAAAAAGGCTTTTTACACTGAAAGGCGTCTCTGGCTGCAAAAAGTTCACAACCCTTGTTCTTACACAGTTAGATGTTCAATATCATGACATAATGATAAAGGTTGGTGGGTGTGTGCCTGATGTAGGATATTTTACAAAGTAAAGAGAGGTTAAAATAACAGAATACTATCTCCTCAAGTCTAGTTTAGCTTGGTTTGACATAGCATGTCTTATTTAACTCGTAGAAAACACAGAAATAGATTTCCTTGGTGTTAAAGCAGCATTTCCTTGCATATATAGGCAAATTTGAAGTCGGAGTAGCTGCAGTGCTACAAAATGTGAACTACAGGAAAGCAGTTGGAAAGTACCTGCTCCCTCCCAGCGTCCACCCCCTCTTCGTGAGCGCGAGCATGTGGGTTTTATTAACGCTCGCTGCAGTGTTTGTTTATGGAGTGCTCTCTCTCTCTCCCTCTCCCTCTCTCTCTCTCTCTCTCTCTCTCTCTCTCTCGCAAAGGCCCCTTTTCTAGAATTCCGGGTGTTCCAGCTTTCCTGAACATGCTTCAGGAATTCTGTGACCAGATTCTGAAAAAAAAACTTGGAAACACTGTCTCTCTCAATCAAATGTAAATCTGAACAATTTCAGTAAAAAAAAGAAACATTGGCTGATGAACTAATTGTGCATATGAAACAGCTGTTCTCTTTGTTTTTCATTTTCTCTTTCATTATTAATCCTATTGGATTACAAACCCACAAACAGGAAATGCCTCTTTTGCTCTGGATGCCCTAATGCCCTTTCACTAGCAATAGCAAAACAAACATATTCTATTACGATATATTCTATTAAATATAATATTCTATTAAAATATTTTCAAAAAACAGTGAGCAGCTATGGAAGACAGAGGCAGTAAACAGAGAACCGGTCTATAGCACTGGTCGTTTCTTCTATGTTATGCATACGAAGATGGAAGACCGCGTGCCTCCTGCTCTTGTATTCCTCCTCTGTTTTTCTCTCTCCTCCCCTGGCTGAGTCGTACGGCTCACGAGGGTGACAAAGTGGACACCAGCAGAGGGAGTGCATTAAAGCAGGATTGTACACACAACTCACTCACCGTTTCCTGACCCGTTTCCTCAGCGCACAGACACTCCCTTCAGCTAAGCGGGAAGTATGCTAGCAAATCACAACTAGAGCTCAGCGCATTTCTTCTTGCTCTGTGAATAGTGGCACTGACAAATAATTACAGGCCTATGCTTTCACAACATCCTGAAGTAATCTATCTGAATCAAGCTTATGTAAAAACCATCTTCATTTAGCTTCCCTGCAATATTGCAATAGCACACGTTAGCGGTATTCTTAGCAGCCTACACACGGGCCATCTATTTTGTAAATGTCAGACAGAGAATGACTAAGGGAGCTGATGAAAAGGTCTTTTTTGAACATTTTTTTTTTTCTTTTTCCATTTTAATCTGAATAGGCCATTAAGCATGCCTTAATTTTCGAATACTATTTTGGGTAGAGGGTGTGAGCTAATACCTGACTCAACGCAACCTATGAACTTTAATGCAAAAAAGCAGGAGAGCGTTAAACCGGAAACCACATGAAGGGGCAGTGGCTACATCCTAACCCCTATACTACTATATGTAAAGTATTTCAAAAGTAGGCCATCAAAATAGTAGGCCATTAGGCCAATACTAGACCACTAGGTATAGTACTATACTGTTTATTATGGTAGTATGCTGTCAGAAATGTAGCCGTAAGGCCATTTACCATGGAATCAAGTCACTTACGGTGCCAAAATATTTTGCATACAGGGATAAATTCACATATTTACAATATATTTTTTGTGAATCCATTTATTTCTGTAAAGCTGCTTTGTGACAATGTCCATTGTCAAAAGCGCTATACAAATAAAATTGAATTGAATTGAATAATTCAGTATGGTAGTATTTAGTTTTGGACGTGGCCATGATGTCAAATACCATGAAATTCATTACTTTTGGTGCTGTACTAGTTGGATATACTATTTATTTTATCATGCAGTGTGGGACATTACACAACGGTTAATTCTAGTCCACTAATTTGATTGGACAAGTAGTGTTCCAAGAGTACTGATATTTAGTACAACAGCACTGGTACATTTCACTTTGTATCACTCCGCTTGTCTGTGTTCACAACAATAAATTCCAACCCTAGTAATAGTTCATTACATTGAAACCGTTACTACACTTACTACAGGCTGTCAGTCAGTCTATGCATTACATGGCAACACGCACCACTCTATCCAGCTGTGGCTTCTTTGTTGACGGCGCAAAACTAAACTAAATATTTGGCCATACTGTGTCTGAAATGTCAGTTGCTCGATATTCATTTCTTAATATCACATTCAATATCACCTTCAAAATTGTGCTGTTGTACTGAACATCAGCACATGATTACCTGCAGCCTCGTGCTTACAGCCGAATCACAGTCATGCTGATATTCAGTATAACAGCACGCTTGCTCATGCAATATTGCTTAATTGTCAGCTACGCACTATTATGGTGCACTATTTAGTACAGAGGTTCACGGTTTATGAAGTCAGGTAATATGGAGTCAATTAATATAGCCAGTCCAACATATTTTTGGTACCGCAGCATGCAGTGTAGCATATGAAAGCCCATTTCCACCTCATAGAAAATGTACATATGTGTATAAATGTACATAAAGTAATATAATTTTTTTCTTTTTTTTTTTTTTTGCAGTACCAGTA
This sequence comes from Pangasius sanitwongsei, assembly GCA_037576675.1. Classification (NCBI taxonomy): domain Eukaryota; kingdom Metazoa; phylum Chordata; class Actinopteri; order Siluriformes; family Pangasiidae; genus Pangasius; species Pangasius sanitwongsei. Next base: position 9,214,803 of record CM075029.1, on the reverse strand, counting down.
TGTTGAAATTTTCACTTGGTATCTCAACATTCTGATTTATTATGTTAAAATTTTGATGTATTGTCTCAAAATTCTTACTCATCATATTTACATATGAAGATAGGTCAATGGAAATATTGTGTTCTTTTTAATCTTTTCCAGTGCATAGCACAAAGCTGTCTACTGGGATAAATAAACAGCTAATTAGCTAGCTTTGTCCATAGGTAACTAGCGCACTAGTTTCACAGAAAACGTAGCTAGCTGCAGAAAATAAACCACGAATTTGAGAGAAGTCAGATTGCATAATGCAATTTTTTTTCTTTTCTACGTGGCAGAAAGGTGCTTCAGTAGTAGGATGTGGTCATTAGGGTTGAAATTCTTTAGTCTTTTTTACTGACTCAATTCATTTCAAGTCAGTTAAATGATTCGTTCAGATTCATTCACCTATTAAGGCAGTTGCGCGATTTGGTGAAATGCGCAGCCTGATTATGGCACCACAAAAACCAACACACAGCTTGAGCAATATTGTTATTTTGTAATACGTTTGTATGTCCGTGTTTAGAAAAAGCTTAACGTGATCAAAGGCTGTCTCGCCTGTGATCGAAAGCATTCACTGACTAAAGAGGTGTTTGTCAGGTTGGCGTACATACAACTGCAGAAACAATGACGAGCATATACAAGGAACTGCAAATCCAATGACGAACACATAAACCTATGTAAAATCTATGTTTGATAATCACGAAGTGTGTCAGCAGCAAGTGGACATAAAGAATGACTCACCAGAGACTGATACCAACTCATTCACCTTAGTGACTCATTCAGAAAACGCCCATGGGGTCAGTTATCATGAATCGGGTGACTTTTGGTCTCATATTCTATTTATATACTATTTAGTACAACAGTAGGTTGTAATAATCGCCTCTAAAAGTATACACTGAAACCATTTTGGTTGAATATGAGACGATAGATCATAATTCCAGCTTTCATTTTGTGTCAAACATAACACTTTTTGTTTGAACCCACCTATTTTCCCACCTAAGTGATCAAAAATATTGGAACATATGACTGACAGGTCATTCTTGTTGCCCAGATGTGCCCTGTTAGATTGACTGTTTAAGCAATTAATAGCTCTGAATGTCTACTCTTGGTATGAGCCCTGGGTTTCACCTGTGAAGAGTGCATTTGTTGTTAAAAAGGATAAACCATCATGAAGACCAGAGAGCTGTCTATGGGAGAAAAGCTGAGAAAAGAGGGAAAATCAATCAGAGCCACTGCACAAGCACTGGGCATAGCAAATACCACAATTTGGAATGTCCTGAAAAAAAAAAAGAAAAAAAGAAACCACTGGTGTACCAACAACCTGACATCGAACAGGTCAGCCAAGGAAAACAACAGCTGTGAAGAAAAAAACAAAATCAACAGTCAGTGACATAATCAGCAACTTCCACAGGGTGGGAGTGAAGATATTACAATCCACCATTCAAAGAAAACTTTGAAAGCAGAAATATAGAGGCCATAATACAAGACGCAAACCACTCAGCGGTAAGAATCGGAAGATCAGTTTGGAATTCAGAAATAAAAGTGAAAGTGAAGTGACTTGTGGCCAAGTATGGTGACCATACTCTGAATTTGTGCTCTGCATTTAACCCATCCAAGTGCACACACACACACCGTGAACACACACCCGGAGCAGTTGGCAGCCTTTTTTAGCTGTGGCGCCCGGGGAGCAGTTGGGGGTTCGGTGCCTTGCTCAAGGGTCTCACCTCAGTTGTGGTATTGAGGGTGGAAGAGAGCGCTGGCCATTCACTCCCCCCACCTACAATCCCTGCCGGCCCGAGACTCGAACCCATGACCTTCAGGTTACGAGTCTGACTCGCTAACCATTAAGCCACGACTGCCCCCAAAAAGGTGAAGCTGTGCATTGGCTGGGATGAGCCAATACAGAGATGAGCCACAAAAGTTCTGGAACCAAGACTAAATTCTACCAAAGTGATGGAGAAAGAATGGATCTGCTCATGAGCGAAAACATAGCTCATCGGTCAAGCATTGTGGAGGGAGTGTCATGGCTTGGGCGTGCATGGCTGCTTCTGGAACGGGCTCGATAATCTTTACTGATGATGTACCTCATGATGGTAGCAGCAGAATGAATTAAGAAGTCTACAGAAACATTCTGTCTGCCAACTTACAGAGAAATGCGTTCAATCTATTTGGGAGGAACTTCATCATGCAGCAAGACAATGACCCACAATACACTGCCAACACAACAAAGCACTTCATCAGGGGAAGAAGATGGAAGGTTTTAGACTGGCCAAGTCAAACACCAGACCTTAACCTAAGTGAGCATGCATTTCACCTCCTGAAGACGAGACTGAAGGGAGAAACTCCCCAAAACAAACAACACCTGAAAGAAGCTGCAGTACAAGCCTGGAAAAGTATCACAAAAGAAGAATGCACAGTTTGGTGACGTCAGTGGGTCACCGGCTTGATGCAGTTATTGCAAGCAAGGTATATACAACCAAATATTAAGTGTTATTTACTTATTTTATTTAAAATAACTTAACTTATTTTAAGACTATCTGTTCCTATACTTTTGCTCACCTAAAAATTGGGTGGTCTACCATCAAAGGTGCCATATTCTAAGTTGTTTAACACATCTAGATGTACAGATCAGGAAATTAAAGTTGAAAGTCTGAGACTATTGTCTCATTCATCTTTTGATCTCAAACCCAAATGTCTTTGGTGTACAGCAAAAACAAAAGAATTGGCCTTGCCGTTTCAAAATTTTCAGTACTGTACTGTACTATTTTGACATACTGTTGTAGTAGGGTAGTATGTGGTTAGGAAATAGCCATAAAATCTAATCAGATACCAAGAAATTTAGTTACTTATGGTGCCATACTAGGTTAGGGTACCATTTAGTATATGTAATATGCTTTTTTGGTACATAAAGTTATGGTTCTATTTTGTACCATAAGATACGGACATATAGTCAATAAGTTGCCATGTTATGGATAGTATGCAGTAGCCACTAATTTGCCATACTTTCTCAGTGGCCTAATATTTTTATAAAGTATCTGTATAGTGTTGTATACAGTTTGGGACATGGCCATGAAATCAGGTACCATGGAGTCAGTAATTTATACGACAGAAGTGAAATACTGCTTTGTGTAATTATAAACCCCTGAAATGTGCAAATGACGTGTTCTTACTTCACAAAATAGCGTTTATCTTTTCCTCCGGTCGGCATAAATTAGACTAAGCATTGCTGCGTGTGGGCGAGCCTGAGCGCTCGGTGTTGAACACGGGGGAAGAAAAGGCGCTAAGTGAAAAAGAAGCAGGAGCACGGAAGGATTTGAGAGAGGACAAAGTGAGCAATGACGTAAGCACACAAGGATTTGAGAAAGTTTGTTCTCACAACACTGTGGTGTGTGATGTGTCTGGATAAAGACTGGTTTTCCCCTCAGGATTGAATATTAAGATATTTTAATACTTTGCATCTAAATATCTTTGCATTACAAAGATATCTTTGAAAACTAACCTATTAAGTATTGCCTTAGGTTTTGTTTAGAGAGAAAGCTTAACCGCATCCATGTCTTACTTAAAGTCCATCACAAATTCACTGCACTCTTTTTGGCAAGGCAATGATCAGAATTATTTTACAGCTACGAGCCAAAAAAAGAAAAACAACAGCATCCATTCATGAGTTACAGTATTTGTATTGGTAGGTTATGTACCATATGCTATAACCTTGCACATTCAGAAATAACTGATACAGAAACTAGAATGGAAATCTTTTTCCAGTATTTGAATCGAAACAGCTATACATATTTTATCATATACTTTTAATTGTGATTCTTAATTTTACTTAAAGGGCATATATTTTATATAGCATTCTGACAAATGAGAAATGGAGATCTAGTATATAACCTACCTGAAATAATGCCATAATAATAAAAAAAAGGTGCTAAGAAGAAAATTTAGCTAGGCTTTAAACATAAGCTCTACTGCATGTGTGTGTGTGTGTGTGTGTGTATGTGTGTGAGAATGTGTGTGTGCGTTTGCGAGAGAGAGATACAGCTCCCCCTTTCTTCCATTCTCCGTATCTCTACTAATTATCCCCCGCCCCCTTCCCCCAATACACACACACACACACACACACTCACATTCCCCACACACACATACGCACACGCACGCACGCGCACCGACCGACGTAGAGCCCATGGTATGCAGATGAGTCTCGACAGGTCACAGGAAGTCGAGATTCCACATAAAGGTCCAAGAAGGAAACTGGAGAGAGAGCAGAGGAAGCAAAACAGAGAGGTAGACAGCGAGAGATATTACGCACTAGCTAACATCTCTATGTCGGCTGTTATTCTAAATCTCAAGTTTGAAAATTGAAATAATGTCCCTGGACGTAACCCTCTCATACAGGTTGCTAATGTTGCTTTTTCAAATCAGGGATAGAACAGAACAACATCCTTTTGCTTCCATGATTCCTCAGTTAACATGAAAAGACATCTGAAAGATGCTTAAACCACAGCGCTGGTGAATTCGCCAATCTGATTGGTCAGAAAGCGTGGATTCATTTTCTATAACAGCAGCTCTGACAAGAGTGCATTCAAATCACAGGTTTAATTTATTAATACCTAATAAGACAGATAAACAGATGTTTGTTATTATCTAATAAAAACACATAACAGTTGATATGGTGAAACTTTCTGTCCGGAGACACTTATTTTAACGTCTCGGGTGTCAGCGAGATGTAACAGCCAGTACGTTTTCCATCACGAGTCTTTTCAGTTTCTCAATAACAGAACAAGCTGCATTTTTTTCTGTCATATTTACTTCAAGACAGAGAAAAAAAAGAAAGAGATGCTGGTGAGAGAACAACGGTTTAAAGCTGCTGTAACATAAGTGAGAACAGGAACTAACTTGTTTCGCAGATGTTCCATTTCAGAACATTAAATGTGACTATAAAGAGCTAAAAGTTTGATGTGTCATTCTTTAATAATTCAAATAAAGAATGCTATCATTGGCAAATTGCTGTGGTAAAAGAGGAATAAAGCACTTTGGTGCGGATGTGATGTTATTGGAAAATAATTCACTTTGGGGTGCTTATGGCCCTGACTCATCACATCACCCCGTAGTTGATGACCTTCCTGTAAGAGCACACCCTGTTACAGGCTGTTTTACTCAGGCTGATGATACAGCCCGTATACGGATGCTGAGGATATGTAGTACTTGGGATATTTCTACAGAAAAAGGAAAAAGAGCTCCTTCTCAGTGAGTGTGTGTCAGTGCGGCTGCTGCGAACATGTGGGCTGAAGACAGCAACAACACAAAAGCAAATAAAAGGAAAACAGACTGTTGTGATATTGAGTTAAAAAATCTGACCAAAGTTCATGAGATTGGAAAAACATTTGCACATCTGCAAAACACGAAAAGCTGAAAGAGGATTTTATGCAGATGTGGAGATGACACTTTATGTGGTAGGCAGGGGGCGGGGCTAAACACAGAAATGACGTTCTTCTGATAACAAGCTTAGTAAAAACAAAGTAGATTCAAAACATTCACAAAGAAAAAAAAATAGTAGAATGAATTCAAGAAGTTTGTAAGACCTTGAGGAAATGTGGGTTGTTGTTTTTTTATTTTAAAAAACCCACAAAGGCGGTTTTAATATCAGACTATATGATGGATAAACATAAGGCGCGTTCATTTTTCCCGAATATATACAACATTTATAACATGAACCTTTTCAGTGTTTTAGGCTTATAAGGCCTGGAGAGATCAGCCTCTCAGTTCCTTAGGCGTTTTCCTGCACCTCAACATGCACACAACAGCGCGCGAGAACAGCCTGTGAGGCTAATGTGAGCTTTTTTAACAGACTTGTGTTTCTCAAACGCCATCTTTTTTTTCTTTTTTTTTTCCTCTTTAGAATTTTCCGACACACTCTGGAAGAACGGGCCGCTTTCCGACCAGATCACTTTACGGGAAAGCGAGCCGCGCGCAGAGATACGATCGTTTCCATGGAAACCAGCTTTCCCTGACGAGAACGGGGACATGGAGGTCAAGACGAGCGGTTGCCTTAGAAACCACGCACACGTCTCTCAAGTTGCACCAAGCACCTCCCCCCTTTTGTAATCGGATGCTCGCTGTGGAGGTCGGCGGCTTTGATTGGCTGGAATGCAGTCGCTGGGCTTTGACCCCGCCCCCCACGCTGAGCTCGCGCTCTTAAAGGGGAAATAGAACAGGCTGTAATTTGTGAAGCGGAGCGAATCATGTCTGCAAATTAGTTTTAGTTTTGCACTTAGTTTTGTCGGTAAAACTTTTAACCCTGAAAACTAATTCATGTAAGTGAAAGGTTGTAATAAGTCTCTTACCTGCAGTGGACTGATTGCAAGAGCAAGTTAATTAATTAATTAAATGATTCATTCAGAAGTAAATAAATAAAATATGGAATAAGAGAAGGACATATAGGTTAATTCATATCTTTTGTTTTTAAAAAGACAAAAATCTAATCCGTCCGTATTAATTCTACTCTATAAAATTTACAGATTAATCTGTTGAACCATAGTGTGGCAATAAATCCAGCTATTTTACACATCTGCTTTGAATTTACACTACTGCCACTTGCGAGACCAGAAAAAAATGAACCAAACAGCCGAAAAGACGCGACGGCATCCAGTGTGTGTGTGTGTGTGTGTGCATGGTAAAGAGTGTGTGAGAAAGCTGGAAAAGCATCTCCGTGCCGAGTGCAGCTTACCGTGCAGAGCAGCACCACCACGCCACAGCCCACACTTAATCAAGCTTATCTGACCCCGACACAAAAAAAAAAAGACCCAAACAGATCAATGCACTTGCCTCACAGATTTACAGAGCCCTCTCGGGAGATGCAGACAGTTTACTTTTCTATCTACCGCCTCGCCGAGCACGCCATGTTTGTCTGGTCAGAGGAGGGCTACTGCGCTCCTGGACGTATGGTGGCGTCCGATATGAGGCTGGGTGTAGCGATTTATGTTCAACTTGATTACTTTGCCTTTAAGTTCACAAGGCATCCATCTGGCAGGCAGGCGAAGCTCCGCCCTGATGTTTCACCCAGCGGTCCTCCTGCCACCGCAGTGTCCGGGCCAAATCACTCACACTGCAACTCCCACAATGCCCTGATGATGAAAGGCTCCGCCGCATGACGCGAGACCGAGCGGGCAATGTAGTCCTCATCACTGCTGCTCCTTTTCCCAAAACCACTGACTGACAGGAGTTTCGAGCTACTTCAGTGTGACTCTCGAACTCAAACATTAATGCCTTGTGGTGTTTATTGCTTCTTTATGACAATATAACATAATGTAATATAGGCGAACAAAATCAGAAGTACCCATACTCACTGCTGATAACTATTATCTAAAACGTTCTTTTCATCAATAAGCTTTTGATGTTTCATGGATTATGGGAGCATCATTTTAGGAGCTGGAACACAATAAAAACCCTAGGAAGCTTACTGATTATATGTGGGAACCATTCGAGTTTCATGATCGTTTGCCACAAGGTTCCTGGAGGCACTTTTAAGAGTTATGCTGGTGAGACGACCTAAATATCTTCTGGGAACCTTTTGATTTTAGAGTGCATATTAATGTTAAGGAGGGCATGGTGGTTTAGTGGTTAGTACCGTTATTTTGCACCTCCAGGGTTGGGGGTTTGAATCCTGCCTCCACAGTGTGTGTGTGTGTGTGTGTGCGTGCACGCTTTGGGGGGTTTCCTCCGGGTACTCCAGTTTCCTCCGTTCCTCCGTACATGCATTGAAGGCTGATTGGCATCTCTAAATTGTCTGTAGTGAGTGAATGTGAGTGTGTGTGCGATTGTGCCCTGCGATGGATTGGCACCTCATCCAGGGTGTCCCCTACCTTGTGCCCCGAGTCCCCTGCGATAGGCTCCAGACTCCCCCACGAGAGGATAATCAGTATGGAAAATGGATGGATTATTGTTAAGGTTAAGATATTGCGATGTATCTTGCATTAGAACTCGGTGTTTTGTCTAATAATGGAACAAATGGTACATGAAAATACCCACAACTAGTGGCTAGTGCTTGCAGTGGAAAAATAAGAGTCCTCCTTTTTTTGGCATTTGTATGTATTAGCAATTTTAGCGCACTTTTATGTTGTGCACTGAATACAGCACTAAGCGTCCAATGTTTGAAATGAGTAAGCTAGGCCTATAAAACCTGACAAGGCATGCTGTTATAGGAAAATAACCAACGACAGGGTAGTCTGATGTTTTACCATGCAAAGTTGGAATATTTTCCAGTAACAGCACATCCTCAAACTTTTTATCTAACTTTATCTGTTTTATTCCTATTATACCACAGCAATTGGTCAACAATTACAATTTTTAGTTTAATGAATGAAACAATGTGTACAATGTTGGAGAAAGTCCATGAGACAAGTTAGTCCGGTTATCACTTACGTTATAGCAGCTATAAACATTCGTCAACTCAGCAGCCTTTCTTTTTCTCTCTCTCTCTTGAAGTAAGAGGGAAAAAAACCCCAGCTTGTTACAGAGAAACCGTCCTGAAGACTCTCCCATGGTGGAAAACCCACTGACTGTTACTAAACTCTGACATCCAAGACTCCTTCCATTAATGTTAAATAAATGTTTCCTTACTAAACGCTTCACCATATCAATGATTAGATAAAATTTTTTGAAACATTTATTATTAGATTACGTAAGAATGTTCGCTAGACACGTTCCTGTGCATGAGTTGTTGCTATGATGAAGTGATTTTAAAAAGTCATCCATGATTTCAATTACAGCCGGAACTATTATCAGAGCTGTTGTTGTAGAAAATTAATCAACACCTTCTGACCTATCACAGTCGAGAATTCAACAGCGCTGTAGAACAAAGTAGACATAATTAAGAAAGTACATGCTATTCGATTATTCAGAAAAAATGTAACCATACAAATATTCAAAAACATAAAGACAGTATTCATATTTTTCATTTAAAGCACCAGGTGATCAGTCCTGGTTCTATGTGGTTTATTAGTGTATGTTTGAATATTATTTGATTTGTGATTTCATGGGGTATTCTGGCTCTATTCATGCCGATACATAACGCCCACGTTTCTGAAGTGTATTTTCAAAGCATGTCACCCTCGACAGATCTACTTCCATTATAATATGCATTTCAGTTTACGCCAGCTGCGTCACAGGCACGTAAAACGTGAGCTTGCACGTCACACTGCACTTGTTGCAGTCTTTTCTCCCCTTTGCACGTTTAAGTGAAGTGTAAACTCCACAGAACTCCACTGATATCACACAATCGCACTTTCTATACACTGCGAACCTAACTATCAGTTCCTCTGGGTGTGTAGTCAAAATGCTGTTAGATGGTTCATTTGATTCTGTGGGAAAATCGGAATACCGTGAGCTTATGAGAAATAAGTATGTTTAAAAAAAATAATAAAAATTGAGCAATTGTGAGTACCGGCCAACTTCAAGCTTCACTTCAAGCATCTCAAAACGAATCTAACAAAACTATTAAACATATAAATACTGATAGAGTGTGTGGAATACTGCATGGCCTCATTCTGTGAGCTGCAAAAATTCAGTCCATGAGTCATCGGGTGTTGTGTTCAGCCACGTGGCCAGCAGAGAACAAGCAAAATATGAAGTGATATGCTAAATATTATCACAACATAATACGTGTTGATTCAATGCTTAATGATAGGCAACATCTCTCTCTCCTGCTGCGTCTGAATGTAAAGTGCATCGAGTGTCACACAATTTACACAGAGTGAATCTTTATAGTAGCAGAGATGCAGTTTTAGGCTCTAATGTAACAATATGGTCATTGCAATGAGTTAGTCACAGTTACTTCTACAGTCCTTCATGGCATAACATCTAAGCATGTCTCACTAAGGCATTGATTGATCATTCCAATATATTTAATAGTTTTTTTTACCTTTTACAGTTTGTGCCCAGAGTTTATCTACATCTACAAATAGGCCTAATAATCTTATATTTGTTTAAAAACCATCTAATAAAGAGAATTATTAGTTGAATGCCTATATTGAAGATATTTTTACTTGCTAAGCCATCATTTTTTGCAGCTCGAGTCTCAATTGGTGATGATAGTAGCATACAGCTCTGCCATAGAGCATCTACAGGGTGTGAACATGTGAGCAAAGATGAGTACCAGTGAACAGTTCAAACGCTGTAGTGTAATGAAGCTAGCACTGGACCTGTAAGGACTTTCACATTCTCTTTTGGTCCTGTTCCAGGAACGAGAGCTGAAATGAAAGAGAAATAAATGTAATGGCGGTCAAAGGAGTGATGTAGAAACCAACGGCAATGGTCATTCTTTACAATAAAGCTAGTAGTAGAAGTTCATTCTGTTACTTCAGGGTGCTATTACACCTGAAGCTACCCACGAGTTCATCTACCATGTCTTTGTATCTATTAGTTCAGCTAGAACTTTAACTACTACTGCAAAGATTAGCGTCTCCACACACATGATCAAACCTTTTTAAAAAGCAAAAGGCATAATCAGTACACATCCACAACATTCCCCAAATAGAAAGTTGTGACTTTCAGACGTTTCTGAGCAAGGTTCCTGTTTTTATTGCTCGTGTATTTTCCGTCTCTATCTTTCACCCCATGGGCCCAAGCTAATTTTGTGTTTGAATTAATTCTGACCTGACCAAAAAAAAAAGAGGATAAATTAAGAATAGGTTTAAAAAATAAATAAATAAATAAATAAAAAAGTACTTTGCCACTGCTATATAACGTCTGTGCAAAAGCAATTCACCACGATCCTTTGAACAGTACACACACACACACACACACACATACACACACTCCAAAAGAACAGTGCTGATGCTAGCTACAAGAGAATGTTTTGCCTAAAAAAAAAACATACAGAAATAACTGCTTAAATTGAGCTATTTTAGAAAGGGTTCTACTCAGATAGGGAGTTAATCTGTCGTAGAACCTTAAAACGTTCCCAAAGATAGATTGAAAGGTTCTAGATTTAACCACTGTTTCTAGATTTAACCCCTGTTACACGTCTGATAAAGAACTGACCTTAAAGAACAGGATACGAAACAAGCATAAGAGTTCTACCTTGCAGATTTGCATCTCTGTCTAGACAGTCCGGATTAAATAGTATGCATCTCCTAGGTTAATTGGTGTCATCGCTAAATCCAAAGGAACTCATGTGTTATTAGTAAGTCATAATACATCTAGAAATGTGTCTTCTCTCTCTCTTGTCAATCATCGTGACACTAGCCAATCTGGGCATGTGTGAGCTCATGTATGTGGAAGAGGGTAGATGGCACTCTTGCTCTAAGTGTGGATGGCTGGCTTCACATGTCTTGGAGGAAGCATGTGTTAGCCTTCACCCTCCCTGGTATCTGTCGCATGACAGGACAGAGCTGGCTGGTGGGTGGGAATTGGCACGTCACCAAATTGGGGAGAAAACTGGGGGGCGGGGGATACATATAGAAAAGTAGACGAAGGACAAAAAAACTTTGATCTGCTGATGCCTCTGGACTCATGGCTTGGTTTAGAAACAGGGCAGTGGCAACTCAGCAGTTAAGTAACTACTGACCGAAAGGGTATGGGATCAAATCCCAGGTCTGTCAGACAACCACTGAAAACCTCAGCCACTAATATGAATGATAAATGAGTCTGGTGGATAAATACATGTAATGAAAATGTACAAACAGTAAGGTCTCTTAAAACATAGAGCATCACGCTTTCATGTTCACAGGTGTCAGTGGGAGAAATAGTGAACCCAGCTCCCAGGGCCCTAATGAAGAATCTTTAAAGAAATAATCCAGCATTTTATCCAAACTGCTGGCTACTGATAGAATTTTTACATTTCCCTGTACTAAGAGATAAAGTAAACCATGTTTACTCGCTTATAAAGGAATTCTAAGGGTGCAGCTAATTAAATTTCCATAATACAAGCATTACTCTTAAATAACAAAGATATAAGGATGAGACAGATATATGAGACAGAGTGTCTTACTTGTCTTACTCCAGTCCAGAACAGGAGCAATACAGTGAGGGTAATTCTGCTTAGGGTTCGTGGTATCCGGGTGCTATCAGTCCCACAGTCCATGCTCCATTCACAACTCATAACCCCAAATCCTTCCATCTGAAAAAGCAGTCCCATCTCTGGATGGATAAAGTATAAAGATTTAGAGCTTAATCTACAAATACCTTTGATTGACGTTTTCAGAAAAGTGTTCTACCTAAATATGCAGTTTGCATAAATGTTTACTGACGCCCCCAACAACTGCCCTTAGACTTCTATTATATGAGTGATTTTTTTTTTAAATCATGCCTTATGGTTGTTTTTTTTTTTTTTCTCAGTGTCAAAAACGATTGTTTCTGGTAATCTCACATATGCTACAGATGTGGTAGATGAAGATTTGGTTGAAAATGCTGGAACATTCCTTTAAGGGGCCTAGACTAAAACGTTTGCATTTCCAAGAGATGGGAAGGGGGCCCACAAAGACGTGGAACGTTCCTGTTCACATCTGAAAAGGAAAAAAAAAAAAAAAAGCCCCATGTAGTAATATTCCAGAGCAGTATTAAACCATTACTGAAAATTACTCTGGTTTCAATCCATATTCAACAATATTGTTGAATTTATTTATTTTTTTTTTTTCAGATTTTTCAGCTTTTGGACCTTCTTATCCATTAGTTCATTTCATTAGTTTCGTTTTTTTTTTATCCAGGGGTGTAGATAGAGCTGAGGTGATGAGACAAAAGAAACCTAACTCTACAACACTAATGCTCCTACTAATACTAATGCTGCATTTAAAATCAGTACAGTACAGTTCGATCTTCATGTGTTTTTGGTTGCCAGTATGCATTTTATATGTTTTCTGGTGTGAATAATTCTGGTATTGCAGTTTTCTTTTTCCCCCCAGTTTAGATAAAACCTCTATATTCATATTGCTATGCGAGGAACTATCATAAAACATTTTTGGCTTTCTTTCTAACGTGCTCTGAATCTGTACATTCCTAACACACCATCGTTTTATTGCCTTATCGCCATTCCAGTTTGGTCTGCTATGGTTCTCCTCACATGCTTATTGATTTCTTTCCTTGCAATGCATAGCTAAAAGATGGGTGCTCCTGATCCCAGTCATTGTTAAGATGCAGAGCTGGTAGCTCCAGCACTCAGCCACTAGAGATGTGAGCGAGCGAGATATAGCGAGACAGAGCGAAAGAGAGAGAAAGAGAGATTCACATGATCTGGATCTGCATGATTCACCCACTTATACTAGTGGGGTTTAATTAGGAAGGAAAGCACCAAAGTAGAGTGAGAAAAACCTCTAAATAACATAGAGAAGAAGTTGCTGTTCAAACCTATACATGTTCCCAAGTTTAGAAAAGTGATCATTTTTGGTCAAGCATTTTGGTCAAGAATGACTAACGTGATAACAATAGTCATTTAATTTGACAGGTATTGCACAACATTTTGGATATGACTCATGCAGATGTTTGTGATTTGAATTTGTATTGTCTTGCAAATCTCAGGTGCTGTTACAGTATCTGTAATATGATGCTGTTGCCAGTTTATCACAGAATCGACTTTCCGTTAAAAAAAAAAAAAAAGAAGAAGGATCATTGGATAGAGACAGGGTTCTTAGCTTCTGCTGTAGGGTTCTTCATAGAGTCTTTAATGATTCTTCCAGATGGACAAACTCAAGAACCCTTTATTTAGGTTGGGGGGGGGGGGGCCCGGCGCCGCCGGGGGGGGGGGGGGGGGGGGGGGGGGGCGGGGGGGGGGGGGGGGGGGGGTGGGGGGGGGGGGGGTGGGTGG
>CM075029.1:9166178-9200980 GCA_037576675.1 Pangasius sanitwongsei | reverse complement strand
GGTTCATTTTTTTTTTACTTGTTTTTTTTTTTTTGTTTTTGGGTTTTTAATTTTTTTTTTTATTTTTTTTATATTTTAAAAAACAAAAAATTTTTTTTTTTTGGGTCCCCCCCCCCCCCCCCCCCCAAAGAGTGTAGCATGCAGTACTACGCTCTGAATTAAATGCAGAGGGATCATTTCATTCAAAGGTTTCAAGCAGAAAGGAAGGAGTTTTTTTTATACTAGTGTACTGGTTACCTGTTCGTTATAATTCATTACCATCACTAACAATAATGTGAAATTAGAAAAGTAGGTAACGGGACTGTTTATTAAGTTTGTAATAAATGATTGGTTATGGAATGAAGCATTTGCCCTCCATAGTTGCATTTAAATAGCTGTAAGTGAAAACCTATTGCAAGGATTAAAATAATGATTTACAACAACAAAAAAATGAATAGCTTTTAGTGAATTTTCAAAAAGGAATCAGTAACACTAAAGTTTAGAAAAACATAAAAATTAGAGGAATGTGGGTGGGGGGTGTACATACACAATAAAAAGTATGAAGTATGAACTGTTTCATTTTTGCTTCTTTTTTATTTTATAATATAGACATTCATTCAACCATGTATTTCACAAAAGGATTTTACAAAAGAAAACAAAGTAAGAACACAAAATACACAAACTAGTTGTGTTAGAAAATGTTAAACAATAAAATCTACCTACATTATATATGTAGAAGGCAATATACCTCATGCCTTCACATGAGGCATTTATTAAAATCATTTTGCATACATACAGAATATGTCAAATAAAGGGTTTTACAAATGGATTAAAAGAACTTTATAGACATGAATTGAGAACGCTGAGCCTTTAAAAAGCAGAAAAGAGTTGTGCATGGACAGTAAGTTAAGGAGAAGTGTAGCTGGTGAAAGAGAGAGCAGGCTGTCTCCTCTGCTCAGCGCGCCTCATGAGAACATTCCAGCTCGGTAAAGTCAGTTTGGAATTTGAATAGTACAGAAGAACCGCCCGTCTCTGATTGGCCGGAATCGAAGGGCGTAGGCGGGACTTGCACGTCACTCATGAGCGTTCTCGCCCTCCGATTGGAGCGTAGCGCCGTGGGCGGAAACGTCTAGGCGGTATATATGGTGTGAGCACGGCTCTCAGGCTAATGATCGCTGGCGCTCGCCCGTTACGAGGCAGCGGACAGAGACGGTCTTGTTCAATGTTTCACCAGCGAGCGAACCTGAGCCTGCGCCCCCGAACCAAATACCGCGCTTTCGACTGAGTGAAAGCCCGAGTGCTTCCTTCGCCGAAGTGTGGGAGAGGGGTCTACAAGTACCATGATCAACACGGGGGAGTGCGCGGTGGACGCGCAGAGCCTGATCTCGATCTCGTTGCGGAAGATTCACAACTCGCGGACGCAGCGCGGAGGCATCAAGCTGCACAAGAACCTCCTGGTGTCGTACGTGCTGAGGAACGCGCGCCAGGTCTACATGAACGAAAAGTACGCGGAGATCTACAGGATGCAGCAGTACGAGGAGGTCATGACCGTGTGCAACGAGATCCAGGAGCTGAACCCGCTCGACGTGGCTGAGGACGCCGAGGAGGAGCCGAGCTGCTGCGGCGTGGCGAGCCCTGCACCCAGCCTGTGCGCTGCGCTCTCGCCGGTCGGCCCGCGCGCTCCACAGCCGCCGCCGGGCGCGTGCTCCGCGTCTCTCGTTCTCCAGTCCGAGGTGGAAGAGGACGAGGATTCGTCTTGTAAGCAGTCGGACGCTGTGTTCTACCGCAGCTGCTGCGTGGAGGCGTGCGCCGTGGCGCCGAGCTGCGACTTCTCGCCGTCGGGCGGCGTGCACTGCAGCAAGACCACCGTGCTGGACCTGGACACTCACGTCGTGACCACGGTGGAGAACGGCTGCCTGCATCAGGACTGCTGCGCGCCGCTGGCACCGTGCTGTCCGAGCGCGCACGGCCCGGTCAGGAAGCGCAAAATGGACTTCGGCTACTACGCGCCCGAGCTGGAGGAGACGCCGGAGTTCGCGCCGTGCAAGCGCCAGAAGTTGGAGGAGTGCGCGTACGCGGCAGGCGCCGAGCCGCTGGAGGCGTGTAACATCTCCAACCTGATCTCCATCTTCGGCTCGGGCTTTTCGGGGCTGGTGAGCCGGCAGGCGGACTTAGAGCAAGCGCTTAACGGACAGTTCTGCAGCAAGCAGGCGCTGGCGAGTTTAGGGGCATGGACGAGAGCCATCGTAGCTTTTTGACCCTGTGGTAAAGAAATAGACTCAAATCCTTTATGATGAAAAAAAAACTGTACAAAGCCTGAGACTTTATTTTTGCAACAGAACGTTATTTAAAACACTCGAGTTAGGTTTGTTTTCATTTCGTTCGTTTGTGGGGAGGCGCGGAGTGGACGCCTGCCTGCCACTGTGTGTGTGCGTGCGTGTGTGTGCGTGTGTGTGTGTGCGTGCGTGCGTGTGTGTCCTTCTACACCGACAACGTTGACATCGCGAACATTTTGTTGCTGAAATGATCTCAACCAATTTCGTTGCCTTAAAACCCAACGCGGAACTGCTAGCTAGCTCTCACCACGAACATGGCAGGTTTTGAATGTTTTGTTTTGTTTTTTTTGTTTTGTTTTGTTTTTTGCTCGTGGGTTGTTTTGCTTCTTGAGTTGTTTCATAAGCAACTTCACTAAGATGTCTTGTAAATTAGCATTACCCATGTAATGTTTGAAATAACACACACAGCTCATCCTAACACTGCACGTTCTCAGGCATGAGAGGGTGCTTTTTATACTTTTCTTTTTACATCTTCTGTTTATGAAATGGCTCCTGGCAGAAAGACTAGCTGAACTGCTCACAGGAACACCATGTGAGCCTAGATAGAGGGACTGGCATATTTCAGATTACACCTTTAATAGCACGCAAGGCAATCATGTAGGCTGAAGAAGGTGCAATAGTTTAAACTCCTCTCTCTGGTTTGTTGTCTTTTGTGTTTTGAAGTGGCAATACCTGGTGCATTTTGTTTACTGCACTGACTCACAGTACCAGTGAGTCTGTAGTCCATCTATGCCAGTCACCTCATCTCGCTCAGTGTTGGGGCCCATTAATTAACACCACAACTCCCAGAATGCACGGCGTGATGGAACCAGCCAGGCATCTTTTTTGTTGACAATTTGGCGTCACAATCTCCCTCCTGTTCCTCTCTCAAAAAGTTCACAGTAATTCATGATGCCAGCATTTGCTTGGTTTTGTGGGTTTGATTTTATTTTCTACAATGTTAGACCTTTTGTTCTAAAAAGGCAATCTCATAAGTTAGCCATAAGTCCTCACATTATATAAGCACTATGTGTACTGAATTAAAGACGTTTTCAGACGTACTCTCCATATTTTGTTGGTATTCTTGTATTTTTGTGCATATTAAATTGTATATCACCGGGTAAAACTGTTTTAGAAAGTATTTGTTTAAAATTTATAACCTTAATAAAAAATGAAAAGCATTTTTTTTTTCTTGACTTGACTCCTTTCTTCCTGGGTAATTTAAAGTATCGTGATCACATAACTATAACCGTGTTCACGATATTGATGCATCTGCACAGAAGAAACCTTCAATACATGATACTACATAATGAAACACTCCAGCAGATTCTGACGTTAAATGGGTCGTCTGCGGGTGTGTATCCACAAATGAATGAACTAACAGTGAGAGCTAAATCACAACATTAAGCAGCTTAGCTGTTCAGAGGCCATACAGCTGTGGAAGGATGTGAGATGTGGAAAGACCAAAGATCAGGCCTAGTTTGCTTAGTTTTAAAAGTTCGACCATTCACTAATCAGCACTGGTCTTATTGGGTCCAGTTGATTTGAGTCTTACTTCTTTTTTTTTATTAGGATAAACTTTTGCACAGACCATGCAAACGGGTGGAAGTGGTATGTAGGAAGCAGGGCCACTCTAAAGCCAGCATGCTCCTGGTGTTGAATTAACATTGTTTTGTTAAGAGTTAATTCAAACCTGTAGCTGTTAATCTGACAGTTTATGGGTTCGCTCAACATTTGCTGTTTTCCATAAGCGACACGACTACGTGCCAGCATAGGACATCCGACCCAAACCCAGCAGAACTAAACCCATCAAACCCATCAAACCCATCTGTGCATCCTGCAGTGATGCTAAGTTGCATTCTGACTTTTTTTGCTCCTGCACGTTATTGCATTATTGCTGTACTCCCAAACCGGTGCTCTGCTGGGCGCTGCTGTGCAAAAAGAAAAGGGGGAAAAAAAAAAACCCTCTTGCAAAAGTGTGTTATCTCTGTCCTGTGCCACACGGTGGTGTTCTTCAAAATCGATGAATGGAGACATTAGAGCGCCTATGGAGCAGCACCTCGGGCTGACCTCGGATCCGCCATCACCCCCCCGCCTCCTCCTCCCATCCTCCCATCCTCCCTCCGTTCCCCTCCTCCTCCTCCTCCTCCCTCAGTCACCAGCTGAAAGCTTCTCGACTGATTCCTTTCAATTTGAGACACTGCAGCAGGTCCGACGCATCAGCTTCGACCTGTCCGACATCTCCGTGTGGCTGTGCGCTTCGATTATCGACTTGTTGTTGTTATAACTTATGGTTGCAGGTAATACGAGATGTTAAAGAGAGCTGCAGGAACGCACGCAAAACTGCAACCGAACCACGCTTTATTAATATGATTATTATTTATTTACTCTTTTTTTTTTTTTTTTGCGCGGGATGGATGCGCTTGATACAGCACTGGGCTAAATGAATGCAAAAGGGGATTCGGCTATAATGAGAAATGTCATTATTATTTTTTAAAATGCATTTGATTTTGGTTTGTCCGGTTGGTTATAATTAGCTTATAGACCATCAACATGCACAAATGCATTCGTTGCATTTGAAGGTTTTTGTGAAGTATTATTATTATTTGGGACAAAACTGTCTTGCATTAGTGCTGCCGTGCAGCCGTGTATGGCGAGCTCCTCCGTGTGGCCAAAGTGGGTAGTGCGGCTTAAACTACTTGGGTTGGTTTAATAAATATAAGAAATGGTGTTAGTTTTTTTTTTTTTTTTAAATTATTATTATATAATAAGGACCACACTGTAGGTTGTATTTTTTTTTTTTTTGCTTTTCAAAGCCCAGCACGCGCCGGGTTCACTGGTCAGTGAGATAAACCACTGCGCATCTTCAGTGCTTAAAATAGACTGGTTTAAAATGCCAGCTCAGTGTGTTTCAGTTTCACCCATCAAACGCACATCTTGTGAATCTGCGCTCAGCTTGAAGGATCTAATGTCCTTATGCACAGACACAGGAGTCCCAGGCTTTATCTTATCGCCTGCGCGCGCGCGCTGATCTCTGCGCCATGAATACAATACACCGCGGGGGAGGTGTGAGGAGGGGGTGGGGGGGGGGTGGGATGAATCGGCGAAATTCAAAGCGTTTGCCTTCATCTAAATTACTCAGCAAGCCGAGCAGAAGGTCTCAGTGGGGAGGTGGGAGAGGAGCGTCTCACAGCTCGAACAGTCAAACACTCACTGCGCTCATGTTCAATATACACACCGAGCACCAAAAGTCAAATGAGTGTTAATGAGGAGCCGGTACATGAGTCGGAACATGAGTCGGTACATGCAGGATAAACTTCAAAGTAAAATAAAGCAAAAAGATAACGTGCTCGTCATTGCAAGGAAGATAGTGATGACATTTACAAAACAAGCTGGAGTTATTGTGTTTTGAACATCAAACATAAAAACAGTTATTTAGGGTTTAAAGCTTAGGGTTTAAAGTTTAAACTCAGCATTAATATTCCAAACATGGAAATGTTATCAGTGGAAATAATTCAGTTCTGATGAAAACAAATTCTTATTAATAATAAGCGGCCCGGGTGTGGTGGGCCGCACTGGGCCAGAAAGTCCAGGGCCACTTTTTCACTCTCAGTCCACCGCTGTTTATTATTTATATTGGTCTATGAACATTCATTAATTACTAATAAGAATACAATCTCATTCTAGTTTAATTAAATATGTGAAATTAAAATGTTTAAAATTTGATCTGTACCAGTCAAATTTTACATTCACTAGGTAAAATTCATTTTTGATCCTTTTCTTAAATGGAAATTAAATTGTCAATATGCAAAACTATTCTTTAGTAGTAGAAAATCATTTTTTTACATTGTGGGAAAAAAAAAAATCTAGTAAGAATAAAAAATTCTGTCACTAACTCCATTTTGCCTGGTAAAACCTCAGTTCCACTGGTCGGAAATGTATTCAAAAACAAAGGAAAGCTTTTCTAAGAAGGAGAAAAGAAATGTCAGTATTCATCATCAAATTATTAATCAGATGTTAATTCTTTATTACTAAAAAATAAATAAATGTGTTAGTAGAGATGACACCAAACCGGGTCCCAGTTTCAGGATCGGAGCAATACCAGCAAAAAGAAAAATAATGGTGGATCAGATATCGGGGAAAACATATCGGATATCGGATCCAAGCAAAAAGATTGGAGGAGAAGGGTTTTTTTTTTTCTTTGTTAGGATTGATTTTATTCTATTTATTCTTTAGTATATTTACAATGTAAATGATTTTTGGTGTGAAAGACTAACTGTGAAGTGCTTCGGTTAAAAAGAATTTCACAGCTTAGTAGTTTTTAAAGAAAACATCAGATGGGTATCAGTATCAGCTGACACTCAAGGACTCAGTATCGGTATCGGAAAAGAAAAAGTGGTATCGTGCCAAAATATTTACTGCTCACTCTTTACCCAGCACCTACTAGTAAAAATCTAGCTTAAAAACCAAGCCATTACAGCTTCACACGTAGGAACTCAATATCTGAGATCGGAAAATAATTCAAAACTAATCCAGCTTGCCAGATATGCATGAGTGTGTGCAGTTACAGAGTTTGACTATTTACTGCTAGTAATAGCAGACTGTGTAGGAAATATGGACAAGGGATACTTGACAGAGTATTTCTCTGAGCTCTGTGTGATCACATTACGGCATTACGTGTTTTGATCCAACTTGCTAACCACTTGCTACACTTTCAGAAAATTCGGAACTGTTACGGGTTCTCGGGTGTTCCTCTGGGAGAAGGTTCTGTGTAGACCCTTACCTAGTACCGAGTGTTTAGTCTGAAAGGGTTCCAAGGAGAACTGTTTTAGGAGCCAATGAATCCTTAGTTATCCGGCAAACCCATGAAGAACGCGTTAAGAGTAGGATGGCTAGATTTCTTGGATGTTGTCAGCTGTGAGGGCCAGTGCACTACATGACTACGTGTTTAGCCCGAAAGTCTGCGCTAAAATAGAGAAACTCAATAATGAAATGCGAATGTTATCGATTCCTCATACAGCAAGCATTGCCTCACGTGAAGCGAATCCTTCGCTATACGGAATCTCAATAACTTTTCTATCATCGTCCCTTTATCACAGGGAGGTGCTGGGTGAAATGCTGTGTGACTCGATGTGTGTACTCATTTAACCTTAGCAAGAACTGAACATCACTAACATTCAAGACTAAAACAGCTGACAGTTTATTAAACCTATGGTGACAAAATGACAAAAATGTACATTTACAGCACATACAGGCCACAAGAGTAACTGTTTTTGAAGCAAGCACGCACACACAAACACACACACACACGCACACATACAAATCATCAATTTGTCAAGGATCATTACAGTCTAAATGGAAAAACTGACCCATTGCCTGTTTTCTAGTACATCAAATAAAAACCAAGACTTATCAGTTCAGGCAAACTTTACTCTTCATATGTACATCTTCATGAATAAATACGAATTCTGGATACTGCAAATTTTTTAGATACTAATTACGGTGCCATGGACTATATTTATTCTTACACTCCATTTCTTTGGGACTAGACGAAGGAGACAGAAATTGATCCTCATGTGAATTCTATAATTTAGGGGAGGCAGTCATGCTGAACTGCTGTTAGAAGTAGGGTTTTGATTGTAGCCACATTTATTCGTTTAAGCAGAGGGTAAACATTGGAACGCTGGATGGTGGCTGGGCGATTCGGGTGGTTCGCTGAATTGGTTGCGAATCGGCTGTGCTCTCAGACTGGTTCTTCCTGCTGTCATTCATGGTTTCACGGGCTGGATGGAGAGCAGGCTGCCAAACTTGAAGTGCTGGATGACGGGAAACTTCTCTAGACACTTAAGATAGAAACAGAGAGAAAGCGGGAGATTGAGAGAGAGAGAGAGATATATGAGTTTCATTGTTTTGTTTCTTTACACAATCTGTTCATACTGAAGTAGCCAGACGTTATCTCTAAATGACAATACACACCGGAAAACTCCAAAGAGAAAGTTTCGCTTAAGGTTGGAAGGGAATATAGTGAGGAAGAATGTCAGTTTCAGATTTCTAGAGCAATCCAGTACTTTGGGAAGGCGGAGCTCAAACCGGGGGTGGAACTTGTGAACACTACCTGACTGACAGTAAGCATATGGTACGATGGATGTAAGACGAGAGCTGAAATAAATAAATCAATAAATAAGACACTAGGTTAGGAAGCATGTATATACATGAACAGATCACATGCAGTAAAAAACAAACACTGAGGCTCATTTATCAATCTTTAAGTAAATATTTTCGTAGGCCAAAATTCTGGCCAGATTTACAAATGTTTCGGTAACATGGATTTTCTCTCTACTCGCATGCATACGTTGATAAAATGTCAATCATATGTAAATTCCCAAGTGTGTTCACTGCACCTGCAAAACTCCATAAAAGGCAATTTCCCAGAGAGCTGAAAACGGTAAAATGACAATAAACGGTGAAGCAGCGGCTCCTAACGTGGCTTGCACTAAATTTTCCAGTAAAGCAGCTCAGCCACTGCAGCGTGTCGGCTAGCACAGACATACATGAACTCTTCCTCCTTGTATACGGCGCCATTTGTTTTATCCTAATGGAACCGCTAGTCTAGGCTGCTTTCTTTCAAACCGTTAATATCAAACGACTGCGTTTCACAAAAAAAAAAAATAATAATTTGTGGCTGCAAAGGAAATTTAAAAGCTATTTAAACTTGACAACATAACGTAACGTAACGTTAACGTTAACGTAAATCAGGGGTGGTTTTAGAGGGAAATTATGTGGGTGTGGTGTTGTTTAGACCTGTTTTTGCCTCAATTCACTACCAAGCTTTCCAGACGTGTATTCTCGTTAGAAATTAAGTATGGCCCTACGAGGCTAATGATGAGGAAAAGACCTTTAAAACCATCAGAGAACTACAGACAGTAACACTTCATCGATTAAATAGTCTGACCTAAAATTCATTTTACACACTCTTCCACCAAACGGAGTCGATCAGCAAAGACATGCTTGTTGCCCAGTGTTTATAAGGCTAATGTAGCTAAGAAATAATGGAATATTATTATAGCTACCAGTTTAGCAGTTTGGACAAAAAGGACATTAGTATCAATACAGGCACGCATCAGACTCGGATATAATGTGGACGTTAGGACTTACTAGGACTAGGATTACAGCACATCCAAATTCCAAATGTGTAATTTAGACATGTAGTCATGTGATTAGCCGTGTAGCTCCAGTGTAAAAGTAAAAAAAAAAAAGCAAACATCAGCCAACAAACATTACATGACTACATTTGGGCTGAGAGGAAAATCGTATTTTTTTTTTTGACCAAACCATTCCTTTAATCATGTTCTGGATTGGTCAACTCCTCAAAGTAGGAGTTCTAAAAGTGTATAAAACGTGCATCTCTGTGCTAATATGGTCAGTGCGCGTGCTGGGGGCAATGACGCAGTATTACACAGCTACCCATTCAGGAAATTTAAACCCCTGCTCACACGCATGTCCTGTTCGTGCCGTCCGAACCGGCGCTATGTGGCCTTGACTGTCACCTGTGATTAAAGCGCATGGAATGTGTTTACTTCCTGTTATAGCAGGAAATGACTTTGTCTATCCTTGGGTTCGTAGTTGCTTTTCATCCATTCTGTGAGGATCTAACGGTACAGCAGCAGACAGAGCACAGCTTCACACACACACAGGCTTTTTATCAAGAGTTTGTGTTACAAGGTTGTAACACACACGTTCATTTCTTAAGACCTAAAAAGTTTTGTAACTTCTGGTAGAAGAGGGAAAACATCAGTAATGTACACAAAAGATCATTATCAGTTAATAACTACTATTTGGAAGCTTTATTTTTACTAAATCTGTTCAAATGTTTTCCCAGTAAGAGTGCCAAGTTTTTTTCTGTATTTCTTTTTTTTTTTTTTTTTTAAATTGTAGTAAGAGTTAGCTACATAAGGCACACTCAACTACAGAGCTAACGCAGCAGAAGAGAAAATGTGAGGTTGTGCGTGTGTGTGTGTGTGCGTGCGTGTGTGATGGGGGTTGGGAGGTTCGCAGACACACCGGCCCCTCAGCCCAGCACTCTGCTTAAGGGAGGGGAACAGCCTGCTCTCTGAACACAGGATGTGGCTCTGGAGGAGGGGGTGGGGCCTTCTGGTTCACACACACACACACACACACACACACACTTAACCCTTTTCTAATCAGGAACTACAACTTTACAATGTGCCTTGTTCGTTTTTGCTAAAAGATATCATTCACTATAACAAAGTTATAATAAAGGAATTTAAAAATAAGGAAATGTACAACAGCTAGTACTATTTTTTTTTTCCTCCACCCAGAATGCAACTTCCCAGAAGTGATGCTGGGATTTCCCCAGGAAAGAGGAACTCAAGTCCAACTGCTGGTAAACATGCCACATAGACTTTAGAGATCAGATTACGGGGCTATAACTGAGAACACAAACATCGTGAAGTGTTTGGTATAATATAGTGTACTGGTGTAAATGCAGATGTTTTTTAATGCTCTTTTTAAATGCTGCCCACTGGAGACTACGAGGATGAAAATATAAACCAGAGTATATAATAGTATGAAATATGTCACAGTAAAGTTCAAACTGATATGGGTATACAACAGTCATGTGACATCTAGATTAAAAAAAACAAAAAAAACAAAGAAACTTACTTCAGCCTTGTACATTCGTATAAGGCCTTGGTTGACTTTGGCCCAGGAGGGAACGGCACTGATGTTCCAAAGCTGGTTCGAGTGCTCAGCAAAGGGTCCCGTTTTCATCTGGAGAAAATAAGAAAGGAGAAAGATGCATTAAAAAAAAAAAAAAAAAAAAAATTTTCACTATTCAAAGACTATTCAGTGCTACAGTAACTCAAATAAGCGCTCTTTAAAACCATGGTGAGCAGAAAAGCATCTCAGAATGTGCAACACTTTAAAGCCTTAAGTTGGACAGACTACAACAGCAGAAGACCACATCAGGTTTCACTCCTGTCAGCCAAGGACAGGGATCTGAGGCCACGGCAGGCACAGGCTCACTGCAAATGGACAGCTGAACGTTACTGGAAAAGCATTACTGTGGATAAATGAGGTCTTAATGAAATTAAGCTACTGCCTCCTTGAGAATTAGTTAAGAAAGTGCTTTATTATACAACCACGTGATGCGTTACTACTAACGCTGCAATATTGCGTTATAGGCTCGTTGATATTCTACTGGTCTTCTGAAATGTGTTCGTTTCTCTTTAGTGTGTTCTAGGTCTATCAAATTCCTTCATCAACTGAATTCCAATTACCGTAAAAAAAAAAAAAAAAAAATTAGCTGAAGATGTGCTAGTTGAAGTTTCAGTATTACATTTGGTTATGTCCTGCTGTAATATGGGAGGTAGGGTGGATTTTGCTGGACGATATATGATATGATAGCAGCAGATTTTCTATTGATGCGTTTACGTATTCAAATATTTCTCACTCTCACAGCTAGGAAGTCCGAAAAACTGCACAATGAGACCGGCTGGTTTAAAAGCCTGTGCAAAACGGGAAAGGCGAAAGGCTGCCAAAAAAATCATATCAAAATAATAATGCTGCAATACACACACACACACACACACAGCGATTATGGGTAAAATAAGTACACATGGTAAATTTGACCCTCAGTCACCCTTATGACTCAGAAAAAAAATACTTTCTTTAAAAAAAAAAAAAAAGTTCTGCGCCTTGACAAGAGCAGGAAGAAAAAGTAAAAACAGGAGGAGTGTGTAGTCATTACTGCTAATGAAAGCCCTGCCATGTAAGTATAGTACTTATACTGCTTTTCACTGCACATTCAAGACAAGAACTGTCCAAAACAGGAACCAACTGAACTCAGGGTTCTAGCGCTTCCATTCCCCCCCCCCATCTAGCATTCTTCTTCAACTTAACAGACCACTGGGAGAATCAAAATGTTGTCAGTATCAGTGGTTATATATAAACGTCAGCAACATCATCACTGTTGAAGACCCTTTTTCTTGCTATCCCACCCCCCGTTTTTTTTAAAAACACCATCTGTGTCACTGACCGCTGGCTGCCCTGACGCAATCACCACAGAGGGGGAGTCGCCGACAGAAACGCTGTTATTTATTTGCTTGTAAAAGATATATAGAGCCGTGATTTTGGGTCATTTTCACAGCTGAGATACTCAACAAAATAGCTCAGTCCAATAATGTCCATTGTGTTTGTGCCCTCGACAAAACCTGAGGTCGGAATTTTTTTGTTGGTGTTCTAACATAAACCATGTTGTCTCTCTCTCTCTCTCTCTCTCGTGTCTCTGTTTTCACTCGGTGTAAATTCAAGGAGATGAAGCGCTGAAACAATGTGAAAAGTTCATTAAATAAATAAATAAAAAGCTCATTTAAAGTGGCTTCAAGCACAATACTCTTATTTCATCAGGCTAATAATGTTTACATGTATATACAAGTTTATATCACGTACACAGTAGTGTAGCATATTTATAATAAACGTATATGTTTACATATAGTGAGAAAGCACCGACATGAAGCCCCGGGTTCTAATGAATGAATGAATGAATGAATGAATGAAAGAATGAGTGATGTCCTGGCCAGAACTGAAATGTGCGAACTGCACAATAATTAAAGATAATGGCTTTCTAATTTTCATTGTTTGGTGCTGAACTTTGGTTCAGAAATACACTCGTAACGCAACATTTTTTTTTTTACAGGTCAAGATCATCTTTTTGTTATTGTTTTCATTTTAAACTCTGGTTACTTCTGCTCATTTGTGCCATAGAGTTATTGCTTGTGCTACAGTTTTGCAGAAATGAACTATCCGTGCAGGCTGAGAACTAAAACTGCACAACAATGCTTCTGAAGGCGCAGGTTTTTTTTTTTTGGTAGGTCCTTATTGAACATCACATGCTCATCACTGATTACACACAGCATGTGACTGCTACAAGGAAAACGATTTCCACTTTCCCAGTCCGTTATCTATTGAGCCCAGTGGAAACGTTTGAATGTGAAGTAACTTATGTTATTATGGTGAGGAGGAGGTCGTTCTTCTGAATAATCCAGCTTCCACTGGGTGAGATTTCAGTGTTCGCGTACTCATATTATTGCTGTACGACATCGAGAGCAAATCTAAGGTAACATCACGTGATCAAATCTAAGCATGAATAAAGGGAGATTCATTCAGGCACATATTTCCTCTTACTATAAACATCCTCGTGAGATGTTCAACAAGCACCTTTCTGTTTGGAGTTCATTCTGATATCTGAATTTGCTGGTGTGTTTACACATTTGTTGCTGGGTTCTTGGTTTTGTTTGCACTTACAGGCCGCCGTAGTATAAAATGGTGTGATGCTGTACTTATAACCATGGCTCTAAGCCCACCTTGAGTATTGGTAGTTACTACTGATACCAATCGTGAGCACATATCATAAACTAAACGACTACAACGTTCGGTACTGGCCAAATAAGTAGCGGACCAGGGGGGAGGCCCATAGTAAAAACCACAGTGCTGTGATGATTGTATTCAGTAATTCGAGCTGTAATGTGAGTATTAGGAGAACTGCAGTGCGAATAGTAATACTACTTGTAGCTGTAGGCTTGTTCAAGAGGCCAGCAGTGGAGAAGGGCTGGTGTAGGGCTTCCGTGCCCTAAGGAAAGACGAGCTCATGAATGGGAGTGCTGTGTGGCTTTACAGAAAACACACACACACACACACACACACACACACTTTCCCAGACTGCTCTGCGAAGCTGGACTTTCCAGTGGGGCCCAGCAGAGCTGGAGGGAAAGGAGGAGGAGGTGGAGGGGGAGGGGGAGGAGCTCAGGGACCCAGTGATTCACAACAGCATGTGGGGAAGGAAATGACTCATGTGAGCTTAGTGCTCCACACATAACCTCCCTGAGAGACAGAGAGATAGAGAGACACAGAGAAAGAGAGAGACCCTCACTGTATGTGTGTGTGTGTTAAACGAGCATGTGTGAGTAACGTGTGTGTCACGTGTGTGTCAGTGAGCTATGCCAAGTTTCTCTGTCTCTTAACACTACAGAGCATGACGTGCCCAAACATGCACTTACAGAACACAGAGGGAGAGAGCTAGAGAGCGAGCATGCGTACGTGTGCGTGCGTGCGTGTGTGTGTGTGTTATATCGTGCTGTATATTCAGTCTGGACTGTACCACTCCCTGCCCCCCACACCCTTTGCTCTCCTTTCTGCATTCTGGGAAGTTGAGTCATTCTGTAACCACAGCTGCAGCATCCTCTCGTCTCTTCACACACACACACACACTCGCTCAGAGTTAAACGAACACACATGCACCCACACCATTAAAGGAATAATTCAGCCAAAGAGATCTAATTAAACACAGTTTTCTCTTAACCCAAATGAAGCGAGATAGCCAGGATACCTTCCACTACAGCTAAGAAATAATAGAAGTCTCTCTCACTCATCGTTTTTCTGGAACTCAAACTGCAACAAGGTCTTCAGTACGGCGTGACCTAAATGTGAACGCAATCTTAACAATTCACCGGAATCACGTTTTCTTTGGCACAACTTGATATCATTTGACAAATAATGACAAAATACAAGATTGTCTGAATTCACAACACCATGTCTTCTGAAGTCTGAAGGTGGAGTTGGACCAGACAATGAATGGACGATCGTATAGTTCAGTTCTGAACTTCAATATATATCGTAATATGAGATTATGTAACTTAAGTGTAACTTGTATACGTTTATTGAAAAAAGGTTTCGGGTGAGACAGACTTCCATAACTACGGTAGACTCCAGTGCAAAACTAAAGAAGCAAACATTAAGTGGATAATCCTGTCAAATTCCACCAAACCATTCCTTTAATGTAGAATTAAAAGACATATAACACAGTCCATTTAGACAACAGGGAGAAGCTGTTAATTACTCCAAAGTCAATCAATCAAATAAAAGAGTTGCTGATGATAGCGAGTCTATTCAGTCAGTGAGCTGAAGAAGCAAATATGCTACAGCCGGTTGTGAAAACGTCCTGGCGATTTAAAATCCTCTGCCTTCTCAATACATTCTTGGAAAAAACTGTCTCATGCTGAATCCCATAATTCCCTCTAAACTCTTTCCTTATCCTCCTCCCATCAACCCTCCTCCCTCTGTGGTCTTGGTGTTTTATTTAGAACAGGCTCTTCTGAAGGAAGACATCACCCGAGACACACACACACACACACCTCATTGATGAATTTAATGCACTCCAGAAACATGTAGTCCTGATGGTGCTCGTTCACCACCTTCTCCTCCACAAAATGCCGCGGCTCCAGCGTGGGGTGATCTGCGACGGAGACAGAACAGACACTCAGTGCACTTAATCAGAGTCACCAGCAGATGGCTACCTTACACTCCTAAATATTTAATGCCGGTAACAAAGTCTGACTCGGTTCTAAAGTTAAGCTCAAATCCGGGAAGTGGAAAATGAGCTCCTGTAATACTGTTCAAATCAACAAGTGCCTTTTGGGTGACGAAACTAAAGTACAATATTTATTACAGGGTTCTTAGGGTTCCCATCAGAGCTGGGCGATGTTTTATCATATAACATCAAAACAGTACATTTAAAAAGTGTATGAATTTAAAAATAAATAAATAAATAAAGAAGAAGAAGAAGAAGAAGAAGAAGAAACACTCTAGCACTCTACCACTGACAAGAACTCACATCTCATATCATTTCCCTGTACTAAAAAAAAAACCCCAACAAATGCCTGAAATTCCCTTACAGTGAGGTCTAAGGGCAGTTCCATCAATAAACGCCATATTCGCCGATTTATAAGTATTAATTAGTCAGTCTTATGGTTCCCCGAATGTATTTATAAAAGAAGCAGCATCATAAATACGTTCACAGAACCGTGAGTGTATAATGCATTATGAGCATGGGCATTCAAAAAGCAAGTGCATCACTTAAGTCATTATAACAATAATATAAATATATCGATATACGAGTTTTCATGTTTGTTTATAAATGTATGTATAAAACAGTAATACTCGCTTATAAATAATTATAAATGGGGCTATAAGTCATTAAGAGCATGGGCTCTGGACAAAGTGTTACCACGAATTGTACGGATTTAGAGCTTAATGCGTGAGCATCTTTTGTTTTTAAGCACCAAAAACGGAATTTAGCGACTAAATTTGAAACGTTTGAAGTAAACAGGCTCTCTGTTCATTTCTCAGTGAAAGGAAGTGTCAGAATCCTTGTTCCTGGTCTTCACACAAACACTACAGATGACGCGGATAGAGAATAGGTTGAAAGAGTGCTGGAGTATTCCTTACTACAGTTATTAGTTATTATTTATTAAGTAAACGCGGTTGGATCCTGACGATGCCTGTCTCATATGGTCACATGAACCCAACCTCACTGGCATTACGTAACAAACTGTACTACTACGAGGGCGTAATGACGTTCCTGACGAGGAGCTGGGGGTAATTCCATCCTTTACAGTTGATTTGACGAGCTATTAAAACCTCGCTTTAGATTTGCCTAGCTATGCCACAGTGTCATACGCTGTTATAAATATATCCATGTTCCAGTAATGTATTCTGTAGATGTGACGTGTGTGGAAACTACTGGAAGCTGCTGGAAACTCACTCACCCCATGTTAAATAATAGCCTTCTCGATGCCAGAGGCTTATCACAGAGAAGGCCGGCAAATCTTTTTTTTAATAGACGTCACCATCCAAATACGGCTTAAGGAGCACTGAGGACTAACAAAGCTAACACCAAAGCTAATAAACAACCATGGGCTACGGACGTGTTCTGGAGGTACACACCAAAGTGTAATGGAGTGTTAAAATAGTACTTGTGAATTTGTGATTTTAAACACACAACACGCTCTTTGTTCATAGTCATAAGCACACTGTTGCTAGGCAACCGGGCAACACCGAAGCCGAGCATGAGCTAGCTAATGACCGGGACAAATGATCTGGCTAAGCACAGATAATGCTAAGGCTCAGTGACGGTGAGGACAACACAAGACTGTCAAGAACGTCTACGTTTTCCTCAAATGTGTCAGCATACTTGTAAGAAAAGACACCATATGAGTAACGTCACAGTGTTTATACTTGGCATAAATGGATAGCTGACGGCTGAACTTGTGAATTATGAGTAAACTGATCGTTTGCATAGTAGTGACTAGCAGAAGAGTTGCATGTTCATGTGGATCACAAGAAGCAGACCATATTTTGCTGGTATAGACACCAACATGTGGACATGTTAATGACTTAAAGCCAGACCAGGATGAGTTCCAAAATACAAGTATTGCTTTTCAGTAAGGATGCTTACTGAAACGCTTATGGAGGCCACAAACCGGGGTGAATGAGGATGTCACGTGTACCTCACAGAAGAGCAGAAGCCAAAATGGCAGTGTACGGAGGAGCGGTTTACCTATGAGCTGGGAACTGCCCCATATGAAGGGCAGAAACTGAAAGTCGTCGAGCCCCCACACGCCCTGACTCCCCGCCGGCTCCATACGGTACGTCTTCTGCAGCTTCCGCATCACGCACAGATACCTGGACCAATCACAGCCCACAGGTTAATATGCAAATGAACACGTTAGATTTTACCTTCCTGCCAACACAAATGCTCTGAATGTGAACATTTATTGTGTTAGGGGATTCTGCAGTTTAGATTATAGAAATATATCATTCTATATTAGAAGCCTAAAGGAAAACACCACTTTGAAACACATTCAACATGTTTATATTGAAATATTTGTGCTGTGCTTACTGATTCTGGTGCTAATTTGCTGGATTTTTTGTAAATCCTTTGAGAAATTAGTGGCTGCTTGCCGCGCTGATGGCACAGGGACACGTTGCTAGTGCAGTTACAATAGAATTTAATAGGAGGGGGAAAAAAATGTAATCAATCTCAGACATAAGGTCTAACAGTCAGATTTCTCTGTCAGCTCCTTAAAACGAAAGAGCAAGAGCTTCTTTTCTCACTGACTATTTTCCAGCACCAGACAATGTCGTATTAATGAGAAATCCAGCGTTAGCGTGGTGAAAACTCTGGCGCAAACGTTGGACTCAAAGTTCCAGAATGCAATGCAGCTGGAACCAGCAAATTATGAGGTCACGAGCGTGATGGCATTGGTAGTGGGATTCGCATGAAAGTTGAAGCTTTGGAAGCGGATCTGTTTGAGCAGAGCGTTAGGAGCTGAGAGGGTTGGACAAACTAAAGGACTGAAGTGCCGCTGCACTGGTGCTACTATCAGCGGGCAGTCGGACAGCATTATGGGTAATGCAGGAAACCATTAACCAATATGAAAATAGACAAACATGTCAATGAAATAAGCTTAAACTAAAAAAAATGAACTTTGAATTTTTTACTGAAATAAGTCTTGGATGCTATTTAAAAAAAAAAAAAAATCTCACTATAAATATGAACATGCAAGTCGTTCACGGTGGATTTCTCCTTCAGGACTGATATTTGAAGACGAGTGAAGACAAAAACAATAAGAAACCTTTTGGTGTCGCTGCTAACCTGTCAAAGACTTTGAAAATGATGGCCAGCTGGTCTTCCACTCGCAGAGCTCCTATTTTGCAAAGGCAGCAGAGGAATGCTGCAAAGGCAGCCTCATGACCTGCAAACACACACCCACACACACACACCCTTTAGCCTGCATACTATGTGCAGCCAAAATGTCACATTTTATTAAGAAAAGAGCCTGAAGACACTAAAGACAATGTTGGACTATTGATATGTCTGATTTTACGTCTCGCAGCTGCTGTGAGGCTCCGAGCCATTTTTACTTCAACAGTGCCCTCTAGTGGAAGTGTCTACAGAATAAAGCATGTCTACACACACGGGAGTAAATATCCGCCCTGTTCAATGATCATTCTGTATTTTAAAGGATATTTCTTCCACCTGTTGTGGCAGTAGTCATATGCACTGCAAGTGACAGCAACAATTATTAATGCTTGATGATTGATAAATAAATAAACCTTTTTGAAATCTAGCAACAAACAACAAAACGTACATTATTTTGGAGGTATAATCTTTAAAAAAAAAAAAAAAGGCTTTGAAAACTCACAGAGGCATTTAAGAAACTGAGCAAAATATACAGACAGGAAATAAATTAAAGGAATAACTGGTGGCTCCGCTTGCTCAGAAGCACTTCGGGGCATGAGGGCTCACTGAAGGGTTCGATGAGGATGTAAAAATCGCACGCTATGGCCTTCACAGTCGCTAGAACTCAAAATAATTGTCAGTCAACACCTATGGGAGAGTTCGGAGTGAACGCTTGCCTTAGATAGCGCTCTCCACTACTATCAAACCACTAACAGAGAGGATATCTTTTGGAACGATTGTGTTCCAGACTTGTAGAGTCGATGCCACTGAAGCTGTTCTAGCAGCTTGTGTTGTTTTTCCTTTAATATGTCACCACTCGTGTACTACAGAGCACATTGTACAGCATATAGCTCTTCTACTAGAACACACACATGCACTTATATTGTGTGCACATCTCCAGCACACACAGGCACACACACGCACACGTGCGCGCACACACGCGCACACACACACACACACACCTGTGCCATAATCAATCCTTGTAGAGTTGCCTACAGCTTCCTTCAGGTACACAGCGACCTCTGGAACAGCGGCACTGAGTTTATCAGGAAGAACAGCAGCCACCAGAGCCTCAGCCTCCTACACACACACACAGTCCATTATTACTGTATATCTGCACATTTTCACAATAAACATAGAGAACCCTGAGCACTTTTCCATTAGACAGTGTTAACAAATTCGTGACCATACAGTCGGTTATTTTTCCGACGCTGAGCGAGCCGTTTTCATTCCCGAGTCATTCACAGGGTGGAGCTAGACACAGCATGGGCTACTGATTGGTCAAAGGGAATTGTCACTCGAGAAAAACAGCTAGAACTGCTTCTGATTTACTGCACAGCAATATTCAGGATTTTTGTTTGATAGCATTCCAATCGAGTACAATGGAAAACCTGGAAATGTTGTTTAGTCACGTCACATGAAAGCAAATAAAACTTAAATCAGATCTTGAAACTCCTCCAGTGTTGCGACTGCTTTAAGAGTTTAACACTAGTGGCAAGTGGAGGGGGAAATGATGTCACTGGCTACGTTTACATGCACGTCGGTAATCCATTTAAGGTCTGTATTCGGGTTGCAGCCATATTCCAAATACGATGTTTATACGTGTACAGGCATTGGAATATTTCTGTATACAAGGTTGTTGTAAGTATGCCTGAGTTGCCATTCCTAAATACCTAGCCTACAGCTAAGCATCTGTTAGCACCCACAATTCCTTGAGGTCTGATCATGTGCATATATCTCCTTTCAGTGGATTTTCTGAATAAGGTGTTTACATGCAACAAATTTCAGATTAAAACGGGTATATTCCAGGGGCGGGACTCAGAATATTGCCTTAATCTGAATCGGGCCATTGGACTGTGGCGTTTACATGACTCGGTGCTAATTGCCAAAATCCCATTAATATCGGAAAACTGATGTGCATGTAAACGTAGCCACTGAAACACTGAGAACGGCTCTGACTTTCACTGGTACTGGACACACAGGAAGTGACCAGGGTACGGACAGTTCTGGATTTGGATCAGTAACTATACCGTGCTGGTGGGAAAGCAACATGAGCTGGTATGGACGGTCCTAAAATGGCCAGGTTACTCCTAAAAAAAAAGTCAAACACGTAGCATTGCCTGTACACTGTACCTGCTCCAGTTTGGCGTACCAGGTTCGGTAAGCCTTATTGCCAAAGCGCGACGGCTGGTCCACTGGTGGAGTCTCATCTATCCAGCGATCCAAAGTTCCCAACAGAGACAGCAACTTTTCTACTGTCTGAAATGCACAGAGAGAGAAGGATAAAAAAAAAAAAAATGAACAAATAACATTAGAGAGCGGAGCAACAAATGACAGAGGGAAGGAGGACGCGAGAATTTTTCTCCGTGCACAGTGAGACAGAGGTGTGATAAACGACCGTGGCTGTACCTCTGAAACGGGATAATCACACGTGAGCTTCTTCCCCTTCACCCCCTCATTCAGAGTCAGAATGAATCCAATGTAGTCTGCATACGCCTGCAGAGTGAACACAGAAACAAAGCTCAGGTCCACTGACACTCTTCTTGCTGCGAATCATCTACGAATTTCCCTTTGATCCCAAACTGCAGTTGATCAGCCGGGACATGTGGGGTTTGATGGGGTTTATTTCTATAGTTTTGCAGTAATGGAAGCTTATAGCTGCCAGCTTAGCATTACACAAACACTTCCATTACCTGTTAGCTACGTTAGCCTTGAAGCCCCAGCACAAAACTAATGGCACAAACTGTCTTATGTGAGCGACTGATAAATGTCAGTGAGAAACCTGAGATCTCTTCCATTTGCCCATATCAGGCACCATGCTGATCTCTTTCCTTGGCAACATGAAGTTGAAGCTGGCAGGTAGGGGAGGCCCGTCATCTTCAGGAGAGGCGCCTGAGACAGCAGCAAAACAAAATCTATAGTTAGAGGCAGATTAGAAGACGAGCATCGCGTGCGTCGCTCTCAGAGAAAGCGATCGTGTCATTCTTTTCAATGAGAAAACAACACCACCGTCATGGCGGACAAAACTGTTACTCTGTTATGGTTGACCTAAGCAGTGGATTCGGTTCGGGAGCTTATAACGTATGTGTAAGGTCTAGTGTAAAGATGTTGATATTCCTGAAGACTTTCGTGACGCTGCTCAGTGGAAGCGTGTGCGCGTTGTGTACTGTGCTTAGTGTATTACGCTGTTCCTCCCTAGTGAAAAGTACAGAAAATCTCCTTTCAGACCAAACATGAATATTCTACATTTAAATACAAATTCTACGCGAATTATAGGCACTGATCGCTCAGACATAATAATCAGAAAATTGTATCAAACTGAACCCGGCACTGATTTTCCAGTCCCACAGCTTCCTGTCAATTCCAGCAGGTCTAAAAGCTCTTATTCATCAAAAGTTATGTGCACCAGGAATAACATATAAACAAACAGGTATTCATCAAACAGTTTTACCAATTCATGCCCACAATCTCATAAATCCATCGTCCTTTTAAAACAAGGGAACAAATTAGTAAAACGTGCTCATGTACTAATAAGTCGTGGGAACGAATTCTTAATTCGTGGCCACAATGTATTGCTTCTTTTTTTTTATTTTTTTTTTAACCCTGATGTCATCTGCGGGGCTCCGTACACCACAATTTATCCTCATACACACCTCATTTACCTGAAACACATGCTGATTTATGCAGCGGTGAGCCAATAAGAAGAAAGAATTCAGCAGACTAAAGTTATACAAGACCCACAGAAAGAGGTGAACAGAGAGAGGAAAATAAAGGTCACTGAGAATGAGTCTGAAATACAGAAACTGGAGCTAAGCTCACCCACAGGTAGGTATGTGAACTCTATTCACAGCTAGGGTTTTATCCAGTTTAGAATAAACTGATTTTTTTTCCCCCCCCAGTACATCAGGTTCAAATGAATTCATACACCTTGATTTTTGTTGAAAGGCAATATATTATAAAAGTATATAAGACTTGCAGTGAAAATCTTCAATGACATTGAATACTGTATGCTTTTTTACCTTACACATAAGATTAGATTCTGGCAATTTTGATTGAAATTCATACAATTCTGGCCACTGCCATTAGGGAACACTGTTGCCATGAAGGGGTGTATTTGGTCTGCAACAATGTTTAGGTAGGTGTTACATGTCAAAGTAACATCTACATGAGCATCCAAAATAACATCCTGCCAGGACCCAAGGTTTCCCAGCAGAACATTGTCCAGAGCATCACACTGCCTCTGCCGGCTTGCCTTCTTCCCATAGTGCATCCTGGTGCCATCTCGTCCCCTGGTAAGCAACGCACACGCACCCGGCCGTCCACATGATGTAAGAGAAAAAGTGATTCATCAGACCAGGCCACTTTCTTCCATTACTCCATGGTCCAGTTCTGATGCTGACGTGCCCATTGTAGGCGCTTTTGGCGGTGGACAGGGATCAGCATGGGCAGTCAGACTGGTCTGCAGCTATGCAGCCCCATACGCAGCAAGCTGCGATGCACTGTGTGTTCTGACACCTTTCTATCATAGCCAGCATGAACATTTTCAGCAACTTGTGCTACAGTAGCTCTTCTGTGAGATTATCAGACAGGTTAGCCTTTGTTCCCCACGCACATCAATGAACCTTGGGCGCCCAGGACCCTGTCACTGGTTCATCGGTTGTCCTTCTTTGGACCACTTTTGGTAGGAACTAACCACTGCACACTGGGAACACACCACAAGACCGGCTGTTTTGGAGATGCTCTGACCCAGTCGTCTAGCCATCACAATTTGGTCCTTGTCAAAGTCGCTCAGATCCTTACGCTTGCCCATTTTTCCTGCTTCCAACACATCAACTTCGAGAACTGACTGTTCACTTGCTGCCTCACATATCCCACCCCTTGACAGGTGCCATTGTAACGAGATAATCAGTTATTCACTTCACCTGTCAGTGGCTGATCGGTGTAGATTTCAATGACAGCTCGATTTTGATTCAGGATGCCATGGAATGATTATAGATTCTTTCTGCATCCTGATGGTCGTTTATTTCCCCTGTAGCCTACATTATGGCTTTTTAAACTAGGCTTTAAAAAAAAAAAAAAAAAAAAAAATCTTGAAAACCTTGAGGCTTAATCCTCGGTTTATTTGTCTATCAGAAATCTCTCAATGGAAATAAAATACATGCATTAGAAGTCATGATGACCCGTCCTGAATCAATTCAGAGTCGTTTAAGAAAAAAAAAGAATCACGATTCATATAAGAGTCGAATATTTTTCAGTCCGAGACCTAAAATGGTGGTGAACAAGCAGACGATTGAAAGTTGCTTATTTACTAATTAAGCAACCTCAGCACCCAGAAATGTTTACTAGCTCAAAGAACTACACCGAAAAATATCAACTATTCATATCAAATATATCAGATATTTCGGAGTCTAACGGCTTAACAGCGGTGTGACAGAAAACAAGCACATTAGCTCTTTTTATCTGAGCTAAAGCAGCTGAATCTGACAAAAACTTAAAAATTAGCTCATTTTCTTTTGGTATTTATATCACAGCCCACCGAGGTAAACGTAAAAATTCTGTGCAACATCATTAATAATTTAGTTAATAAATGCATCATTTCAAACTTCTCGGTTAATAACGCGCTATCCAGCTACAAACGATATTTTATTCTACCTGTATCCATAAAAATCCCGCCTCCTGCGCTAGGATTGGCTAATAAGATTCCCCTTCCTCTCTTCGGATTGGCTTAGTCCTAAACACACTCTTGGATTGGACGAATGATTGCGAGTGTGAACTTTACAACCCAATCGTAGCGCAGGAGGCGGGATTTGTCGGAATAGCGGTGAACGGAAAAACGCTAACTATATAAACTAGCTTGCTAGTTAGCGACACACTCGATGAACTTGTATGAGACGTAGTGATTAAAATCCCCTTTTTAAACGCAGATATAATCTGCTTGCAACCAAACATGTGCTGAATGTTAATTCTTCAGTATCCAAATGTAAACACCGAAATTTAGCATGAGCTTCGTCAGGATGCAAGTGTTATTTCATTAAAATTACCTGCCTGCTTCTCAGTCTCCGCCATCTTTACTGAGGGCAAAATTTGACAACATGACCTTTAAACTTTAACCTCTGTGCATCACGTAGTGAAGACGATAAACATTCGGCATAATTTATTTATTTATTATTAATCATTTTTTTAATTTAGCCTTTTTTCTTCACTTTTTGCTTCATGTTCACTTAAAGCAATTTGTAAAATTTTGTAAAATGTCAGAATGTTGTATATTTCCTGTTGTACTTTTTTTTTTTTTTTTACAGCATAGACAAAATACTACATACTACATTTATTTACAAGTACTACTGCGTCTACAATAGTCATACACTTTCCCACGTATAGATAGAATAGGATACGAGTTAATAGGAGTTTTTTATTAAATAGTTCATTAAATAACCGTTTTTGGGCACTGGTTTATGGAAGCCGTCTCTGCTGACGTCATATGGAACGTTAGAGCTGTTCGATACTTCAAATGTTAGAGTCGACTCTGATTCTAGGAGTCGACTCTATTCAATAAAGCTGAAAAATGAACCGGCGCTGTAGTTTCTGACACATTTTTACATGTTTACTTTTTTTACTATTTCTCCAAAGTAGTGATGTTTGTGGTGTGGAAAGAGAACTTTTGATACAGTGACGGTGGAATATCCTACAACCTCACTTCGGTTTAAATCTGAGGAAAGCATTGGAGTCGACTCCTTCTTTCCAAAGCCTGGAGTCGAAGAACCGAGTCTTTTTCGGGCTTGACCCACTGAAGTCCCTAGCGGGTGTGTGCAGTAGTGTGGTAGTTTGTGAGAACGGGGCTTTTTCACAGGACTGGGTTTGTTTTTGGGGGCGTTTCAGTCAAAGCACGTCTGCTATGACTCTGCTGGGGATTTTGTCCAGGGCCATGGTGAGTGGACACAGTGTCCAGTGCTCTGTTTGTGGTTATTCCAGTGAACAGACACTTGCAGGAGGTTAAATAAGAGCAGTTTGCTGTGTGGAAATGCGGAACTGTTGGCTGTTAGTTCGCCTCATGTGCGTTAACTTGACTCTCTAGGTTACTGTAGCTTAGCAACTTGGCTAGCTAGCTAGCGGACGCAGGCAGGTTACAGGGTAACAGTTCAGACTTATGTAATCCAGCTAAACAAATAAACCTTTGGATCTGAGAATGCGATTTATAGACTTCATTACTGACCAGTAGCTGGTTGTTTCATCATGTCAGAAAACGTTGGAGTCTGTAAAGCACTTGTAACTTGAACAATCTAACTTGACTAGTACATGAGTAATAATGGCCTTTAAACCAGCTGTTTAGTTCTGACATTGATTTATCTGCGCAGGTGATCTTCAGGTAAGAGTTTTGCATTGACATTTGCTTTAATATGATAGAGTTCTGAGTCTCTGAAGGTTTCTTCCTCATGTCGTCGCAGGGAGTTTTTCCTTGCCACCGTCTCCTCTGGTTTGCTCATTAGGGAAGTAAATCTACATATGGATTTCTGTAAACTTGCTTTGTGAGAGTGTATGCTGTTAAAAGTGAAATGGCAGTTCAATACGCATGCACACACACACACACACACACACACACACACACACACTACAGACAATTTAGAGATGCCAGTCAGCCTACAGTGCATCTCTTTGGACTGGGGGAGGAAACCGGAGTACCTGGAGGAAACCCCTGAAGCACGGGGAGAACATGCAAGCTCCACGCACACGGGGCAGAGACGGGATTCGAACCCCCATCCCCGGAGGTGTGAAGCGGTAGTGCTAACCACCAAGCCACCGTGCCTCCCGGAGCTAATCACATCCTCCATATCCTGTTAACATAAGCATTTGTGATCCTGAGGTTCTCTTTCACTCATGCAGATGTTATACTCTACCAGTCTGTCTTTACCGTTTCGCATCTCATTATTTCTCTTGCAGACGAAGGCTGGCATGGTGAAGCCGTCCTGCCTGGTGAAGCCGGTGTCTTTGACTAAGATACCCGGTCGTTATTTGGCTCATCAGGAATCTCTCCCAAAGCTGCCAGTGCCTCCTCTGAAACAGACGTGTGACCGGTACCTGGCCGCGCTGGAGCCCATTGTGGATGCTGAGGAGCTGAAGCACACATCCAGGCTCTTGGAGGAGTTTCAGCTGCCCGGTGGAGTGGGAGAAAGGCTGCAGAACAACCTGGAGAGGAGGGCAAGCAAGCTGGAAAACTGGGTACTAACACTAATACTAACATTGGTAATACAAGTCTGGAAAAGTATACAAACATGTTTTGGAAAAAAGTCTGGATGTTCTGTTATCAAAGTAAGACCCAAGCCTGGTTATAAGTCCTTGGTTATAATTGTCTTTAGACATTTCCTTATTGTTTGCACTAACACAGCCTTCCTTTGTATGTTTTTCCTTTTCACGATATGGTTAAAGGAAATAGCAATGAAACAACGTACAACAGACTCTTTGGTGTTCAAAAGGTTTTACATGATCAGGGTGTGTGTCTTTATTAATGCAAAATATCAGGTGGCTTAGCTTATCAAGTCAATGATTCCCAGAACTGGTTTTTTATTATTTTTTATTAGTCTTCTGGTCTAAAGAGTTGTGGCTTTATAACATGTAATTCGCTCTCTGGTCCATTTCATTTCCTCAGTCTCAACTGGCTCAGCTTTCTGATTTTCACTGCTTGTAATTCAGACACAGACAGTGTTTCCTTTTCTGGTACATTAAAGATCTGCTTTCTTACATTTCCCATAAATAGTATTTGAAACGAAGCAAATATTTATTGTATATTCTCTTCCGTCTTTCTCTAGCTCTCTGACTGGTGGTTAAAGACAGCATATCTGGACTACCGGATGCCTGTGGTTGTCCACTCGAGTCCTGGAGTCGTCCTTCCCCGCTTAGAATTTAGTGACCGCCAAGGTCAAATAAGGTCAGGTCACTGTACGCTTGTGTATAGATGGTGGAAAAAATTTGCCGAACGTAAGATGGTTCATTTGCGAAGCTAAAACATATAATACACGCTCTTCTAAACAGACTAGTTAATGTAGACCTGGAGCTAGCGTGTAAATAATGACTTGTACACAGCTTTTTGGGCTTGACTAAGATCAGGGCCTTTTGCCAGTGTTTCCAAGACTAATAATAAACCTGGCAGCAGTGCTGACCCTTGCACACACTAACCCGGGTGAACTGACTGCGAGCTACTCAGAGAGTGTAGAGTGCTGAAACAGCAGGAAGTGCTGATCTGGGTCTAGTTTTCTTTCATACTATCCGGTTTTAGCTACTTAAAGACCGACCTCGGATCTGTTTTACTGTGTACACTATGTGCCAGATTGAGCACATGACTTCACTGTGACGCTGTTCAGACTTGGTATTAATATCCTCCTCGGTGATCAGGTCACAAGTGGACTTGCACTAAACACAGGGGTGACCGGGGCCACGTGCGTCTTGTGATCTGATCACTCGGACCACTTACAGAGGACGTCTGTGGCCGTGTTATTAGTCATATTCAGCGTGAGTTATGTGCACGCATTGAGGATTTCACACAGAAATTGTAGACCTCCGACGTAACCCCGGACTTCAGGGCTAGTCAGAGATTGCACGCACATGCAGGATGAAGTTTCCATAAACACAGATATTTTGATATAACTCCAGTATCATGCTGAAGTTGATGTTTTGGGCTGTAAACCCACTCACAGAAATATGTAATGCTATTTGAGGTCAATATTAAATATACACATATGACACTCTCGATTAATTAAGATAACAGTATCATCCCTTTAGAGTGCACACAGGAAATCAGAGGAGACAGCACCTTAATCGGAGACCTTGCTTATTTTGAGGAGGAGATTTGTAATGGATAAAATTATGAGCAAGCATTAAAGTGTAGCAGAGGAGTGCTCGATCGATCCCTGATTGCTTTCAGGCTTAAAGACAAGGGCTTGTTTTTAGAGTTGGTGATCTAGACACTGCTGAAGAACCTGACACTCATACGCAAGGAAAAAAAAAAAACTGGCAACGTCAGATGCACGACCTCCACGCAGGTATTTTACATGATCTGAAAGGGGAGCCAAGAGACGTAAACATAAATACTGGTGCGACTTTTGGACTTTTGACCATCAGTGAGTTCAAAATAGTCACAAGTGTTTCCACGTTTGTGTTGTTTATGCAGATTCAGGCTGCTTTTAAACGACAGCCCTGCTGGGATGTCTGATACACAGAACAGATCTTTTTGTCTGCTGT
Source organism: Pangasius sanitwongsei (assembly GCA_037576675.1). NCBI lineage: Eukaryota > Metazoa > Chordata > Actinopteri > Siluriformes > Pangasiidae > Pangasius > Pangasius sanitwongsei. The sequence continues at coordinate 9,171,856 of CM075029.1, read as the reverse complement.
GTGGCCATTTTTTTTAAAAGTTATATTAATTAAATCTGAGCTGGTTAAGCTAATGAGCATATGCATTTGTGCCAATTCTCATAAACATTATTTACTTAAGACAATTTTAGCAATGGGGTGAAATAAGTATTCAAGGAAATGTCGTGTTATTAATACAGCTTCGGTAAAAGTGTGCAGTTGATGCACTTGATTGCCTGAAAGAGTGTGTAGGGTTTGGAAGGGGCAACTTTTGAGTTTGGTGGTACACATTCGGCCACTGGACAGCGCTGTTGCGGGAAATATTATACCGTAGGACAGATATTGATAAAGGAAGCTATATGAGTGCTGTTCTAAATGTACGGAAAACATGCAGCAAATAAATTATTCTGGTTCATGTGATCAAGGTGTTTTAATGCACTTTGGATCTTATTGGCCGCAGTGTTAAATAAACAGTTTGGCCAAAAATGAAATGAGCTAAAATGTAATCACAACGTATAGCATCCAGTTGTCTAAATCATCCCAGTCAGCTCAAAAGAATCATTTTGGCGCAGGAACACAATTTTGTACAACATAACATGTACCAGAATACGTCCATATAGGAAAGTCAGCTGGAACTGTAGGATCATCTGCTTACTTTGGGGTAAAAAGAGTAAATTTAACATTGCCAGACCTTTGTTTGAACGTGCTTTCCTTGTTTGTTTCTCACAGATATGCGGCTAAACTGATTGCAGGAGTTTTGGATTTCAAGTCTATGATTGACAAGTGAGTGAAAAGCACTTGAAAAGCTGTTGTATGAAAACCAGCAGGAGAATACTGTGTCGAAACGAAGTAATACACATCCAGTGTTTTCTCAGCTAAGACTGGTTTCTAATGCCAAGCACATTCTGTGTTTCAGTGAAACGTTACCGGTGGAGTATCTTGGTGGGAAGCAGCTGTGTATGAACCAGTATTATCAGGTCCTGTCCTCCTGCCGCATACCCGGGACCAAAAGCGACTCGGTGGTCAATCACGCTTTGAGCAAGAGACCTCCTATTCACATCACCGTGGTGCACAACTTGCAGGTCAGTGTGCAGAGGCGGATCCTTCAAGAACCACTCCAGCTTTTCAACCAGCGGGCTGCTTAGCAACCCCCCCCCCCCCCCCCGGCCCCCCCTCTTTTGTATCTTATTTCTGTCTGTTATTTATAACGGATATAAGAGTTATGCAGTAACTCAACTCATCACACGACCTCACCGTGTTTTATTATTTACATAGCATACACACTGACTGTCAACAATTCATGTATCAAGAAAATACGATATGCTGTAGATCTTTTATTTTTGTGTGTCAAGGCACTAGCCCAAAGCCAAATCGAAACCACAATGAATGTCACGTTTTCAGTTCCGATTTAGGCAACATTCACATGTGGCGCTGTCATATGTGGCAACGCTCTCTCACTCACTCTCTCTCTCTCTCTCTCCTTCTCCCCCTCTGCACTGCTGTAGTTCTTTATGCTGGATGTGTACAACAGCGATGGCACACCGCTGACGGTAGATCAGCTGTATATTCAGCTGGAGAAAATCTGTAACTCTTCCCTGCAGAGCAACAAGGAACCAATCGGCATCCTCACCTCCAATCACCGTAACAGCTGGGGCAAATCCTACGCCAACCTCATTAAAGGTCCAGTTACATCAAATTCCTTGCTTACAAAGGTCCGGATCAACAGCTGATATGACTGACGGTCACTTTTAATGCGTTTTAGTCAAAGGATATAAATAAGACGATTTGAAATGGTTATGTTTTGTTTCGTAGTGCCGTTTCACTACTGACTAGTGCCATGGACTCTGAACAGATTCTTTGATTCGAACACATACTGCCATTTTATGTCAACTTTAAACATTGTTTTCTTCATAAATTTCTTTTAAAGTTGAAATCTCACCTGGGGAAAAGCCCTCACATGGTGAAATTTCCTGCCATATATATACACTATACACCTGACCATAACACTCATTCCAGATTTAGTTGCCCTTTGCTGTTATAATAACCTCCACTCTTCTGGGAAGGCTTTCCACTAGATTTCGGAGCGTAGCTGTGGGGATTTGTGTTCATTCAGCCACTAGAGCATTAACGAGGTCAGGCACTGATGGTAGGTGAGGAGGTCTGGGGTGCAGTCAGCGTTCCAGTTGATACCAAAGATGTTCAGTGGGGTTGAGGCCACTCGAGTTTTTCCACTCCAGCATTGGCAAGCCATGTCGCTTTGTGCACAGGGGCATTGTCATGCTGGAACATTTTTGGACCTTTTAGTTGCAGTGAAGGGAAATCTCATTGTTAACGCATACAAAGACATCTTTTTTATACAAGTACAATTGTGTGCTTCCAACCTTGTGGCAACAGTTTGGGGAAGAAACACATTTGGGTGTGATGGTCAGGTGTCCACATATTTTGGGCCGTCTAGTGTAGTTCTGAAAACTACGAACTTTCCTGAACTATTCTGACTGAAGTGCAGGAGCATCATGATCTTGTATGTTCTGGTATCTGCTGGTACCTGATCACAAACTGAACTGGTTAGACTTAGGTGTGTTTCGCTACAGCATGTAACTACCCAAAAATTTGCCTTACGGTCACTGTGTGAAGAAATCACACTTAGCTAGTAAGGATTTAGACATCTTTACTGTGACTTAGCCTACGTGGTCTTTTCAGAAATCTTAGGCAAGGGTAGATTTTTTTTTTTTTTTTTTCCATTTGTCACAATTCAGCTACAGTTACAGCCTATGGGTTTTCTCAGACCACCACATACTTACAAAGTTAAATAAAAAAAATGTATGGTAGTATTGTAAACATGACAGTGTAACCAGTTTGATAGAACTTTGCCGACCAGTTAAGCCTGTTACTCCTGAGAACTGATAAATCTTCCACAGTGAAGTGTCCTGGGAATTCTGGGATGGAAGAATGGAATGAGAAATTCCTCTAATAGTCTTCTGCATTTATCACTGATTTCCGGGTGATGTCTGTGTTAGCCAATTATGTGTTTGTGTTTTCAGTTCTAACAGCCACACCTCTTGTCGTCTTGCACGAAATGATCTCAGACAACCTGTGTTGAGAGAAAAGTTATTAATGAAGCTCTATATTTATGGTTATGGGTTTGGTACAGTTTGCCGTTTTACTTACAAACTGAATTGGACAAAACCTGATATATAACTTATCTTTCTTTCTCCCTTCTAGACAGAACAAATAAGGAGTCAGTGCAGGCGATTCAGAAGAGCATCTTTACGGTGTGTCTGGACGCTCCAATGCCCCGGGTCTCAGACGAGATGTACCGCACTCGAGCAGCTGTGCAGATGCTGCATGGAGGAGGCAGCCGGTGGAACAGTGGAAACCGCTGGTTCGATAAAACACTTCAGGTTAGCCTGTAGGGATGGGAAAGAATACTTGAGTGATAACACACTGAAAGAATGAACATCATTTCATCTAGCGTCAAAGCCATTTAACGTCAGTGCAGTACCAAAAAAAAAAACAACAAAACATAAATCCTTTTTAAAAGGATTATTAAAAATAATCTAATTTCATTTTTTTTTATTTCAGTGTTTGGCCCCTTAACAAACTTTTTTCCAAAAAATATTAAAATTCTAATTTAGGAAAACGGTGTGCAGTATATAATAGTTTTTCCTTCAAAGTTCTTTTTTTCAAAAGCTAATTATCTTATTAAAGTAAATGTGGTTTTGTAACTTTACCTTACACTTGATTCAGTCGCTCACTATTTTAAATAATTATTTATCTAAGGCAGGAGGAACTGACACATGTCCTGGGTTGGCAGATAGGTGAATAGGTGAAAGGTCATTTGAAATGCCCTGCAGTAGCCCTGAGTTTGGCTGTTTCCCTGTGTGTAGTTTATCATTGGTGAAGACGGGACATGCGGCGTGATCTATGAACACGCCCCCGCAGAGGGTCCTCCAATCGTGGCCCTGATTGATCATGTGGTGGAGTACACGTAAGTAGCAAGATAACGAGACATTTCAATGCAGACCATTTTGAAAGATCGTGCCAGGCTTCCGGTTGTCAGCTCCAAGTCTTCAATTTGGTCCTGTCCATTAGGAACAAGCCAGAGATGATTCGGACCCCCATGGTTCCTCTGCCCATGCCTCAGAAACTGCACTTCAACATCACACCAGAGATTAAAAGCGCCATCGAGGAGGCCAAGCAGAACATGAATATGTGAGAATCTCTAGATCTGTGTTCTTCTCTGATTCAGCTTGACATTCATGGCCAACTGCTCTCCCATCTGCTCCACAGTGCTTTTCATTCTACACTGGGCATCGCATGGGGCATTAACTTCTGCTTTCATTCGTTGATTTAGTAAATATAATGTCAAAATATCTGTACTGATTGTCAAATTAATATAAACGTGCATTGCTGGACCCCCTCTAAACTAAACTGGTTTTGGGTGATGATCATTCTGCACAGCAGTTACACTGACATGGTAAGATGCTGGTTTGAGTCTTTTCTGTGTCAGAAACTGACAAAGAGGACAAATAGCACACACTGTGTCTGATAGAGGAGATATCGTCTCTAACCTAAAAGGTTAGAAATAAAATGCTCACTAAGTGCACAGAGTGCTAAACCCATCTGCACTGCTGCATGCACATTTTCAAGCAGCTATTACATTTTCATTATTATTATTTTCTTTTCCACAGGATGGCTCAGGACTTGGATGTGAGAGTCGTTGTGTTCTCCCACTTTGGTAAAAATGTTCCAAAGTCTTACAGGATGAGTCCTGACGCATTCATTCAGGTGGCTCTACAGCTGGCCTACTACAGGTAAGGCTCAGCAAATAAACTCGATCAACCCAGCCATACAAAGTTGCCTGTTTTAGAAGCTAAACCCGCTGTGATAAAGCTGTAATGCTTACTTCAGAATGTCCAAACCAGTGATGGCTTTGTTTACGCTGACTATATAAACACGTACAGAGCACAGAGATGATTCTGTATGTATGTTATATATGTGGATATATTGGTGAGATCTTTCAGAGGTACATCAGGTTTAAAGTAAGCGATTTTAAAGAGTAGAAAATTTGCCATTTGACATAATTCACTGGTGTGTTAAGGCTGTACAAGCGTTGCTGTGCCACGTACGAGAGTGCCTCTCTGCGCATGTTCAAACTGGGCCGAACAGACACCATACGTTCAGCATCCATCGACTCTGCCAACTTTGTCCGAGCCATGGACGACCCTGTCAAGCAGGTTGGTTTATCCGTCGTCGCAGTGAAAACACCAGCACGAATTGCCCTTTGACATTGTTTTGTACATCGGGATTTTCAAATATCAGGAATTCAGATATGATTTATTTGCTTGATTATTGTTAGTGAGTAATAAAGGGTGTCCCAAAAGTCTCCATACACAAGGGAAATTAACACTTCTTAGCAAAATGTCTTCCAAAATTTTTCCCACTTAATTTCTATTATATAATATAAAATAAGTATTGAACACGTCAGCATTTTTCTCAGTAAATATATTTCTAAAGGTGCTATTGACATGAAATTTTTCACCAGATGTTGGTAACAACCCATGCAATCCAGACATGCAAAGAAATCAAACCATAGATGCCCATAAATTAAGTTACGTGTAATAATGTGAAATGACACAGGGAAAAAAGTATTGAACACATGAAGGAAGGGAGGTGCAAAAAGGCATGGAAAGCCAAGACACCAGCTGAAATCAATCAGT
>CM075029.1:9080909-9158660 GCA_037576675.1 Pangasius sanitwongsei | reverse complement strand
TCAGTCTAGGGTTTCACCATATTTTTTATATATATATATATATATATATATATATATATATATATATATAATATACACACACACACACTTTAAGGAAAGCAGCGTGTTGTCTGCCTGGCCAGTGTCATGCTGTAAAACAAACAGCCCTTGTGATTGTGTAACTGTGATCTCAACATTCAAGTATGGGTTGAAATGGATTCTGTTGATGTATTATAATGATCTGGTTGACGTCTTGCACTTTAAAAGGAATTAAACCGTGTTTTGATCCCTATGTGCTGCATCTATAGAGTATATGCGATCAACACAAATGTTTTGACACATTTCCTTGCACTGAGAAAAGAACGGAAAACCAATGTACTCCAAAATAAGTTATAACTTGAAGGTAAGGGAAGTTGTTGGGGCGTCAAACATTTATTCGAAACACATTTTTGGAGAATTCTTTGAATTTGTTAGTTAAAGCTATTTGATTTGTATAATTCATCTTTTCAGAGATAGTGCTACTTTTTCAGAGGGACTAATTTGTGGTTTTGTGGGTCTGATCATACGTCAGTGTCGCGAAACATCCAAGAAATGGTAGGTAACTGCTTCCCTTTTGCTGTCGATCCCCAGAGTTAGATCACACTTCATAAAAAGTGCTGGTAAGACTTTCTCTCATGTCTGTCTCATCTTATTGTTTGAGTAGAACAGCTGAAGTTTTGAATTTTTAATATAGTTATATAGTTCAGTATTTGAAATATTTATTAATAGAAAATGGGCGGACAAATCATAAATGTATCAGCTAGCCCACGAGGCAAGAGAGAACCTCAGAGTGTTGCCCAGTCACATGGTTTGGTTTCCCAGAAACCTAACTGACTTGGCTGAAAATTGGTAGCTAATGTAATGTAAGATCATATGGCTAGCTAGTTAGCATGCCAAATAAAAACTTTTGGTTTTGCACTAAGAAGTAGGGTTTATTTCCTTTCTCTGGTCATTGAACACTCGTCCACTGGGCAACTATGAATAAAAAAAGAAAGGGCCCAGACAAGAAATCTGCTCGTCTTGGCACCTAAGGTAGTGATTCGTGCCCCTCGATAAAATTCAACAGCTACCCTTATTTTTTCCCACTATAATTGAGTCTTAAGTTAGTTTTCCATGCTTTTTCTGTCTGAGGAAATGTGTTAATTCTGGTTTGTCATCACTTTAATGCTACACATATGGTGCTTGGAGATTACGATGAACAACATGTATTCCTTTGATAAACCACTTTTATGGATGAATATATAAGAGATAAAAGTGACGTGTGTGTGTGTGTGTGTGTGTGTGTGTGTGTGTGTGTGTGTACGCTCACAGGGCGAAGCTGGCCTCTCTCTTTGGTCTGTCTCAAGCTGAGTCTGAAGGAAATGAGTCTTTCAAGTTCACTGCCCCCAAGCAACCCAAAAAAGTCCCCTCTACTCTTGGTACACATGAAGGCCCATTTCAGCATGTTGTAATATAACATGCTATGATATGATATAAAATAATACATCTGTAGCATTAGTGGATGTTCATTGATGTGGTCAATTGTGGTTTCCACCATTTTAGGTCCACCTCCTCAGAAACAAGCCCCTCCTCCAACAGCTCCAGCCGTCTTATTGGCTGTTGCTGTCCATGCGTTTCACTTGTAAGTAAATGTTACGATAAAATAGTGATTATGATTTGTGACCGAGTTATATGAAATGGCTAGCTTATTCTTACATTATTCTGATTATAATAAAACTGTAACATAATAGCCGAGGGATGTCTAACAAAGTGAGTTTTCAGTGTGAATGGACAATATGTGAAGCATGGCAAGTTGGGAGCAGCCATCCTGGGGAACCATGTGGCCAAAGAGGTGAGAGGATGATGGTGAAGAGAATGAATGATCAAGCAAGCATAAGATCAAATACACCAGCTTGTATGTGTAATTAATGGCCTGTTGTGTTGCTCTGTCCTCACAGTATAAAGTCCTGCTGTATGGCAGTCAACAGAAACAAATCACTACAGCACGAATCCATCATGGATTTGTCCTCACGGCAAGCGGATCCTGGCCTTTTTATTCACTGCTTGTATTGTTTTCAGTAGCATCAGTGCCATGCAAAATAACTTCATTTCTTGCCGCAGGTTCAGCCTGGGAACTACACTGCCTTCTATGACGATCAGCGGCAGAGCTGGTCTCTGAGGTTTGACTCGGAGGAAGCTAGGATAGGTTTCTGTAAAGAGGTAATCTCAACTTTACCATTTTTGTTAATACTTAATATGATTTTGGAGTCATAGGACAACATACACAGATTTAAAATCGTCATCAAGCTTGTAATTTTATATTTCTTATGATTTAAATCATTTCATTGGAGTGTGAAAATTGTTACTGCTGAGCCTTTGTTGCATTCTTGTAGGAAACAGCTGGAAATCTCGCTTGAATATCTTGGAATGAAACTTGTTATTGCTTATTATACCACAGCGTGGTTAAGTTCTCGACTCGGAAGGCGTGGATTAATTTTCTGCAGTAGCACAGCTCTGTTAGTAGTTCCAGCTGTAACCTAAATGACAGGTTTATGTTAATTCGGTCGTTCTAATATGCTATTGTTTGTATAGTAACAGCTTGATTGGTGGATGCTCCACATAATTTAAGGCTAATAAACAGATTTAATAGGTTTGTTGTTATTTAACGAAGAAAATCCTATAACATAGTGAAGCTTTCTGTGAGGAGAATGATTGTTTATGTAATATTTTAATTGTTGCCAATTTGCTGTGGTATAAGAGGAATAACAGGAATAATCTGCTGTTATCGGAAAAGAATCTGCTTCCGAGTGGTAGCCTGTTGCATCACACCATTCCGCCATGGATCGTTTTCCTATAAATGCATGCCCTGTTGTGTTTTATTCCTTACGTCACACATACATGTTCCAATATGCAAACTGCGCAGGGGTGGTGGCATTTCCGTTTTGCTAATTGTATAAAGGTGAGAATAAGAACAAGTGCGTAGGAAGAAATGTGTAGGTGCTTCTGCGTTGTTTTCTGTCGTCTAATGACACTTCTGTGTTGCTTAAAACCACAGCAAGGGGAGATTTGTCGTTGAAGAGGTGGCATTTGTCCCATTTCTGATTGTGGCTTTGTGGTAGAAATATCCTGGATTTGTTTGCTCTGTAATGATTCTGGCATGGTCTTAGTTTAGTCATATTTGTTTATAATTTCTGATTGAGGTATAGCTGTTCTATTGCTGTGCATAGACTGAGTAAAATATTGCAAATGTAATTGCAAAATAAAGTATGAAAGCAAAAGTAACAGAACAAATTGCTAATAAGAAAGAAGTCTGTGCTTCAAAACACACTAATTTTGCTTAATAAATTAGTCACCTTTCTCCAAGGAACATGAACAACATAAGCAGCTAATAGCTTTGACAAAAGAAACAAGTTTGCATGCTAATAGCTCCACGTTGGCTAGCTGTAGTTAAATGTAGCTACTGACAGACGGATAGTTGTAGCGACAGATAGGAAGGTCATGCATGGTGTTTTTAGATTTTGATGGGAGAAGACAAGAGCTTGTTTTCTTGTTTTCTTTTTCCTCTCTGGTATAAGACACTGTACTTGCATGTACATACACAAAAAGACATGAAATGTATGTTGTATCCATTTAAAAAAAAAATCTTCTACAACAACCTCTGTTCTTGTTTGTCACGTTAGTTTAGATTTGTTAAGAATTTTAATCACGTGCTTTAAGCCGTCTTGCGAAAGTCACTTTAAACAAATATGATTTGTTTTATATTGTCTTACAAACATATATTTAAACCATACTTAAAGCAACAAAGTACTCCCCACTTCTGTTTTCCCATCAACTGGATTCTTCCAAAATTGTCCGAATCCTGCTATCTGAGGGTTGTTTTTTTTTTTAATTTATTTTTGGATGTATGTGAATAAACTGTTCTGTCTCTCAGGTTTGTGTGGCCAGGTGGAACAGTCAGCCCTGCAGGGACACTCTGCTGACTCAGGACTTGGTCCATGGAGAGGGACAGACCGTCAGCATGGGGGACACAGTGGAGGTGGTCTTGTCTAGCTGGCTGCTTCAGAATCATGCTATGCGACAGGTATGGTCATGTTTAGCAATGTGTGTTTTTGTTTGCCAGGATTCTTCTAAAGGCCTTAAAGTGCGTGAATTGTGCTTTCACAAACTGAGAATACTAGTAAAAATATAAAAGTTTTTGTAGGATAGTGCATAAAATGCATAAATAAAATGGGATTATATTGTATGTATGCTGGGTAACCCATCTGTGTGTTTAAATATCACTGTCATATTATTAATGTTTACTTCAGATTAGTCAGAAGGTATTATTTAATTTTCTGTAACAATTCATGCACTCGTTCTAATAGGTTATCATTTCTATAGTAATTAATTCCCAGAGACTTGTATCATGGAAGCGCCATGGAATCTAATTAAAAAAAGTGTTCTTTAACAGAGGAGGTAAAAAAAAAAAAAAAAAACTAATTCTAAACGGATTGTTGACCTGACGAATCTTCTCACTTCCAAGAGACATTTATTTAATGTTTATAGAAGGAGTCTCTAGAGTCAGCGCTTTGTAACAGTCAGAACTTTATCTTTTGCTATGGAGGGAACGACTGCTTAGAGGTGTGTTAAATGATAACAGGAACTAGCTTGTTCATCCTAAAATGTAGCTGTTAAACTGATGAAAAGAAATGCATGTTTTTATTGAATTAATTTTTAAAAAAATGTAATCGCAGACAGATTGCTGTGGCATAAGAGGAATAAAACAGTTTGGGATGTGAGAGTTTTATGTTGAAAGTAGAAAATATATGCTGGGGAAATGACCTTGAAAGTCTTTGATCTTCATTCACTGATGAAGGGTTTAGAAAAAAGCAGCAGGGGGAAAGGGGACACACAATTAAATCCAAAATGTTTTTTAATCAATTTTCATTTTGAACACATTCACTAGACAGATTCTTGCCATTTTTAATTGAGGACATCTGAGCCAAGCAGCAGAAACTCAAGCCATGCTGTACTCAAGTCTTGGCATATTTGCAGTTTGAAATTACGCACGTAATTGCGTCTCTGCTGTGTGTCCTGTTCCACTCAAGAGAGGGTTGTTACAGCAGGAGATGTGACTCTTTTTTTTTTTTTTTTTTTTGCAGTTATTTGACTCCAACTCGTGCAAAGACGAGCTCCAGCGAGTGAGCCTGGGCTCCGACACGTCTCTGATGGTGAGCCTTTCATTTGATTTGTGAAAGCTAATCTTTACACGTCTGACTTGAAAAACCGAGCACGAGTCAGATCTCCTCAGTTCTTCTGTTCATCACTGTCTTGGGTAGGGATGGGAAAAGGGGATGTTAGGGATGCAGAAAGGAGGTCGACGTCTTATAATTGTTCCCCCCAGCATGGGTTGTGGATCAAAAGGCGTTCCACACCGTGTGCCACCCTCCAGCACGCTAGTGTTTGCCGTGGAGGTTCATCAGGTAGGCTGTGCCTCTTTCTCCATATTGCATCGAATAAGAAATCCCCATTTCAGTGAAGGGATTTCTCGCATCTGCTCAATGGTAGATAGTCGATGTTTAAACTAAATGGTGTTTTTTTTTTTTTTTTTTTCTTTGGTGTTTGACACAACCTTTTATTTAGGTTAATTTCTCCAAAGATGCAGACTGCCTTGCTGCAGGATCTACACACAGCAACAAGCCTCTAGTCCCTGGTCTAGACAGAATAAATATTGAGAGTTCAGTCCAGTCTGCTTTGAGCTGCTCTGACCAAGGGTTTGTTCAAGACTTCTCACAATCTGACACTACAACTCCACTTACAAATTGCCTCTGCATGCCACTGCACCACCACTAACTAGCAAGCTAGCTAGCTAGCATTCGCAAGTAACCTGTTTAATACAAGGTTTGTAAATATGCACAAGTATTCATCTAAATCATGCAATAAAATCGAGGTGCTCCATTGTACGACATTTAGAATGAAGTACAAGTCTTCCAGCATAGACAGTGTCTGTTTCGCTATTAGCTAAAGATAATGCCTCCACTGAAATGAATAGGATACGGTGTAGCAAACCTGTAAATGGACACATCTCATGCCCATTACATCTCTAGCTAACTACACATTTCAAGCTAACTGATATTTAATGACTTAAATGTTTAATCTTTAGACATCAAGCACCATGGGTTAAGTGCAGAACTCTAAATGAGCTTCCAAAGGTAAGTCACTTTAAAAGTAGAATTTCTGTTTAATGAAAAAGATGGGAATATAACCAGAAAACTTCTTCTTTTAACTGATCCTTGCCTGTAATTTTTTTTTTGTTTCAGTCTGCACATGAATATATGTAAATTCACACAATAATATATGAATTTTAGATATTAGTAATATCAATATTAATATTTTAAAATAATATTAACAAAAACAAATATATTAAACAATGTCACACTCATGTATTTTATTATTTATGCTCTGAGATTCAATTAAGATCAAAGGACCCTTTTTGAGTTTGTTTGTACTGAGAGTTTGGTACATACACTGAACAGCCATAACATTAAAACTACTGACCGGTGAAGTGATCTCATTACAATGGAACCTGTCAAGGGGTGGGATATATTAGGCAACAAGTGAACAGTCAGTTCTTGAAGTTGATGTTCTGGAAGCAGGAAAAATGGGCAAGCGTAAGGATCTGAGCGACTTTGACGGAGCATCTAAAAAATGGCAGGTCTTTCCCAGTGTGCAGTGGTTAGTAGCTACCAAAAGTGATCCGAGGAAGGACAATCGGTGAACCGGTGACAGGGTCATGGGCGCCCAAGGCTCATTGATGCACGTGGGGAGTGCATGTGCGTCGCTTACCTGGGGACGAGATGGCAGCAGGATGCACTATGGGAAGAAGGCAAGCCGGCGGAGGCAGTGTGATGCTCTGGGCAATGTTCTGGTGGGAAACCTTGGGGCATTCATGTGGATGTTACTTTGACACATACCACCTACTAAACATTGTTGCAGACCAAGTTCATGGCAATGATTCCCTGATGGCAGTGGCCTCTCTGTAATGCTCAGGATAATGTGCCCTGCCACACTGCTGGTTTGAGGAACATGACAAAGGTGTTGACTTGGCCCCCAAGTTCCCCAGATCTCAGTTAGATTGAGCATCTGTGGGATGTGCTGGACAAACAAGTCTGGCAAACAAGTCCATGGAGACCCCACCATGCAACTTACAGGACTTGAAGGATCTGCTGCTAAAGTTTTGGTGTACCACAGCACACCTTCAGCGGTCTTGTGGAGTCCATGCCTCAATGGGTCAGGGCAGCACATAAGTGACACAATATTAGGCAGATTTTAATGTTTTTGGTTTTAATGTTATGGCTGATCGGTGTTGTTCCCCAAAAAACTTGGATGTGATTCAGTGGACCAGAGATTGGTTCACTGAGCATCATGGGTGAATACTGTCCAAGGGCCAGGCATCAAATGACTGGACTTTTTTTTTTTTTTTTTTTTTTACTTTCCAGTAGCTAAGAAAGTCATGTTGTGATTTGCAGAGGAGACAGAATTCCTTCCTGATGCATGGAGGACACAGATAAAACTTCATAAAATGTTGAATTGTATTTGCATATAAACATGCAGCTTCAACTGAGAGACTTTACCCAAACCATTGATGAGGGCTGAACAAAAGTATATAAACACTAAATAACAAATTATTTAAATACTGATTTAAGAAGAATATTAAAATGATTAAAAGCCCTGATTTGTTCCTTGGTACACTCAACTATTTGGGACAAGTATGAAAATGTCCTAAGTGTTTTTTTTTTGTTTTGTTTTTTTTAATTGAAAAATTTATAAAAAGAGTTTAGATTTTTATATTTGAAACATCCTTTCATTGTAAACTGCAGCTTCCAGATGCAGACAAAGCAAAGCTAATATCCCGCATGGCTAAAATGGGCCAGCCCACGTTGCCTTTCCTGAAAGTACCAGCTCAACCAAATGACACTGCGATGGAGGTGAGAGGATGCATGGAAAAGTAGGGAATGAGAATGTATAGTCATAATTTTTCTTTAACACCTGAAATTGCTTACACTTCTTCAAATACCATCTGTATAGCCCATGACGTTTTGACATGTCGGTGTGATTTCGGTGTCTGTATAGGAAAGCAGAGAGCCTGCGTCAGTGTGTTCATGTGCGGGTCCGTCAGCCCAAGCTGCATCTTCATCTCTAATGCCTGTAGAAACGGCTTCCTCAGTCTCATCATCCGCTGGTGAGAGACCGCACTGCTTCACAACTACTCACCTGTGATTGAGCTTTCCAGCTTTTCTGTTAGTCACATGTATTGTGCTTCATCTGCAGTCTCCTCAAAACCTGCAGCCGTCCAACACCCAGAGGCAGTGAACACACGCACAGCTCAGGAGGTGCATGTCTGCTCAGATCAAGCTTTCCAGGTGGGGTGTTGATCTCATATTTATGCAGCAACATCAGTATGAATATATTAACTATTTTTTTTGGGCACCCAAGATGTGTCACTTATTTAAAAAAAAAAAAAAAAAAAAAAAAAATCTCTGCTTTCTTGTATACTATGAAAAATACTCATTTTTTTTCATTTTTTTTATTGGCTAGCACTGTTTATTTGCTTATATCGGGACTCCTCTAATGAAGAGCTGGTCAAAAAAAGATTGCATTTTCAAATCAATGCTCCTCATAACATGTACAAATAGCAATAATCATGAACAGTTTAGGCTAGGGCTATATCTATGCTTTTCTGTTACCTTTACTAATGAATGATGTATGTTTTTAATTAAGAGTGATGAGAACTTCCTCTGAGATGTAAATACTACAATAGAAGTACTGATATGTGGCTTTTCTATTTTTAGATCATTTAGATTTGAGTAATTAAATGCTGGTCAGTAGCCGGCGTGTGGTGTTGTAGGTAGTATAACGCCTGATTAATGGATTGTGATGTTTTTGACCGCTGCCTCGTTCATGATTTTCTAATATTTCAATGCTTTGTTGAGTATTATTTAATGTATCGGCCATTTTTGTTTTATATAATTAATTATAATTACTGTTTTAAATATTATTGTATTAATAAGTTATTAAAGAGTACAAAGATTTAAAAAAAAAAAAAAAAAAGTTTTCTTTGGCTTTGGGCTTGAAACGCAACTTCAGTCAAAAGCTTTTGAACAACTTATCTTTAATCACTTTTAAGTTTTGCCACTACAAAACTAAAAAGCCAGAACATTTTCTTAACTGTTCCACCAAATACCTGTATCTTTGTATTTAAGTGGCTGTTCTTAGATCCTAATAATGCCTGCTTATGAACCCAATGAACCCATTGGCAGGTGAATTTGGAGTGTGACTAAATTTATGCCAAAAGAAAGACAATATTAAATAAACATGAGGCTAATATGTAAAATATAAGACTCTAATTTACTGTGTAAGTCACAGCACCTGCTAGAGTGCATTATTATATTTCATTATAGTATGGGAAATATGGTCTATGGAAAACTAATGTTTACAAAATTGGTTACAGAATTGGTTGTATTTATTTGGTTGTATGATAAAAAGGGCAACAGGAAATTGTGAAAGTTTTTTTTTTTTTTTTTTTTTTTTAAAAATCTACTTTTTTCTTTAACAAACAGCCTTATTCTGCATCACAGCTGCAACCTTTCACATTAACCTTTCCACCCCAGCACACACCATACCTGAGTGAGTAAAATGGTTCCTTGCATATGGGTTGTCTCTTAGTAATGATCCACTGCTACAGTTTTTAACCTCCGTACACCACCACAATGGATCTAAAACAAAGCCATCAAGATGTGATTGAAATGTAGACTTTCAGCTTTAATTCAAAGGCTTTAACAAATATATTGCATGAACTGTTTAGGAATTACAGCCATTTTATAGAGTTCCTCCATTTTCACAGGCTCAAAAGTAATTAGACAAAATAATTATAAATATAAAGATTATTTTTAATACATCGATGTGAATCCTTTGCAGTCAATGACTGCCTGATGTCTGGAACCCATGGACATCACTAAATGCTGAGTTTCCTCCCTTGAGATGCTTTGCAAGGCCTTTTACTGCAGCTGCCTTCAGTTGCTGCTTGTTTGTGGGTCTTTCCGTCTTCAGGTTTTGTCTTCAGTAAGTGAAACGCTTGCTCAATTGGGTTGAGGTCAGGTAACTGCCTCGGCCATTTAAGAACATTCCATTTCTTTGCCTTAAGAAGCTCTTGGGTTGCTTTTCTGGTATGTTTTGGGTCATTATCCATCTGTACTGCGAAGTGCCATCCTATCACTTTTGCAGCATTTGACTGAATCTGAGCAGAAAGTATAGCTCTATACTCTTCAGAATTCATCCTGCTACTTCTACCAGCAGTCACATCATCAATAAACACCAAGGACCCAATTCCACTGGCAGCCATACCTGCCCATGCCATAACACTACCTCCACAAGTTTGACAGATGATTTGGATCTTGAGCCTTTCCTTTTCTTCTCCAGATTCTTCTCCTCCCATCATTCTGGTACAAGTAAATCTTGGTTTCAACTGTCCAAAGAATCTTGCTCCAGAACTGGACAGGCTTTTTTTAAAAGAAAGAGGTGTTTTATTATTTTTATTTTTTATTTATTTAGTTTTTTATTATATATATATATATATATATATATATATAAAACAAAGTCTAATCTGGCCTTTCTGTTTGAGTGTTACCAGTGGGTTTGGTCAGGTAATCTGTCTGTCTGTTCGATTCATGAAGGCGTCTCTTGATTGTAAACTTTGACAATGATACGCCTACCTCCTCCAGTGTTCTTGACTTGGCTAGATGTTATGAAGAGGTGTTTGTTCACCAAGGAAAGAATTCTGCGATCATCCACTTTAGTCGTCTTCAATGGTCTTCTAGGCCTTTTGGTGTCGCTGAGCTCGTCAGTGCATTCCTTCTTTTTAAGAATGTACCAAATTGTTGATTTGGCCACTCCTAAAGTTTCTGCTGTCTCTCTGATAGGTCTGTTGTTGTTATTTTCAGCCTAATGATGGCCTCCTTCACTTGCATCGACACCTCTTTGGACCGTATATTGCAAGTTCCCATGAACAGCTACGAAATGCAAATTGAACACTTGGAATCTACTCTAGATCTTTTATCCCCTTAATCTGACATGAAATAATGAGGAAACAGGCCACACCTGGTCATGAAACTGCTCATCAGTGAATCGTCCAATTACTTTTGAGCCTGTAGAGAATTTTACTCTGTAAAAAAAAAAAATGGCTGTAATTCCTAAAGAGTTAATGCAATACTTTTGTTAAACCCCTTGAATTAAAGCTAAACGTCTACACTTCAATCACATCTTTATTGCTTCATTTTAAATCCATTGTGGTGGTGAACAGAGGCAAACTTACAAAAATTTTCACTGTCCAAATACGTATGAACCTGACTGTATATGTCTGTTCTTTGTATTGTGTTTACAATTTAGTGGCACTGCCACGCTAGTTATGCAGATATCCGATTATTTTGCACAACTTTCCTTTTAGCTGACATTGGCTCCTTCATGATGACGGAGGCACGGCAGCACAGCACTGAAATCCGGTTAGCTGTTGCAAGAGTGACTGACAAAGTTGACTACTTGGCTTCTAAGGTATAGCACGTTTCCTTTGTTTCTGGGTTCAGCATACATTTAAGCAACCTGCGTGTTTACTAATGCATTAATGTTTAAGCGTGGAATAAAACTCAACATTTGCTACAGTCATCTATGCTGTGTTGGTGGAAAGAAAGACCTTTTACTGTCTCCTGTTGATCAGAACAATGTAGCCAATCTTGTACGCACATCTTTACTAAAAGATTGGTAAACAAGTGTTTTTCTCTTCCAGGTGGACGAACTACATAAGCAAGGCGTCTGCTCTTTTGCTCTGTCCAGTGGATCTCTGGAAACAACCATGATCTTGCACAATATACAGAGAATTATTCAGGTGCGGGTTGCCTCAGGAAACATTCAGCAGCGTGAATTGTTTGTGGTACTGGGATTGTTGTTTAACACAGCTGTGTGTGTGTGTGTGTGTGTGTGTGGGTGTGTGTGTGTGTGTGAACTGCAGGAAAATGCCAGTCTGAAG
This sequence comes from Pangasius sanitwongsei, assembly GCA_037576675.1. Taxonomy (NCBI): domain Eukaryota; kingdom Metazoa; phylum Chordata; class Actinopteri; order Siluriformes; family Pangasiidae; genus Pangasius; species Pangasius sanitwongsei. The sequence continues at coordinate 9,146,605 of CM075029.1, read as the reverse complement.
AAGGACGTTCTAGAGAAGGGCTCTAGAGTGGAGGAACAGGACTGTAAAATAGGAGAGCTCATTGAACAGAGGCATGTCATCCCAAATCCTATGTTGGTCACTAATTATCACTTTATTCTTTATTCAATCAGCATCTTAAATTGGTCAGCAAAACATTTATGAACTGGAAAGTTCCATGAAAACCAGACATGAAGTGGATTTGCATAGCCCTAGGTGTCAGCTTTTCCCTTCTGTGTGTCTCAGTGTTGGCTACAATTGTGTGTGTGTGTGTGTGTTAGGTGTATGGAGAAAAGCAGCTCGCTGTTGGAACAGACGAATGATGTTCTTCAGAGCAGCAGTCATCATGCCAGGCTTCTACAAGCTGAACAGGAGAAGGTGTGTGTAGTTGCACTCTAGCTCCAGTGGGGGCTTTTTGCTCTTTGCCGGTCTAGTGTTCGCCCATCATCTCAATCTGTGTGTAAACCCTGGAACTAATAGGAAAATTGTTGTAAATACACTCAAAACATAGGTTGAGGAAATACTCCAGTGTTTGTACAATCCCTAATCTCTAATCCTCTCATCTGCTGTATGTGTGATTGACACAGTTCCCTGTACAGAGAAAAGAATCAGTCACTTTTTTTTTTTATTTTAATTTTAAATAAATGTTTCCTAGCCCTTGCTTTGGAAACCCAAAAGTACACATTTTTGCTGCATCCCAGCACTGTATGGGTGCAGTATACAGTATTATTACAGTGTGGGACGGGTTTGAAGAAAACACCAGCGTAAGCTAAACAATTAACGATGCTTCTTCTTAATTCAAAACAGGATAAACTGCTGACCAGTTTTGTTTCTCCTCTCAGGTGCGTTTGGCTGAAGAGTTGGACGCGTCCTCTTCTCGCGTGTGTAAGCTGCAGCAGGAGGCAGATGGTCTCCAGCAGAGGGTGGCGGAGCTGCAGGCTGAGCTCAGTGCCGTCCTGCAGGAAAGCCAGAGCTGCTGTGCTCTGATCAGTTCTCTGGAGTCTAAGGTGGAAGGTAGAGGTCAACGTTTGCCATCTGGTTGTTTGTTTAATTAATTAATTAAATTAAATTAATTTAGTTAATTAAAATTGATTGTAATTGAATGAGATTTTATTTCAAGAAGTGACATGGTGAGTGACAGGCCCAAATGTCCTCGCTGATATGATGATCCTCACTAATTATCATGCAGTTATTTGATGGAAATGGGCTTTTGTAATAAACTACATGAGTATTTTGTCCATTCCAATAGCATGAATAGCATCAATGCTTATAGTTGGACCACTTTTTGCCCAGAATTCATTTGCTGAGATCATGACTGACCCTTATGTGCTCCAGAATTTGCCATCTCAGTACATCAGTTCAAAGTGTGCGATCGGAGGGTTTGTTCAAAGTGTTTTGAGGGTGAAAAACATATTCTATTATATTATACACAATATCGTTCTTACCAGTGAGAGACGTTTGATTAATTGCAATAGACTGGGAATTTTCCATTTGTGGAAAAATGGTGTGATACAAGTTCCAGCAAAACTATTGTTTTATTCAGCTGTCACCTACTGTTCAATGTTAGAAACTACCACAAATAAAACCACCCATCAATTATTAATTTTTCATTTTTAAATACCTAATTCCTTAAACAAATTTAACACATGCATTTTTTTTTCAGTTTATTTTACTCTGGTATTAGAATTTGTGTAAATATGATGATGTACAGAGTTGAAGAAGGAGGTTGTGCAGTCTCAGCAGCAGTGGAGAGAGGAAAAACAGAAGTGCAGAAAGATGGAATGGAAAATGACTAACATAGAGGAGGAGATCCAAGACCTGAGGGCAGAGAATGAGAGCCTTACCCAGGTGTGTGTGTGTGTGTGTGTGTGTGTGTGTGTGTGTGTGAAGAAGAATGGTACTGCTATAGCATTGCAATTTGATGAAGGAAACAGATTTTTATTTATTTTTTAAAACACTTTTTAAGGGGATCACTCTAAGCCTTCAGTAATTTAGACTACAGATCTTTCCATTTTAAATTGGATAAGTCAAAAATTGGATTGGAGCTTTCTGACTAAATGTGTCCTAACTGACCAGGTAAACCTGAAAAAAAAACCTCAAAAAGAAAAAAAAAAATCCCTGAAATAATGGAATAGATCATTTCAGATTATAGCATACTGCTTACAGTGTAGCTACTTTATACATCATACCACTAAATCATATGGAAAAACTCTGAACTGTGATATGTTTGTGTGTACCAGCTGCTGTCGGACAGGAAGAGGAAGTGGCAGCAGGAACGGGAGCGCTTTCTATTGGAGCAGGAGGAGCAGCGCAGCAGCAGTGAACAGGAACAACAGCAGCTGCTTGACCAGCTCAGGAAAGCCCGAGTCCATGCTGGAACACACAGCAGACCACAGGTGCAGTGTACAGTACAGGGACTGTGTGTGTGTGTGTGTGTGTGTGTGTGTGCGTGCAGATTATGTCCTGTGCGTAGGACACTGTACTTCAGTCAGCACAGACTGTAGTGTGCAATGTACAAAAATAGTACATGTTTAATTTGGCTCAGTGTCACCTCATATTTATACGCCAGTGAACTTTTATTTACTAATAAATTATGATTTATACTATTAGTGTGAGATTAAGCTAATTAACCACCCACATTTTAAAATCATTTGTACCCATATTTACCAAAAATGGCAATAGTAATGGAGTTGTTTTTATATATTGTTAGAACATGACAAGTTTTTAGATAATGTTCAAGTTAACGTAAACAAAGTAGTGTGAACTCAAGTCCCTTATTAATAGAAAATACATATTATCAGAGCTTTTACCTGTAAAAGGTGATTCCTCTTGACCTCTTGACATGACATGTCACTGATTGTTGCCTCCAGTGTGCCTGTTAATCTTAATAATCCAAATGCCACTCAACCCAGAAAGTCATCCTGTCCAAGATGGCCACATTGTTGACATGTCTGGCCCAATGAGGCATTTATTTATTTATTTATTTATTTAAATCTATTGGGATGAATCCAGCCCAGGATATACAGTCACCCAGTCATTTCAACTATAATCAAATCTACTATTGTAATATACTGTACTAGTAGCCAAGGGGTTGCATACAGGAGTCGGTGTAATCTAAATGCAGTGCTAACATGTATACCAATCACAGATGTTTGATATGCTGTTCATATACTGTAAGTGACTGTAGATAATTCAAACAGCCCTGTTTTACACTGTCTGGGTTTCAGCTGGAGCTGGAGTGGCAGGAGAGGTGTGATGCAGCACTGAAGGAGCAGAAATTAAAACTAGAAGAAGTGATTACTCAGCTACAAAAACAGGTACCATGTTAGGAAGGCACCCATGGCCACGTGTATTTACCCATCATTATTTTTTCCTTAATTATTATTATTTTTTTTCTGCTTTGTAGAATGAAGAATTACAGGAGGAACTGCAGAAAGAAGGACAGCAACTTGAGGCCCAGCTGGCTGTACAGGTGAGGTGTGGTCATGGTGTGTCTGTACAATAGCGTTACATCCTACATTATATGGCCAAAAGTTTGTGGACACCCAACCATCACACCCATGTGTGGTTCTTCCCCAAACTGTTGCCACAAAGTTGGAGGCACACAATTGTGTGCTGTGGATTGGATGTCTCTTGTATGTTGTAGCATTACAATTTCCCTTCACTGGAACCAAGGGACCCAAACCTGTTCCAGCATGACACTACCCATGTGCACAAAGCGAGCCCCATGAAAACATGGTGTGTTAAGTTTGGAGTGGAAGAACTCGAGTGGGCTGCACAGAGCCCTGACCTCAACCCCACTAAACACCTTTGGAATGAACTGGAATGCTGACTGCACCCCAGGCCTCCTCACCCAACATCAGTGCCTGATCTCACTAATGCTCTTGTGGCTGAATGAACACAAATCCCCACAGCCACACTCCAAAATCTAGTGGAAAGCCTTCCCAGAAGAGTGGAGATCATTATAACAGTGAAGTTATAATCTGGAATGGGATGTTCAACAAGCACATATTGGTGTGATGGTCCGGTGTCCACAAACCTTTGGCCATATAGTGTACATCACAAGCTGTATGACCAACCGTGAGCCAGTACAGCAAGTGTAAATAAACAAGCACTCCAGTGTTATTTTCTCCTCCTCTGGCCTCCACAAAGGTCATATGCACAATGTCATGAAGCTTGTCCATCATTATATATAAATGTATAAACTTCTGTATATGCATGATGTCTTGCTACAGGTGAAATGGGTGATGAATGGGCTGTTCCGCTCACTGAGGGCAGAGTTTGATCTGCAGGAGTCTTATTCTGGTGAATCTGTCCTAAAGAGAGTCCTCAGTACCATCAAGGTAATGTACAGCTATTCAGAGAGACGGCGCTGCACGTAAACTTACTAACTACATTATGAAACTTGCTATCTAATGCATTTATTGTATTTATTCATTTGGCAGACACTTAGACACTAATTATCCAAAGTGACTTACAGGTGAGACTGGATCTACTCCCAGCACACAGCTGAGCAGATAAACTTGCAGGGCTGGGGGCTGAACTGGCATTCAGCAGCTCACTGTATAGTTATACTGTATTCGATTGATTCTTTCGCACTTGTAAGCCACTTTGAATAAAAGTGTCTGCTAAATAAATAATGGAAATGTCAGTATAGAATTTCACATCACATCACATATTCCCTGGTCAAGTCAGTCTTTGTCATAATAGCCATATACAGTGTCCAGTGCTGACAGCACCTAAATAAAGTGCACATGAACCGCCATGATTTTATGCATTGTGCTGTTACCACATCATTGGCTGATTAGATAATAGCATGAATGAGCAGGTGTTCCTAATAAAGTGAACAGTGAGTGTGTTCGTCTGATACTTATTTAATTTTGCTGGATATTATATTATTCAATACATGATGCCCCATGTGTAATGAAACATCGAGGGTCTGATTTACATGTAACAACCACAGCTGAGTTGTTTGTTCTTATTCTTTATGGATAGAATAAGCCATAATTCAGTCGTTAGGTAGTACTTTAGGATTTGGGTGAAGTTGCTTATATATGCTGAAGTGGCAGTGTGCTTTGGCATCGTATTTACACTACGAGGGGGTAACTCGAGCTATGTTGCTCTGCAAGCACTGATCCAATTTTTACATAGTGATAAACTGATTACTCTGATACGGCAATTGATTAGGGGAAGTGTTGCCATCTCACAGCTCCAGGGTCCCTGGTTTTGATCCTGAGCTCAGGTTACGGTCTGTGTAGATTTTCATGCCCCCCCCCCAATGCCCATGTGGGTTTCCTCATGGGTTCTCTAGTTTAAAAAAAAAAAAAAAAAAAAAAAAACCTACACTGAGCTGTGCGTGTGAGAGAGAGAGAGAGAGAGAGAGAGAGAATGAGTGCGAATAGTGATAAGGTGATAGCCTGGCATCCCATCCAGGATGTAATCTTACCTTGCATCCATTCACCCCGGGTCTGATGTGACCGTTACCATGGAAAAGCACTTACTGAAGATGAATGAATGAATAATTAGCGGGCATGTTGTATTGTCAGTGACCTACTTTTTTTTTTTTGTAGTGTGTGACTATGCGATTCCTTAAGGAGCTCAAGTCTGAGGAGGAGGAGGAGGAGGAGTACATCTCTGCAGAGGAGAGCCCGGGTGGAAGAATGGAAGAACATGGAATAAAAAGTGAGGAAATGGAAAGCCCCCCGAGCGAGGACCACACCTACGTGACAGCATACGAAAGCAACAGTCTAGAAGCTTCTGAAGTGAGCAGGGATTCTTCATTAGCTTCAGATGTAGAGAAGCAGCCACTGAACCTCACAGAGTGAAGGGTTTGAAAATGAGATCCGATGTCACAGGTAAAAAAAAAAAAAAAAAAAAAAAAAATCCAGTAATTGGAACCTGCACTCATTCACTCAATGACCGTTCCAAAAGGGCAACTAGAGGTGGTGTAGAACAAGACGGTCAACCTCCAGCCTGTTTACACACACTGGGTCAACCTGCTGGTTGTTTACCAGGTTAGTAGTGTCTGATGACAAGAAAATCTAAAAAGAATACAACGAAATTTTTGAGCTGGATAATCATCACTAATATCACCATGATTTTGGACTAACAAATGACTTTCTATGCTGGAATAGTTGCAGAATTCTAAATTATTATCTTGTTTAGGTTATTGATATGAACAGCTTTAATGTCTTCACATTGCTCTGTTTATATTTCTTTGACCTGAATATAAAATAGTATTTTTTTTATGTAATGAAACAGCAGGTATAACAGACTAGGTAAGAATGTAATATTAAATACAGCTGTAAATTACATATGTTAAATAAAAGATTATTTTAAGAACATTTTGGATATAAATGGACACGGCATATACGTACTGTAAGGTGAGTTTATTTTGAATATTCATAACACTACCCACACCAACAACAAAATTGCATGAGATCTATCAGAATTTCAAATGACTTAAATCATATATAATAATAATTCTTACAGAGTCAAAATGACTTTCACATTTAAGGCAAAAACATGCACAGTATGTCTTACAGGAATTACATAGCCAAGTGTTTCGATGTTTTCACAAATGATGATGTATTAGTCCGGTTTAGTGAGATGGAGCACAGTGTATAATCGCTGCTGATTTTGCTTTTGCTACACGAGTCTCCGTCTCTATCCAGGTCTGATTTAGCAGAATGTGTTTGCATTAGATAAGCCTTCTTATTTTGGAATATGGAACATTTCACAATAAGGGTTAAAAGCACATACAGGGATACATGTGTGACGACAGCAACGTTTGAGTAGTGCATAAGCACCAATGAGTGCTTTGGGAGCAGATTTTTATATTTAACGTGATTGAGACATGCTTATGCAGTACTGTGCGAAAGTCTTGGGCCTCCTGAGAAATGCAAGATTAGCAAGCTTTATCAAGTCTCCACCACACATCACTACAATCAATAGAAATGAATAATACGTTAATTATTACAACAAAACTAAGGTATTTATGTGACCTTTGGTAGCATGGTATGTTCTTGCTTTAAGTAAACGACTGCTGCTTTTCCCTGTCCACTGTCCCACACAGCGGCACTTATGCTCAGCTGAACGGTAGATGATTTAATACAGCACGTGACCATCACACTGCCACACACACTCCTGTCTGCAGCGTTTAGATGGACTTGTGCGTTAGCCGCTTACTTAAAGATACAGCATGAGTTGCATGGTTTTCATGTTTTGTTTTGCCCATCTGGTTTTTTTTTTTTTTTTTTTTTTTTTTAAAAGTTCCACCACAAGCACACCAAAATTTCTTGTCACTTTTATTGTATCAGTGTTGAGTTACATTTACTCTAACACTTTGTAAAATACTTTAAACACTGCCCATTTAAATAGCCTTAAATATTGCAGGATCTAGACTTTTGCACACTTTTGTTTATATATGTTATGACATGCTAAATGACTGATTTCTAGATGAGACAGACCTTTTTTTAAAGCATGCTTGATTATAAGAGCACTTCAGTGAATATGAGGGTAAAAACTTGGTGTATCTATATATTAAATAAATTCACCCCTGAACCAAACTTTCAAATTTCAACAGCAAATTGACAGGGGCAAGAATAGTGTGTGTTTTCCCAAAGATTTTTAGCAAACACCACCAGTGCAGAATATTGATCAATTAACAGTTTCTTACAGAAATACAAATCACCACAGCAGCTAAAAACACCCTGGAGGTGCCTAGATGGAGGCTGACCTACTTAAACAACAACAAACATGACCTAAAGACCTAACATGACTGCTAAACATGACCTACCTGACTCCCGTTGGTCAGAATATGCCACGATAACTGAGACATTAACACTGCAAAATGTAGATATTTTATGTGCCTAACCCTAGCTTTGGAGTGAGGCAGTGTTTAATAAGGTTGAGGAAGTGATTTAAGTACAGCTTGGTTATGGGCTCTGCAATCTAAGTATAAACATATATAGGTATTTCCCCTTTCAGAAATAGATGATGGAAGCTAAGGGGATAGAATCCTCCCACAGACTGGGGGGGAAAAAAACCTTTGGTCATAAAGCCCCTGGCAACACTATTTCAAATGTTAAAAAGCTCCAATGCTAGAATCAAGAAATATACACTTACTAGCCACTTTAATAGGAACAGTTGTACCCCTGGTTTGAGCTGACAGGAAGCCTAAAGTAACTTATTTAGCCACTCTTTGCAGCTGTGGTGAGCAGAAATGCATCTCAAAACACAACAAGCCTTGAGGCAGATGGGACCACACTGGGTTCCACATTGGGTTCTCAGCCAAGAACAGGAATCTGAGGAAACAGTGGGCACAGGCCCAACAAAACTGGACAGATGAAAGTTGTAAAAAGATTACAATCTTCAATAGGTTCAGTTTTTCTGAACCTGTGTCTTTTGGCAACACCTCTGTAGAGCGGTTATCTGAGTTGCTGTAGCCTTTCAGCTTACGTCGGCCTGGATATTCTCATTTACGTTTATGGCATTTTGGCAGACCTTATCCAGAGCGACTTACAATTATCTCGTTTTATACAACTGAGCAGTTGAGGGTTAAGGGCCTTGCTCAAGGGCCCAGCAGTGGCACCTTGTTGGTGCTGGGATTTGAACGCTCAACCTTTCGATCAGAAGTCCTACATCTTAACCACTGAGCTACCACTTCCCAATTCTCCTCTAACTTCTCTCATCAACAAGGCATTTCCACCCACAAAACTGCCACTCACTGGATGTTTACCATTCTGTGTAAATTCTAGAGAATGTAGTGCATGAAAATCAGAGAGCTGCAGATCTTCAGAAATACTCCAACCAGTCTGTCAGGCACCAACAACCATGCTACGGTCAAAGTTGCTGAGATCACATTTTTTTCCCCCCAGTCTGATGTTTGATGTGAACATTACCTGAAGCTCTTGACCTCTATCTGCATGATTTTATGCGCTGTGCTACAGCCACGACTGACTGATTGCATGAATGTACAGGTGTTTCTAATAAAGTGGCTGGTGAGCGTGTATGCCTAACTACAATTTAGTTATAACTACAAGGTACAAAAAGTCCTATTTTCTGCCTGATTAGAGCTGTGACATGTTTGTGTATATTTCTACCAGCATGGTGCAAGAATACAACTACAAGACTGTAGTTTGTGTACATACGCTCCTCTTTCCACCTGGCTACACGCATGAAAAGAGCATCGCATGCAACGTGAAAAAGCAGCACACATCACAATATCACACCTGGATTAATAAAAGAGATTAAAATGAGCTTTTCTGTCCTCTTATTTAACTGCCTGTTATCAGATGGCGAACAGCTTATTAACTGTTTAGGGTCATGAGTTTTGGCTGTAAAGCTCCGCAAGATCAGATTAACTTTTCACATTTCCCTTTGAGCTCATTGGCTCATACAAACAATGAGAACATTTTCGGAAACTGTAATCTTTTCAATGTGCCCCCACGTCAGTACTGAGGATTAAATAAAAACACTGCCTGCCTACCTTTTTACAGCACTAGATACAGTATAGATCATGAGTATCTCAGATCGTAGCGAAGCCGCTCTGCTAAGTCTCATTCCTTGAACAGTTAAAAAGGAGAGGTAGAATTACTCACCAGTGCCACACACAAAACGTCTACACTAAGATAGCGTGTATAAAATGACAAACATGCTGCTAGCTGCAGTTTTGCTCACGCTCAGGTACAATGAGGCGAATCGAGCAGGAAAAAAAGTCACTTTAGTAACTGTGGTTGGGGTAACAGTGGCGCTGGAGTAAGCAGATGGCTAACTCTGATTGGTATATTGGTAGGCCTGATCCATTCAGCACAGAAACTGTAGCTAACAGTAAGAAGCTAATTATGGAAATAAGGTGACACAGGCTTTAAGTCATAAGTCACAAGCATGACTGGTAGGGAAGGAGTTTAGTAATTGATGTAGTTTAAGATCATGAGGATGAATTTTATGTGATAACAGTCAGGATTTGGGGAAAGCACACATCAGACACTAAAAGGCACAAGTATTAAAATAGTGCAAATACATAACGTGACAACCAGAGCTGTTGATTATCTGCTGAAATTCAGGAGAGTAAAACCTTTGAATCTTTTTCACTAAGTGGAAAGCATAAAGATAAATGACTTGTCTCGTAGCAAGCCTCTTTTCCCACTTGAAATGCTCCTGGTTTATTGTTGGGAATCATAGCCTAGGACATCATGCGTGACGAACGAGAGTATCTGAGTCGCAGGTATTTTCTAAGCATGTGAAAGTGCATGAGTGGACAGACCAGGTCCTGGACGGGTTCAGCCGTGGTAAAGGCGGATGCGCTGAGAGATGCCGCTGCGGCACAGCGGGCATGACTGCAGAGCGTCACTGCACACCTGGCAGCAGCATATATGACCACATGGCAAGAAGACCACCAGGGACTAAGAAAAGACACAAGAACAACGTGCACAGGTGAGAAAAATGAGTGTATACTATGGATAGATACTTTAACCGTAGCTACATTTACATGAAGCCTAATAGTCCAGAAATAATACAGCGCATTCATGTATACACCTCAACCTGAAAAAACTGACTGAGGCCAATCTGGATGAAATTTCTATTCAATTGATAGCGGTGGTTAATCTTTTTAAGAGAGGAAGAATTTTTAAATAGAAGAATAATAGATTTATTCACTAGATATTAAGTGAAGATACAGAACATGCAAACGGTAAAAAAAAAAAAAAAAAAAAAAAAAACAGGAGGGAAAATGATTAAACCTTTATTTCTGTTGTGGTTATACCCAGACAATGGTTTGTAATGTTGGTAACATTAGAGGATGAGGTAATTCAGTTTATCTGCAATGCAGATAGTTAATTATTAATAATAATTAATATGTGCATTTCCTGTATCTAGGCAACTTCACTGCAGACACTAAACCCTGACACTACTGCAGACACTAGCGTTGGACTGAATTATACTGTATGTACCATGCACATAAACAAAGATCGGCTACAGAGTGCTCAGTTTATGTTACATCTAAACAGTTTACATGGAATCTGCAACTGGAATGAATTCATTGAGACTGGCGAAAATCTTTGAAGGTAAACATAACCACTATGTACAAAGCCAGTCGAAGGTTTTTAAACAGAGTTTCTGTACAATTTGTTAACTTTGCTGCATAAAAACAATTCCAGAATAGTAAAAGAAAAAAAAACCCCAAAAAACTAATGTCACCACAGACCTAAATCTTTATATTTAAGGAATTGAAGGTGGCTAAACTTGGACAGTCAATCAGTTAAGCCTGTAGCTAAAACACTGAGCAATTGCTAGCATCAGTACGAAGAGAGATACGCAGTGCGCTGCAACTGCCTAGTTATACTAATAAAGATCTAAGATCACAAATGATTGATTTTATGCAGAAATTTTATGCAGTTCCCCATTTCTGGACTAAAACAAGAAATACTGGGTGCTCACCCTATCCTCCATGCACACCACACACTCGTTTGTGCCGGGTGTGTCCAGTGGGCTGGGGGCTGTAGGGGTCAGGGGAGTGCTGGGGGTCAGGGGCGGGGTCAGCTGCTGTTGCAGGGGAGCGATGGGTGCGGACGGACCAGGTTCTTGTTCCTCCTGGAACTTCTTAGGAGAATCTGAGTTGGGAGACATTTGAACTCTCGAGTCAGTTCTACTGTAAATAACTGTTAGTAAATGATTGACATTCTTGAGAACGTGATATATGTACGTGTCGCCTTACTCGGTTGTTCTCTGGCCCAGTGGAGGAGAGATTTCTGTACACCCACTTCACTGATCCCCAACTGAAACAGCAGGAAGCAAGAAATCTTAAGTTGTCTTTCTAGCTGGAGTTCAGTCGCTCAGTGTAAACACGAACCAGGTTAGGCCTTTCGACTAACAATGCAAGTGACCAACCTGAGATTATTATTTTTGCATGACGCGAAGGTGATTATGAAAGCGGTGCTACAGTGTTTCTGTAGCTGTTAAGCAAACATGCAGATAAAAAACAGTGAATGGAAACGTATACACACTGAGGTATGGACAGGCAATTAGAGTGTAACTGTATTACAAAATACATCAGGCGTGTCTGAGGCTGAAACTACATTTTAAACTGTCAGTGTTACAATAGTATCCAACAGTTTACACTATTATAAAAAAACTAATGCAATTAAACAGGATTCATTCACCAAATCAAAACAAGTCTGCTCACGTATAAGTGCGTGATATACCAATATATTTAAATTTGACATGTGCATGTAAATAAAAAGTATCTTTTGTAGTGGAATTGCATTTCAGAAGCCTACTGTTAATTAGACTAAGAGTGACAGACCTTGCTGAGGTCTTTGGTGGTCATGTGACGCAGAGCCTCTGCAGTGATTCGATGATGAGCTATGATTGGCAGGTAATGCTGAGCCGAGAGCTTACACAGCAAGTTCACCAGGTCATTATCCACACCAGCTTCCTGTAAGAAAATGAAACAAAGTGGTAAGTACAACTAAATTTTAACATCTTAATGTGATTGGTCCATCTGAGTTACAGGTTTAAGAGTAAACACATCAGTCTACATTAAACTAACCTGCATGCGCAGAGACAGGGGCTTGGCATCCAGCAGTCTTTGATACTGGATCATCCAGTAGTTTTGCTGAGTAGAGTCACTCTTCAGCTCCATCTCCATCTAAACATAACATCCATACCTTTACCCTCTACAGTGTAGCCTCATGTAAGGACAAAAGCACCATGCGAGAAGAGTTGGGCCACACTGGCATTTTCATGTGCTTTCTAATGACCAGGAACTGTCCTGCTAATGAATAACTATATTTTATTATATACCGATCAGCCATAATGTTAAAACCACTGACAGGTGAAGTGAATAGCATTGATTATCTCGTTACAATGGCAAGGGGTGGGATATATTAGGCAGTGAGTGAACAGTCAGTTCTCAGAGTTGATGTGATGGAAGCAGGAAAAATGGGCAAGCGTAAGGATCTGAGTGACTTTGACAAGGACCAAATTGTGACGGCTAGACGACTGGGTCAGAGCATCTTTAAAACAGCAGGTCTTTGGGGTGTTCCCGGTGTGCTGTGGTTAGTTCCTACCAAAAGTGGTCCAAAGAAGGACAACCGGTGAACCAGTGACAGGGTCATGGGCGCACAAGGCTCATTAATGTGCGTGGGGAACTTAAGGCTAGCCCGTCTGATCCGATCCCACAGAAGAGCTACTGTAGCACAAATTGCTGAAAAGGTTAATGCTGGCTATGATAGAAAGGTGTCAGAACACACAGTGCATCGCAGCTTGCTGCGTATGGGGCTGCGTACCTGGAGACTGGTCTGATTGCCCATGCTGACCCCTGTCCACCGCCAAAAGTGCCTACAATGGGCACGTCAGCATCAGAACTGGACCACAGAGCAATGGAAGAAGGTGGCCTGGTCTGATGGCCTGGTCACGTTTTCTTTTACATCACCGACGGAGGCAGTGTGATGCTCTGGGCAATGTTCTGCTGGGAAACCTTGGGTCCTAGCATTCATGTAGATGTTACTTTGACATGTACCACCTACCTAAACAATGTTGCAGACCTGGTACACCCCTTCATGGCAACAGTGTTCCCTAATGGCAGTGGCCTCTTTCAGCAGGATAATGCGCCCTGCCACACTGCAAAAATTGTTCAGGAATGGTTTGAGGAACATGACAAGGAGTTCGAAGTGTTGACTTGGCCTCCAAATTCCCCAGATCTCAATTAGATCGAGCATCTGTGGGATGTGCTGGACAAACAAGCCCAATCCATGGAGGCCACACGTCACAACTTACAGGACTTAAAGGATGCTGCTGTTAATATTTTGGTGCCAGATACCACAGCACACCTTAAGAGGTCTTGTGGATTCCATGCCTTGACGGGTCAGATCTGTTTTGGCGGCACAAAGGGGACCTACACAATATTAGGCAGGTGGTTTTAATGTTATGGCTGATCGGTGTGTGTATATTATTGAAGATGATGTCAGTGTGGGAAGTTCCTTGAAGAGGAAAGGCCAACAGATGGACGATATGCACTATTAAAAAATAAATGTTATCAGTGACTTGAACAGTTAAACTGAGCCAACATTGAGAACATACAAATTTAGAAACAATGTAATTTGCTCATACTATATTATTTGCTCTTCCTGTGTTAATACCACTGCAAACATAACCTGGTGTGTGTGAAGAAAAGTGCTCGTGCATTTCAGGATTGTAATTTAATTATTATATTACACTAATAATGCTGGGTTGTGAGTGTGCTATGGGCCATTTCAATATCATTTTTCAGACGTTTGCATGAGCTCAAACGATCTAACGGTACACGATGAGTAAGAAATACATACACTCACCGGCCACTCACTCACACATGTACACCTGTACATTCATGCAGTTATCCAATCAACCAGTCACGTGGCAACAGCACAATGCATAAAATTATACAGAAATAGATCAGAATGGGGAATAAATGTGATCTCAGTGACCAAAACTGGGCAGTAGGAGTGGAAAAAGACCAGGTGACATTATTCCAATTTTTGCCTGTCCAGTTTCATTTGAGTCAGTGCCAAATACCCTCAGATTTCTGTTCTTGGATGACAGGAGTGGAACCCAATATGGTCTTCTGCTGTTGTAGCCCATCCGCCACAACGTTTGGTGTGTTATGCATTGTGATATGCTTTTCTGATCACCACGATTGTAAAGAGTGGTTGTTTGAGTTACTATAGCTTTCCAGTAAGCCCAAACCTGCCCTGGCCATTCCCCTCTGACCTCTCTCATCAACAAGACATTTCTGCCTGCAAATCTGCCACTCACTGGATGCTTTTTTTTTTGTTTTTCGGCACCATTCTTTATAAACACTAAAGACTGTTGTGTGTGAAAATCCCAGGAGATCGGCAGTTTCTGAAATACTCAAGCCAGCCCAACTGGCAACAACAACGCTGTGGCAGAGGGGGCATGGTCAAGAGTCGGCTGAGGACAGAGAGAGAGGAGGGAGCAGCCAACGCTCAACCATCTGATGTCTGATGTCAACATTAACTGAAGCTCTTGACCTGTATCTGCATGATTGTATGCATTGTGCTGCTGATTGGATAATTGTGATTAAGAAGGTGTACCTGTGTTCCTAATAAAGTGGTCGGTGAGTGTGCATACATGCTGTCACAAAGGCTGCTTATTCCAACACTCACTCTCTTGCTGATTTATGACTGCTTTGCTCTTACCAAGATCTGTTTGAGTTCCACCTCCCTCTGGTCCTTCTGCTTCAGCAGCTGCTGGAGCATATCTGACAGAGCTGTCCTCTGCTCTGCCAATGCCTCCTGACAAAGCCAAATACCACACACACAAGCAACCATATAAAGATACAAAATCATTAAGGATGCATCTATGGCATCTATTGGATGATCATGGTGCTGGGTTGAGTGTGTTGGAGTAACAAAGTGACAGAAGCAGAACAATGAATGAATGAACAAAAAAAAAAAAAAAAAGGATGCAAAAACAGAGAAGAAAACAAAGATGAAGCATATCTACTGAATCCTGTATTTTTATGGATAAAACATCAGGTTAGTTATATCAGGACGCTGTATCCTATGCCGAACAACAACAATTCTGCTATTCTATACACAGAAATGTTACACTCCAAATTAGCCACATCAGCTTCCGCTTTTCCAACATACCTGCAAGGTTTCTGCATCCAGATTCCTCCTTTTAACCTCCAGCTTTGTCAGCTGCATTAACTCTGCCTCAATTAGCCTTATCTAGAGACATGAAGACATGATGAGGTGGTGCCAAAAGACAGAACCAATAAGAAGTCTCAAAGTGCCCCTGAACGATGATATGTTCAGTATACTCCAAAATATATATGTTTTAATGCCCAAGAAACTACTAACACGCCAAATATGCAAAAAATTAACCACAGCAATTAATACTATTTGTTCTAGACTAAATATTGCTAAAAAGTTTACAACTGGCACATCGTTTAATTTGTGCAGCAAACCTTGATAGCTTCAAGCCAATGAGCTGATTTTTTTTTTTTTTTTTTGCTCCCTGAATCAGTTTCAAACTGAATTACTCAAAAAGTTTCTTCTTTTAAACAGACCTATGTGACTTCAGTGCTGCTTTAACATATCTGACACTACTTAATTGGAGTGAGCCACCCAAGAGGACTTAATCGTTTAAAAAAATCACATTTCTGAGTGCAGGGGTACTTTGAACACTACATCAGATGACACTGCTGGTAGTATGTAAACACAAAGGGTTGAGAGCAAAAGCTGGACACAATGTAGGAAACAGAAAAAAAAAAAAAAAAAGGAAAGAAACAAAATGGTCAGCTGCAGATGAACTGTGCACTTGATAACTAAAGACCCAGGTTCAATATGAAGCTCAAAACTAATTCTAAATAGTAATAGTAGCGTCTACACAATCATTCTAACCTATAAGGTTGTGTGAGTGAACATTTTCTTTACTCAGTGAGTCTGTGAGTTCTGAGATAATGACCACAAGATTGTGAGTCCAAATCCCGGGACTGGCTCTGTTATTAAAGTCACGTGTAGAAGTTTTAGTAGGCCACACTGAACTAAAAAAAAAAAAAAAAAAAAAAAAAAAAAGTTTCTGTAATGCTGATTTTCTTTGTCCTCATGTGTATGTCAGTAAATACCCATGACCCGTAAATTACCAAGTGTGATCACAGCTGATTTGCATTTAGTCAAACCCATAAAACTTCGTAAAAGGCAAAGCTCAGAGAACTAAAAAAAATAAATAAATAAATTATGCGAAAGAGCAGCTCCTAAGTTGCTTGCACTACATTTCCATTAATGCAGCTCAGCCACTGCAGCTAGTTTGCTATGATAGACTTTTATATATACGCATTATACATGCAGTGAATTGAATTTGTGCAAGGAATTAAATAAATAAGCTTTTTAAACCTGAAAACTAAATCTGTATATAAAATCGCAACTGGATTTTCATGAATAGCACATTTCTTGTATAAATGTTCTGGCAAACGATTTACGAATAAATTCATTCATATCCAGTTTGATAAATGAGGAGCACTACTGGGCCCTTGACCCTCAACAGCTCAACGCTATACTAGATTGTATAGAGAGACCTGCCAAATAAATAAATATAAATATAAATATAGACCATGATATCTACCTGGTTGCGAATGTAGCCATGTACACTATCCCTTTGGAGCTGCAAGGCCTCAAATGCTGCCTTCTGCATCTCCTCCTGCAAAACAACCCAAATTCATACTCATAGTCTCAGTAAATCTCAAACAGAATAGGTTGTGCCAAAAGGAAATCTGATTGCTGAGTGCAGCACATCCAGTCTGAGTAAGAGAAGAAGAGCTTTTACCTCCTGAAGGATCTGGCTGATGGCTTTGCATTTATCAAGCTGCTGCAGCTCCAAAACCTGCTCAAACTTCCTGTCCAAGGTCTTCATACTGAAGAGGAAAAAAAAATTAAGACTTGAATGCCCAAGCTTAAGAAAAGTCTATAGCGTAGAAGTCTGACTAAAACATTTGCTTGTACCTCTTGCAGGCTTCAGACACCATATTCTGTCTCCTGGTCTCACTGGCCTCCTGCAGTAACCTCACTGCGTAGCTCTCTGATAACATGGTCTGCATAGCAGCTATACACATAGTGACAGACACTGTGAGCTGACATTCAAATTTCACCAGTCCTCTAGAGATAGAGGAACTAAGATCTAGGTCCCAAGCTGTGCAACGGAAACACATTCAGCCTAACATGAAAAGATTACGAGATGAATGAGATCGTGAGTAGCATCCCGAGACCACAGCCATCCATGGGTGGAAGTCTAAGAAAGCAAACATTGGCTTAATGGTAAGAACAATGTTACTCTCCCCCCCGTCAACCAGAGTGCAGCCAATCTTGGAGATCTGCAAGCTTGTGTGTGGAAGAGGCCAGTTAATGTTCTCCTCTGAGTGTGTTTAGCTACGCTGTGATGTAGCACAAGCAGCAGTTTGAAAAGAGCTAGCTAGTGGTTGGGAATTGGTGTCTGGACAAATTGAGAGAAAATGGAGTATTAAAAAAAAAAAAAAAAAAGAAGTCCAGGAGTAAATACTTTAATAGGAGAAGCAAACTGCTCCATTTTGCTTTGGCCCTGGCTGTGATTCTGGTTTAGGCTGAGTATTTTTTGGGTTTCGTGCCAACCCCTCTTTGCAGAAGAATAACTCA
Source organism: Pangasius sanitwongsei (assembly GCA_037576675.1). Lineage (NCBI taxonomy): Eukaryota > Metazoa > Chordata > Actinopteri > Siluriformes > Pangasiidae > Pangasius > Pangasius sanitwongsei. Next base: position 9,128,438 of record CM075029.1, on the reverse strand, counting down.
TCCCTAACTAGAGCGATAAATCTATATGACTTGCCCATCAAGCAAGGGAACAACTTTTATTATCAGAGGGAACAACCTGTGGTTCTGTGCTACCAGCATAATCAGTGTAGCTCAACGTTTCCCTTATCACGTATAGACATTCCCCTAAGACTTTTTGAATTAGTTTTGAATTCCTGTTATATAGTCAGACTTTTATTTAAGAAGTAAAATACAAATAGATCTTTTAAGACATTGACTTTAACCAGCATTGTCACTTGTTTTGAAAGGATATTTCATGATCTGAAAACCAAGTGAATTCCTGTAGCAAACGACTACTGGTGAATTAAATGCTTTTTTAATTCTGATTTCTGAGAGTTATTTTCTGTCGTGATTTTTTTTTAAAAGAATACTTTTTAGTCTGCAGATTAACTGTGTATCTCACCTGCGACATCTCTCTTTCTTAGGGAGCTGGCTTCTTCCTGTGTGATGGCTGTAAGATGCTCCATACGGATTCTACAGACAGGCAGGAAATACATTTATAACTGCGTTTATTCAAAATAAAATCTAATTCTGTGCTATGTGGGTAATCGCTTTAAAATGCTCAAATCAGTAACTCCTAATTAAGATCTGAATGAGTGCACGTATGGAGCGTTTCGCACCCAGTGTTCCTGGGATAGGCTCTGGATCGACCACGACCCTGACCAGGATAAAGCAGTTACTGAAGATGAATGAATGAATGATAATGGACCAGAGAAAGCAGCTTAATGGATTGTGTGTGTGTGTGTGTGTGTGTACTCTGTGCAACTAGGGTACCTTGCAGAGATCCATTTGGAGTGAACAGTTTGTTTAGCACATTCTGTGTCTGCGCCAAATTTAATGCTCCATCAGAAAGATCAATAGACTGCAGCATACACTTACCGGTCTTCCTCTAACGCCTGCAGAAATTCAGCACTTTTTGCTTGGCTGTAGAAACAAGAATTCTCAGAGTAAGACAAAACAAAAGAATTTTGCTCATTTTCCCAAAAGTGGCAACTGAAACTTGCTCAGATGTTTTCCCTCCACTCCACACATTCCATTTGTTCTCGCACCGTTTGTTGTCCAGCAGCAGGTTGGAGATACGGGTGGAGATTCTGGCTTCAGCCTGCCGAACTTTCTCCAGCAGCTTCTGCCTCTCAGCCTCCTGGACCTTTTGCTGCTGAGTGACGCCCTGCTCTACACGCTCCTGCTCCTGAAATACACAAACACGAGGATTATAGGAGAAAATTCTATACATCAAAAAGAGGGCTAAATATGCAAATATCCCGAACTCAATTTTCAATCCAAATTATGTGCCTGCAAATCTGTTAACGTGTGTTCCCACATCACACCCAGTGTTCTCTGGGAAGGCACCACGACCCTGACCAGGATGAAGAGGCTACTGAAAATGAGTGAGTGAGGGAGTGAAAATGGGTACCAGTTTGACAGACAGCAGCATGCCCTCTTTGCGGGAGTTGTTGAGAAGAAGGAGCTGTGCTTGCTCTCTCTGTTTCTCTTCCAGCTCCTTTTCAAAGTTCAGCTTCTCAAGCTGCTTCTGCTCCTGAGAGAACCAGACAGAAAGCGAGAGAATGACAGAGATCTCTAAAGAAACACAATACTGAAGACCACTACAATGAACCGATGAGGACTGATCCGACATACCTTTCTCTTCTCGTAGTCCATAAATTTGCTCTGTCAAATAAGAGAACGGGTATTACATCAGTAAAGAACACATGTTGTATAAGCAATTTCCGACTTATTCTGTTTAACTGTTTTATGTATAAATGGTACGCTGGTGTACTGGTACACTTAAACAAATGTGTTTTGCCTGTGTGACAGTTTGGACACTGTGGTACACAATGGTAACTAGAGGCTATAAACCTCCTAATGAAGCAACCTTGAGACATTAAACATGTCTTGGTCAATCGACTACATCTGGAGTAAGTTGCCCATTGTGTACATTTCATTTATGGACTAACTAACATCTCAGATCCCTGCCCCTGATAATTAGTCACATGCTACAAGTACAATCTAATCAGTGGGCCAAATTCCCACCTGCCAGGCGATATCCTCCCCGTCCACACAGTCCAGGCCCGGCTTGCTGCTATCGTTTTCCAACACGGGCAGCAGGTACTGCGAGGGAGGACAGTACTCCAGCCCCAGCTCTGCAAAACACACCTTGAATTAGCCATAGAGACAGAAAACATTTACATTGCATTCTGAGCTGATTTCTGTTGTATCTGTAACAGAAATGTACTTTTACCTGAGCAGAGAAAGCGCTGGATTTCTTCTGTGCCTGCTGTGCACACTGAGGCAGGCGGGTAGCTCATAACGCACGCATCAAGAGTCAAGCTCTACACACACACACACACACACAGAACAACTATAAAGTTCTGACTCCGATTTAATTCATGAGATGTCCTAATAATGTCCTAAGCCCTGGAAATATGGTGCACTAGTCCACAAGGGTGCATGGTATTAAAACCTAAGCATTTGGAACGAAGTGTCTTATTTAGGCAATATCGCAGGAGCAAGAATGCTGTTGTACTGAATATCAGTGCGACTGTGATTGGGCCACAGGCACGAAGTTGCAGGTAACTGCTGATATTGATTACAATAGCTCAATTGTGAGTGTGATATTGCTTTTATACAAGTTCTACAAACAAGCAATTAATACTGAGTTACTGACATTTCAGACAGAATGTTGCATGTTGCCATGCAACGCACAGACCGACTGACAGCCTGTAGTAAGTGTAGTAACGGATTCGATGCAGATGTAACTACTGCAACAGCTGGAATTTTATGCAGTGAACACAGGCAAGTGGAGTGATACACACAGAGAAATGTACCAGTGTAATGTACAGAAATTACATCAACAAATACTACCAGAGCAACACCAGCTACTCACAGCCTGCACATTAAGACCATATGAAATCACATGACTTATGGTTTCAGTTTCATACAAGTTCCCAGCTGTAATGCTGACAATTAAATCAATGATAAAATACACATTAAGAAACATTTGAACAAACTCGTCTTCAGGGGTTTTGAGTACTACACTGATGCAGGATTCACTAAAGGGGGTATTAAGGGCTCAGAGATGGGTCATGAGTACACTTTTGAACCCCGAAAAATAAGAATTGGGACACTGTGTGGCCTGGTGGATCTCGTAGGCGTTTGGGACAGAGCATTTGACCATTACATTAATACCAGTCACTTCCTGTGGGTACGACCAGAAGCATAACGCAATAACAGAGATGACCGCATATACTTACTACGCTATAAATATATTGTCATCAATAAAGAATTGCTATGAAAATAAGACAACCAATTCACTTAGTCACATAAAACATTTATACAGTAAAAGTCGATCTGGCTTAAAACGCATTTACTGCAGTGACAAAGCCTTATTTCTACTGATACACAATTTCACCTGCCAATTTACAAAAAACTATTGGATGTGCAAAATGCCCAATTACGAACCTTGTAACAATGAACTAAGCGAAGCTTCAGCATACAGTAGATCTGAAATACTTCCTGTAAGCGGACCAGTGTAAGATACCGGTTTCACTCTCACCTCCAGGGTTCGGACGTTGGCCAGTTCTTTGGGCAGCTCCCTGATGCTGTTCTCACTCAGGTCCAGTGTGCGCAGACTGCACATGCGTCCCACAGACGAGGGCAGCTCACGGAGGCAGTTCCCTTCACACAACACATTTCTCACTTCATTATTTATTTATTTTTTCCTATGTCAAAGAGCCACGCTATACGCAAGATGGCTTAGCTACAGAATGCTAAGCCTGAACGAACAGATGGGAAATGGTTTTAATGTCCATCAGCATGGAGCTTTCCTTTAATTCTTTATACAATACAGAAAAACACTTTTTTTTTTTTTTTTTTGAGACACCACAGTGTAAGATAACCGTGTCTTCAGAGAGACAGATCGATCTGTATACATGTCTAATCTGTACCTGACCCAAACGCAAAGCCACACCTTTCATGTTAAGCGTCTGTAGATTCCGAAGATCCCCTACAGACGCTGGGAGAGCCTTGATCTGGTTATTTTCTGCATTCAACACCTAGAGGATGTCATCATCATCATCATCATCAGTATGGTTATATAACTACAGTAAAACCCAAAACCCAAACAGAAGACCATGCAATAAAAAGACCACAGTGTTACCTGCAGGGAGGACAGCTGTCCAATATCGTCTGGGAGCGAAGTGAGCTTGTTTTCGTGCAGGTCCAACACCTTAGGGACGGACAAAGTAGCACGCTGACACCGGGAGCATAGATAAAATGATGAATTCTTTACTATCTCCTGCCTGAATTTCATACCTTTATAGTTGCTAGAGTGCTTATGACACAGCTTTTGGGCACCAGTGACTTGAGCTCATTTCCACAGAGGATGAGTACCTGCAATAAAACAAATGTTATAACAATGGCTTATGTTTCTCACTCCAGCTTAAGGAGTGTAATATTTTTTAAAAAAATCTCACCTTTTTCTGGAGCACCTTGCACATGGAGAAGACACTGGATGGAACCTATGAATAACACACATTCTTTGTAAATAAGCTTCACAAAATATGAGCCACATCCTTCAATAGCAGCGTGTTACTGTACGGTTTGCCTGACAAAGAGGACAGAGAGTTTCACCGTAATATTAATCGCTGGACCTCAGTGAATCTATAGAAACAGTGTGTGTGTTTCGGATGGATCCATGATAGGATCCATGACGCTCTCACCGCTGTGGCCCGGGTTTGATTCCCGGCCAGGGAACCAACCCCAGCCACTGGGCTTGTGTGGTCTCAGTGTCGGTCCCAAGCCCGAACAAAACTGGGGAGGGGTGTGTCAGGAAGGGCATCCGGTGTTTAAAAAAATTATTGTGCCAAATCAAATACCAAGATATCCGCTGTGGCGACCCCTAATGGGAGCAGCCGAAAGAACAACAACAACATGATAAACATATAAAGCACCTAAAGTTAGTATTTGCCTATTTAGTTTGAAAGTATTAAGATCACTGTTTATTTGTAGCACTGTAGTATTCAAGAAAAAAAACTTCCCCCGGAATGACTTGCAGATCAATGTTTATAATCGATATTGTGCAAAAGATTTCTTTTGTAATAAAATTCTGAATTGACTTTTTAAATTTAAACTTCTGTCATTAGCATGCTGGTCTGTTTCTGTTCCACTTTGGTTAACAGTTTCCTACATTATCCCCGATGCTGCTCGACTACCTGCCTAGTAGTGGTGCAGAGGGGTTCAGCTCTTGCTTTAAACAGAGTGCTGCAGCAGAGCTTTAGTCCTTTAGTCTGTCCAGCTCTCACATCTCTTCTCCTGTACACTCTGCTCAAACAGATCAATTTCCCACGCTTCAAATTTCATGCTAACACCACTGTCACTGCCATTGTACTTATCAGACTGTAGACTGTTAACTAGCACAACTGCATTATATAGCTGCATTGCATTCTGGGTCTTTGAGTCTAAAGTTTGCAAGTCCCCGGGTCGGACCCTTTGTTTCTTTAATCCAAATTTTTGGGAGAATTTATTATTATTATTTATTTATTTTTAAGAAATGGTGCACCTGTAGCACTTTTTTTTTTTAGAAAAATAATATTAAACCTCTGTTCGTAACAATTTTTAATTAATTTATTGTTGTAGTTTTATACAAAAATGCACATTGTTTTGCATTGTTTATTACACAGAAATCATTTTTAATCATTCCAATTTTCTCAGAATCAAATTAGCACCAGAATATGTTCCAGGGTGAAGTTTTCCTTTAAAGCATTAGGCTTTTAATACTTCATGTAACACTTTGCTGACATTTCTATGTTGTACAGCGACTGTGAACAGGTCACACTGAATACGCAGAGGAACTCTTGTAAAGCACACAGACTATTTAACGAAGACTCAGTGAATTTGCTGTAGCCTAACTGAAATACAGCATACTTTTAAATGAACTTGATAACACAGTGATGCTCTAAAATGAATGCGTGGTGTTAAAAACACAAAGACGGAACTAACAGGATATAAAACATTCAGGTGAATAGTTTTATTCAGTGAAATACGTGAGCTTATACTCTTTAATTTATACAAAAATAGAAATACAAATTGACAAAATGTCAAATATCAGATTTTTTTTTTTTCTATATTGCCATCGTATTGTTTGGGTATAATGTCTTGTGATATTATATTTGATATCAAATATGTCAAAGTCAAAAGAATGGTGACGTGAACTCCTGACACGCAGCAGATATGTAAGGAAAGACTTTTGTTGGAACTTCGAAAAGTGATAAGATATAAAAACAAGATAAATACGGCTGTCCTGATGAATAATAGATGTTCGGACGCAGGACGGCAACCTTCTGCTCGGTGCTCACCTCTGAAAGCTCACAGTTTGAAATGTCCAGGATGTCATCTGCTCCGGCTTCTTTAGACTGCCAGAGGAACAGACAGGGGACTATAAACATGCATATGACTACAATATGAACCCTTTGGTAAGAAAATGAGTTTCAAATGTACATCCAAAGCCTTAAAACCTGACAGCTTCTCATACTGACCAGACACAACTGATACTCCAGGCGCTTCTTGGACTCCTCACTTGGTTTCTTCTTCCTGTAGAACAGAGGCATCCTGAAGCCACTCGCTCTTCAGCTCCCTTCCGAGTTCAGCTGCTTATTCCATACGAAGCTGTGTTTCTGTCAAGCTGTAGAATTTCAGCAGAGTGCACTAAAGTGACAACAGCTCCCTTCTGACAGGTTTTACTCGAACTCAGTTTCTAACAGTCGCTGCCATTACAGACCTAAAGCCAGTAACAAGCCTGTACAGCACAGTTAGCTAGCTGGATAAGCAGCTATCCTTTAGCTCCTTTATTTTTATTATTCCAGGGAACTAGGCCGCTGGCTAGCTAGCTGTTATTTTATTCAAAAATGAATTAATACATTTATATATCTCCCCTATATCGAGTACCTTTCCGATGATTATCTCTTCAGACTGTCAATTTAGCGTTGTAGATATTACTGAAAAGAAATTGAACTAGTCACATGACGTTTCCTGACATCACTAACCATAATATTTCTACAGACGGCGGTGACGGTAAATACACTCTCGCGATACTTTAGAGTCTCGCAGTGTTTTGATCTGAAAAGTCACTCGCGTTTAGTCTCGCGGCGATCTCGCGATGATTCGTGGTCCTATATTAAACCGCTCCACGAGGCTTTCGGTCCTTTTCCTTTTTAGGTGGTGAAGGTGCAACAGTAATCGGTCGTCCCGAATCCGGGTTCATCCGACACCCTCACCAATTCAAGCCGAACTGAGCTCAGCGACAACATGCCTCCTAAATTCGACCCCAACGAGATTAAAATTGGTACGTTTCAAAGAAAAAAAACGGTAAAGCTGAGGTGGAGTGTTTGGACGGTTTCTTCTTTCCCACAGGCCTCGGCTCTGTGACCAGGCCCCGAGTACTGCCCGCCTCTGGGTCTGTCTCATCAGTGCTACTGTAACTGTGTGTGCCGGAGAGTTTATATAGCAGCTACATACTTTATTTATTTGTTTGTTTGTTTGACGCGTTTACGGTCTGCGCTAACGAGTTAGCAAGCCAGCTAGCTAACATTGTAGCTAAGCTACCTACTTTTATTTATTTTGTAGCTTGTGCCTACGTAGTTATTTACCACATAAATACCGCAGAGTGGTGTTTCTTTGTGTCCGTCTCTCGGCTGGTGTCTGGTGGGTAGCTGAGGAGTGAGGGGTTGGTGTTGGTGTTGATTGTAGCGCACGTGGCTGCCGCTGTGCAGCCTGCAGAAGACCGGAAAAGCCACCAGCAGGCCGCGCAGCAGCTCTCAGTGCCGAGCCTTTACTCCTCCTAACCGCGCTCTCCGGTCTGAAGCAGTGCTTCATAATGTCACGTTTTTTAGGGCTGGGCGATATGAGCAGTACAATATCACGGTTCTCGAAGACTTAAACGATATGTATCACGATGTATTTTTGCTAAGAAACTTCCAGCAAAACAGTAGAGTAGCATGAAAAAGCTGTTTAATACTATTATCTAGTGTGTAGAAAATTAATTTCATATTGACAAGGATGACGAAATTCTGTAGTTTTAACTTTACAATTTTCTGTACAAGTTTTTAATGTCAGCTGCTTCCAATCAGTTTTTATTTATATATATGCACGTGTGTGTGTGTATAAATATGTAGGGCTGTACACTATATCAAAATTATCGAGATATCACAAATATCGTGATATGCATATTGCAAGGGCTTGCGATAACGGAATGATGTAAATACTTCAAAATGTTATGAAAAATTCAAAGTTTTGGGGCAAAGCAGATTGTGTTCTTTTCCTCAAACATGAAACATTTATGGTGGTTGTCATTTTCAGTTTTTAAATATATAAATGTGTGTATATATAATTTAAGTTGATTTTACACACTTATAGCATTATAGTACCGCATATTGCATTATTTAACAAGTTATTGCATATCGTGTTTTTCTTGAATATCGTACAGCCCTAATATGCATGTACACGTGTGTGTGTGTGTGTGTATATAAATAAAATTTTACACACACTATGTATGTATGAGACAGATGCATCATAATCTCAGAAGTTTATGGTGACATTTTTCCATGATATTGATATATTGTTGTTTAGCCCAGCCTTAATCACAGTGACATTCTTCAGTTGAATTTTAATTGATTGGGTGTGAGTACTTCATCAGCTACATCACCTAATTTACATCCTTACAATGCTTATGTTAAGGCTGAGGATCTCTGTGCATGTGGATCCGTCATTCTTGCATTTGACGTCCTTCAGGATTTTGTACAAGCCCAGTCTGTGTGTTAAGTTGAACAGTTAGTTGCACCCCCCAAGATTGTCATATCACAAAATCGCGTAGTGTCGATCATGCAGTCTTATTACATTGTTTTAAGTGGAAGTTTCCGCTCAATGAGCGCTGTTGGTGAGGGGGCACACGAGAGAGCACGGTCACTAGCCCAGCGTACAGCAGCTAAAATCTTTACTCTTCTCAGTATGTTTGAGGGACATGGTTTGTAGTTTGGTTCTGTAGTGCAGTATGTAGCAAAGACCCACCTGCTTTAACAGGAAGAAGTATTTTGACTGGCATGGTAGATGACCAGCCACAGAGTTTTACTCTAACTGTGTGATAGAATCTCATTTACTCACCAAATACAGCTTCCCACAGCTCGTACAGTTTAAAAGTGGGATTTTGTGACACAGTAATGACCTCTTGAGCAAAAAAGCTTCTTATGCAGTTTTCAGAAGGTTTTTTTCTGGCTGAAAGCTGGCATTCGGAGCCAATTGGAGTGCAATCTACAACATTCTGAACCTTATGGCCAGAAAAGTGTACAAGAGAGATTGTACTGTGAGGCGGTGTGTGTGTGTGCAAGTGGGCTGGGAGCGTAGAAAGCAGTGTGTAACCCCAGTGGATCTAACTTAACTGAAGGTAGTATTTCTGTATCATGGCTTATTTCTGACTGAATCTGGCATTTTTCTGAAACCTGGGCATGGAGGCTTGAAGTGACATTAGAGACTGGAAAAGGCTTTTGCTTTTAGATGGTAAATAAACAAATGTTTTGGATTAATACTGGTAAATTGTGTACATATACAGTATTACTAGGGACAGTGGCCACGTTTACATGCACGTCAGTAATCCATTTAAGGGCTATATTTGGGTTGCAGCCATATTCCAAATACGATGTTTATACGTGTACAGGCATTGGAATATTTCTGTATACAAGGTTGTTTTAAGTACGCATGAGTAGCCTTTCCTAAATACCTAGCCTACAGCTAACATGTTAGCACCCACAATTCCTTGCAGACTGAGCATGTGCATATGTCTCCTTTCAGTGGATTTTCTGAATATGGTGTTTACATGCAACAAATTTCAGATTAAAACGGGTATATTCCAGGGGCGGGACTCAGAATATTGCCTTAATCTGAATCGGGCATTCGGATTGCGGTGTATACATGATTTACTACTAATTAGAAAACTGCAAAATTCCCATTAATATCAGAATATTGATGTTCATGTCAATGTAGCCACTGATGAGCTAAACACAAACAGATGAACATCATTATCAATCACAAGATTAACTTCACATGGTTTATAAACTCAGGTTGAGTTAAAGTGGGGAAATGTGATGTGCAGTGAAGGAAACTCGGGGGCTTGGTTGATCTGCACTTTTGTAATGCAACCCTGCCTTATACAAATTTGATTTAAAGTAATGAAGCTGTAGTGGTGAAGTCTTATTATTCTGCGTGTGTTTTTGTTTTTTGTATATCTTTATATGCTGCACGATTCTCTGAAGAGCAGTGAGTTTGGGCTTTTATTCACTGCATAAAGCTTTTCTTTCTTTTAGTTTGTTCAGTTAAAGAGAGTCATTACAGTTTAACTTAAGTGCCTGCAGGTGAGGTTTTTGCCTTAAGCTAAAGGAAAATGACAGTTTAGATGGTATAATCTGTTCAGGTGTTTAACTGATCAGCCTCCCGCCACTATGCTAGTCTGTGTGAGTGACTCGGTGTAATCCAGTGGAGGCTGAGAGAAACCCAGCTCTAGGAAGCAGGGCTGCCCAGTCTGATGGGTAACTCTGTGCCGAAAGGCCTGGGACACCCCGAATACGGAGTACTGTTTCATGGTGTACGTGATTCTACGTCAGCAGGACTGCACTAATTACTTCTCTTCCTGTTTCTTAAATTCCTCAGTGTACATGAGATGCACAGGTGGAGAGGTCGGTGCCACTTCCTCTTTGGCCCCCAAAATCGGACCTCTGGGTCTGGTAAGTGACATGCTTGCGTACATTTATATCTCAAGGCTAGAAAATGGGTTCCGTTTTTGATCTTATGTTGATCAGCCTCCCGCCACTATGCTAGTCTGTGTGAGTGACTCGGTGTAATCCAGTGGAGGCTGAGAGAAACCCAGCTCTAGGAAGCAGGGCTGCCCAGTCTGATGGGTAACTCTGTGCCGAAAGGCCTGGAACAAATAAAACTGCATGTAACTATAGTATTCAAATGAGAGCAAAGATCAGGATTAAGAAAAAAAAAAAGTCTGTTTTGGCAGTAACATTGTAATGCTTATGGTGTTTATTCCTCCAGTCCCCCAAGAAAGTGGGTGATGACATTGCCAAGGCTACCGGTGACTGGAAGGGCCTGAGGATCACTGTCAAGCTGACCATCCAGAACAGACAGGCAGCGGTAAGCCTTCCCTGTGTCTTAAAACAGCGTTTACATCGGAAGAAAGATTTTCATATGGATGTGTTGTCTGTTGTTTGCGTGAACACAGTCCAACTTTGGTGGCTCTGGTAAATAAATGGCAGTCAGTCCTTCGGTTATTCAAGTTATTGAATCTAAAATAAAGCAAACTTGTTTACAATGACGTGCATAAGATCCAAATGCAAAGTAAGTTAAGTTGAAAAACTAAAACAGGAGACTGGTTACCTCATGTCATGCAATTGAAGCAAAGAACTTATTTCAGTTATTTTGCAGTTTTGCTACCCTGGGCCTAAAAATCAAGGTTCACAATCCATCGCCTGTTGCCGATTTAATCATAGCCGAATTGTGTGCCCCTACTGGAAATGACTAGAAAAGTCGCTTCAGCTAGCACATTAGCCCAAGTGTGCTGTAATGGTCTAATCCTGGAAGCTGTTCATTTTTGCAGTGCTTATGGAACTGTCTTGTTCCTGCAGATTGAGGTGGTGCCCTCTGCCTCTGCCCTCATCATCAAAGCCCTGAAGGAGCCTCCCCGTGACAGGAAGAAGGTCAAGAACAGTAAGTAGCCCTGAAGTTCATGCTAACACTTCAAGCTATGAAGTTCAGTAACGTTGACTGACTGATCGCACAAGTTTGTCATGAAACTGCTGCTCTCTCTTTAAATGGTAAAATATAACTAATTTGAAATTAAAAGATGAAATCATGGAAGGGGAGAAGAATCCTAGTGAACTAGCTAGGTCTAATATCAGCCTCCCGCCACTATGCTAGTCTGTGTGAGTGACTCGGTGTAATCCAGTGGAGGCTGAGAGAAACCCAGCTCTAGGAAGCAGGGCTGCCCAGTCTGATGGGTAACTCTGTGCCGAAAGGCCTGGGACACACCGAATACAGATTTAACACGTGATCAACACGTAGTCTTGTCTCAAGTAACTGGATGTGGATGGTAAAGAAGTGGATTTGTAGACTAGCTCTAACTGTGGCACTTTTCCTGCAGTTAAGCACTCTGGCAGCGTTTCCTTCGATGAGATCGTCAACGTTGCCCGAATCATGAGGCCACGCTCTATTGCCAGGGAGCTCTCAGGTGTGTATGTTTTGATTTGTGTAATGCAGGCATTGTCCTCCAGCCTCCCGCCACTATGCTAGTCTGTGTGAGTGACTCGGTGTAATCCAGTGGAGGCTGAGAGAAACCCAGCTCTAGGAAGCAGGGCTGCCCAGTCTGATGGGTAACTCTGTGCCGAAAGGCCTGGGACATCTTTCCAAATCTTTTTCCTCATCCCGACGGTTGGAAAGCTTTCGGAACCGACAGGTGAGATTAAACTAACCGTTTGTGCTGTCTCCTCAGGAACCGTTAAGGAGATTCTGGGCACGGCTCAGTCTGTTGGCTGCACCATCGACGGCCGTCCCCCCCATGACGTCATTGATGACATCAACAGCGGCAAACAGGAGTGCCCATCTGTAAGTACCGGACATATGTGGTCTGTGATTTATATTTTCCTTTGCGCATTTTAAGTCATCAAATACTTTTTTTTTTTTTTTTAGGTTTAAACGGCTGAAAAGGAGGAATGGAAAATAAAATTTGCTATAAAAATAAATCCTGGTTTTTGTGTTTGGTGTCTTTTTTTTTTTTTTTTTTTTTTTTTTTTTTATAAACATCTGATGGAAGATGGTCCTTTTTACCAAAAGAGGAAACTGAAACCTTTGTCAGGTACACTCGGTTTCTGATCCAGGGCAGTTAGCAGCACTATTGTAATGGACAGCTAATTGTTAAACTATTGCCAGTTCATTTGCAAAGAAACCCAACTAGGCTAATATGATGTGCAGGAAGATTAAACTCACTCGTGAATTGCTGCACTCTGTTCTTGTATATTCCCATTCTGCTGGGTCCAAGATAACTTGTCAGAACAACAGAAGGCTGTATTTAGATTGTGTGTGTGTGTGTATATATATATATATATATATATATCTCATTCAAATGACAAACTAGGCCATTAATAGAGTTTGATCACAGTATTCTGTTGCTTGAACAAAGATGCAAAAACATAATGCTTTTATAAAAACTTGGTTACTTGGTAATTGCCTTTTTGTTGGCATCAGCTTCAATAAACAGATGGCCATAAGATTACAATGAGATTATGAGCCATCTACTCTATTAGTTTACATCCAATCCAAACAGCTGGATGTGTTCATTTTCCGTAAAGCTGCCTTGGGTTCAAGGATGAAGTTAACTTAATTGTATGGGCTATCTGAAAGGACCATTTTGCCAAAGGCCTGGTTTAACAGAACTTACACAACTTGATACTACTTTGCCTAAAGTACTGCTGAATTACCTCAAAATGATTGATCATCCATGTAAGCTTGATTATTTTGAATGCAATTCACTACATGCAAATACAAACATTTACACAAAAAAACCCTTTAATATGAAAAACAGCCTAGGGTGGGCTGACTCAGTCCTACAAAAGTACAAATTTATTTGAAAGTTAAAACATGTATCAAGGCCTGATACCAGCAAAGCCCTGACCCAGATGTGTGGAAACTATCAAAAACATCCCTGTCTCTGTTTCAGCAATGCATTTTCCACATTCCCTGAATTTTACAATGCACTGCCAGACTTTCCTGTACAATTTATTCCATGCAGCACCAAAAGATGTGGATGACTTTTTTTTTTTCCAACAATACAATTTCACCTGCAGACATCAACTACACAAAAAGAGACAATCCGTCTTTTCAGAATGTACGTGCAGCCTCGCGCTCGGTCTGTTCAAGCTACAGGTAAAATTTCATTTCTAAACTTACTCATACCAAGTATACTGCTGCTGAGAAGACAAGTACAACATGAACGTGGAACATAAACGCTTCTCATAAACAGGGTAGAGATGGGAACAAAGCCATCATTCAAGTACATTTTAATCCTCGGTGCCTAAATTGAATTTTTCGTAGTGATCAAGTGCTGGCTGTTTGTATTCGCTCCCTTTTCGTCTCACAGTGGACACACAACTCGAGTGTCTTTAGGAACCATGAACCAGGGCGGGTAGAAAATGGTGCTGAACCTCTGCCATTCTCCCTCAATTCTCCACATCCTCCTCCTCTCCCTCGTTCTCGCCATCCTGCTCATCCTCTATGTGCTCCTCTTCATCCTCCTCTTCCTCTCTGCCCTTGTCATTCTCCTCTGTGCCGTTCTTCTTCTCCTTATCCTTGCGTTTCTGTTCAGATGCCTCTTTTTTCCCCTTCTGGCCCTTTTTGTAGGCTGTTGACGGACAGCAATTTTCATGTTAGAAGTGAAAGCACTAAAAGGAAGACGCTGATGAATTATAAAGCCGAACACGTGGATTTTAACAGAACATCGACACACAACAAACATTTGACAAAAAGTCTACTGCAATAAGGTTGAAATCTGTTTCTAGACCTACGATTAGTAAAAAAATACAACTTCAGTATAATACATTCTACATTTTAAACTTGTGTAATTTTTTTTTTCCTGTTATGCTACCTCTGCTTAAACATCTCATTAGCCTTACGCAGGTCGAGCAGAGGCCCATAACTGGTTGAGGAAGTGAGAATTATCAGCTTATCTGTGTTTTCTTTGCTAGTTCAGTTCACCTAACAGGCAGCAGAGGGCATAAAACATCACAAACTGCTCATTTAACACTTAGCTATTTTACATACTTTTATCAATAAATGTGAAATCAAGACAAACATCATCTTTTTTTTTTTTAAGAACATGAAATGCTGCCTTGTTATACAATGAAAGTACAAGTAAATAAAGTTCAGTTCAGTCATCTAAAACAGGGTCAGGTAACATAACATAAGCAGTAATGTATTTATCTGTATATGCCAATAAATCACATAAAAATGAACAAATATTGCAAATACACCAGTATGACCTGGAGGATACAAGATGACTTAAGTAGGTTTTAATATCAGTTACCCTCAAGAGCCTCGCGCAGAGGTGGCAAGAATCGCTCGAACTCCATCTCCTCCATAGCAGACATCACATCCCCGGCGTTTAGAGTCTTCCTCTTGGCTTTCATGGCAAAACTGTTGGCACTGGTGATTAGATCAGTAGTCTCAGTGAGTGTCATCATGGTTCCTGCTTTATGCCAGACAGCTGTAACTTGAATACTTTCTGCTAACCTACCATGACGTAGCATACAGAACAAATACACTGGCTGCTTGAGATATGGCTCTTCTTGCCTCTTTGGACACATTTACACCGTCTGGTAACTGGAAGAGTAAAAGCAGAAATGAAGTACACTTAGCCATCAGGATTACACAAGTCACAAAGGCAAGATTATAATCATAATAAGGAAATTCAAGACAGCACGGTGATGCAGTGGGTAGTGTTGCTGCCTCGCAGCTCCAGGTTGGATCCTGAGCTCAGATTACTGTCTGTGTGGAGGTTCTGTGCAGGTTCATCCTCTAGGTGTCTTCTGATTTCCTCCCTCCTCCCAAAAACATCCCAAAATGGACTGACTACTCTGAATTGCCACATACACTCACCCTCCACTTTATTAGGAACCCCTGTACACTCATGCAGTTATATAATTCAGCCAATCATGTGGCGGCAGTGCAATGCGACAGTCATGTAGATACAGGTCAAGAGCTTCAGGTAATGTTCACATCAAACATCAGAATGGGGGAAAAAGTGTGATCTCCGTGACTTTGATCATGGCTGGTTGTTGGTGCCAGATGGGCTGGTTTGAGTATTTCAGAAACTGCTGATCTCCTGGGATTTTCACACACAACGGTCTCTAGAGTTTAGACAGAATGGTGTGGGGGGAAAAAAAGCACCGAATGAGCGACGGAAACACCTTGTTGAACCGAGAGGTCAGAGGAAAATGGTCAGATTGGTTCAAACTGCCAGGAAAAAAAAAAAATCACCTGTGTTTTTTTTCCCAGTCTTCAACTGTCCAGTTTCGGTGAGTTTGTGCCCATGATAGCCTCAGATTCCTGGCCGACAGGAGTGGAACCTGATGTGGTTTCCTGCTGTTGTAGCCCATCCACCTCAAGGTTTGATGTGTTGTGTATTCTGTGGTGCTTTTCTGTTCACCATGGTTGTAAAGAGTGATTATTTGAGTTACTATAGACTTCCTGTTAGCTCAGGCCAGTCTGGTCATTCTACTCTGATCTCTCATCAACAAGGTATTTCAGCCTGCAGACCCTCTGCACACAGGATGTTTTTTTGCACTATTCTATATAAACTCTACATTTTCATCTACTGTGTGAAAATCCCAGGAGATCAGCAGTTTCTGAAATACTCAAACCAGCCCATATGGTGCCAAGAACCATGCCACGGTTAAAGTCACACAAATCACACTTTTCCCCCGTTCTGATGTTTGATGTGACCATTACCTGAAGCTCTTGACCTGTATCTGCATGATTGCTATATTGTGCTGCTGCCACATAATTGGCTGATTTATGCAGTTATCCAATCAGCAGGTGTACCTAATAAAGTGGACGGTGAGTGTAGGTGTGAGTGTGTCTGCAATGGGCTCCAGATCCACTGCAATTAAGCTGTTAGTGAAGATGTATAAATGAATGAGGAGTTTCAAATACTTATTATACAAAAGTGGGTAATGGGTATTAGAAATTAATAAGTGCAAGGCAGAAATGTCTGTGATACATTTAATGGGGGGAAAAAAATTAAAACAGCAAAAACAAAAACAAGTGTGCTAAGGGCTGCATCAACATCTTCAACCCTGTAAAAGCTCATGGCTGCATCCCAAATGCCTCACTCGCAGACATGTAGTGCACTTCCCGGAGCAAACTCATGATTACAAACACCATGTAGAGCTAGTGCGCATAAGTAGGGAGCATGGAGGCGTTTAGGGATACAGCCTGCCTTATAGTTAATGCTGATGTCTCAGTGATGAGGTCGAGAACTCTGCGGCTTTGTTTAAGGACCAGAACAAGTTGCAAAACAAATAAAAAACAAACAACAACAAAAAAACAAAACAGGACGTAAGAAATATATGTGACACTACAGAAAGTGCGGTGTTTTATGTGTAGAAAAGGCGTGAAGAGTCGTGCGGTACTTACAGCCTCTTTGATAATGCGGGTGATGACAGCGTTGGGCAGGTTCAGGTCCTCCGGTCTCTCCGCCATTACTACTACACCGACTTAGCTCAGCTAGCTGTATGTTAGCCAAATTAGCGAGGGAACTTCGCCTTCACTGTTCTGCCTGGCTTAGTATTACAGAATAAACCCGCGGGTGTTTGAAGAGGTTTGTTAAAACAGTGCGTAGTGAGTGCAGTTTTATTCTACAGCTGGCTGAGGAGCAAAACAGCACAGTAACCCGGGAAAAGCAGGCAGCTAACTGTTAGCCGCTAGTTCCTAACCTACTACAGCAACTGTATCTATGTCAGATAACAAACCGGAAGCGAAAGAGTTCTTTAGCGATATGACGGGACTTAAAACGAAACCAAATGTCCCAGTCAAACCTGGTTACATGCAGTGGATGTGGTCCTTTCAGACATTAGGTGGAGAAGAAAAAACTAGCAACCGAGTTTGTTTTGGAGCCCGCTAAACATCCAAACCACGAGATTCACCTTTGACCTTTCCCGTGTCAGGCACAACGTCACAGAAATCAGCCAATAAACGGCGGGTGTGGCCTTTATGCTTACTAATACATTTTAACTTCATCTCTCCAAGCTGACCTAGTAATCATATAAAAATATTTATTAATACTATAGCTGAAGCTGCACACTGGACCATGTGTGACCAGCTATGAGTAAAGTGGCATAGACAAAATCTGCATAGACAAAATCTGAGATATTATTATTATTATTATTATTATTATAGAGCATATTTGACACCTTAAAAATATAGTATAGTTCA
This sequence comes from Pangasius sanitwongsei, assembly GCA_037576675.1. Classification (NCBI taxonomy): domain Eukaryota; kingdom Metazoa; phylum Chordata; class Actinopteri; order Siluriformes; family Pangasiidae; genus Pangasius; species Pangasius sanitwongsei. The sequence goes on along the minus strand of CM075029.1, from coordinate 9,110,390 downwards.
AGGTACCAACTTCATATTTTGGATATGGATTTCAGAAATTAAACATGCTCTTTCAAGTGATATCATGCTTTTTACGGTTGACCTTATCATACATGGCCAATATGCATTTGAAATATAGGTGCGAAAGTATTGTTTACACAAGGGATAAATCTGAAAGTTTGAGTTCTTTCAGACATGCACCTAGTTGCTAAAAAAAAGAACTACTGTCAGGTCAATACGTTTTTGGACAGTGACACAATTTTCATAATTTTGCCTCTGTACACCACCACCACCAAGGATTTGAAATGAAGCAATCAAGATATGATTGAAGTTCAGACTTTCAGCTTTAACGCTGCCTTCATGTGCTATCGGAATTCTCCTACTTCCCACTTCTGAAGTGGTCATTACGAGTATGTCGTGTTCACATGCTTTGTTGTTGGTAAGAACATGAAACATGGACGACACAAGGTTCATTCATACACATTTCTTTCTTTTTTTTTTATTTTTACTTTTATTTTGACACCATAACACATATTACTCAGTTAGCTAGCTTGCTTGCTAGCTAACTCTGGTATCAAAGCTATTTTCACAGTGTAAAAATGTACAACATGCATAGAATGATTGCTGATATACATAAAAGAATATGACCAAAACAGCAAGCGCTAACAATTAGCTGCATTTAGCAAAATGAACAAAACCTGTCTGTACCTGTCTGTACCTCCACCATGTTGAAAGTTTAGGACTCCTCCCATCTTGGAAACTCTGGTATCAAAATTATCTCTGAGTTTCCCAGACCTAATTACTTGAGGGGTCATCCTAGTGGGAAAGTCATAATTATGATAATTCCAATATCATGTGAAGGCAGCATAATTCAAGGGTTTAACAAAAATATTGCATTAACCGTTTAAGTACTTAAGTTAGCACTTACACACAAAAAAAAACAAACAAACAAAAAAACCTCCCAACAGAGTTTTGGGTGGATGGTATTCCTAGTTTGTGACCTAGTGATATTATTGAGCCAATATCAGAATGTATTTTGATAGACTTCAAAGCACTATTGTAAGTCGCTCTGGATAAGGGCGTCTGCCAAATACCATAAATGTAAATGTAAATGTTTAGGAATTACAGCCATTTTTGCAGAGTTCCTGCATTTTCTCAGGCTCAAAAGTAATTGGACAAACTAACATAATCATAAATATTCAAAGATCTGAAGTCAAGAACCCATGGACTTTACCCTTGAGATGCTTTGCAAGGCCTTTACTGCAGCCACTTTCAGTTGCTGCTTGTTTGTGGGTTTTTATGCCTTCAGTCTTGTCTTCAGTTAGTGAAAAGCATGCTCTATTGGGTTGAGATCAGGTGACTGACTTGGCCATTCAAGAATATTCCATTTCTTTGCCTTCAAAAAGTCTTGAGTTGCTTGTGTGGTACATTTTGGGTCATTATCCATCTGTATTGCATAGCGCTGTCCTGTCAGTTTTGCAGCATTTGACTGAATCTGAGCAGAAAATATAACTCTATACACTTCAGAATTCATCCTGCTACTTCCATCAGCAGTCACATCATCAATAAACACCAGTGACCCAGTTCCATTGGCAGCCATACCTGCCCATGCCATAACGTGTTTGACAGACGATGTGGTATGCTTTGGATCATGAGCCCTTCCTTTCCTTCTCCATACTTTTCTCTTCCCATCATTCTGGTACAAATTAATCTTGCATCAGAACTGATCAGGCTTTTTTAGAAGTTTTTCTTTAGCAAAGTCTAATCTGGCCTTTCTATTCTTGAGTGTTACCAGTGGTTTGCATCTTGAGGTAAACCATCTGTATTTACATTCATGAAGGCGCCTCTTGATTATAGACTTTGACAATGATACACCTACCTCCTCCAGAGTGTTATTGACTTGGCTAGATGTTGTGAAGAGGTTTTTCTTCAACAAGGAAAGAATTCTGCGACCATCCACTTTAGTTGTCTTCTGTGGTCTTCCGGGCCTTTTGGTGTTGCTGAACTCGTCAGTGCATTCCTTCTTTTTAAGAATGTACCAAATTGTTGATTTAGCCACTCCTAAAGTTGCTGCTATCTCTCTGATAGGTCTGTTTTGTTTTTTTTCAGCATAATGATGGCAAATGTGCAACTGTGGACCTTCTGTTTTAGAAGTTAAAGATATCTTATACTAGACAAAAGTCCCTGAAAATTTCATGCACCTAGCATGCATATTTAAAAAGTAATGACTTATGGAACTTTGTAACTTTTTCTGTAGCGCTCATTTTTGAACTGATTTTTTATTTTCATCTGGTAATGAATTATGTTGATATGTTGGAGTCAGTCCCTGGGACATCTTCTTACTTCATGCCTTGTGTACCTAAGCTGTGGCCATGAATTAATTATCTCGTTCCTTCGTCTTACTAAGTTGAGGAAATTACTTAATTATCTTGTTCCTATGACTTAATGATCTCATTCCCATGCCTTCATTAGTTGTGGCCATGCATTATTTTTTATGAAGAAGTGATGGCACCAGCAGGGCACTGTAAGTTGCTCTAAGAATTCAAGCTGCTAGACCTATTACTCATAGGTTTTCAGATATAACTTAGAAAAAATGTAATCTGCAGTAATTAATTCATATATAGTCCTGCAAAGACAAGAACTAAGATTTCAGACATGCCTTTGATTCCAAACATGAATGCGTGTTTGTACAACTGAAGAGAAATTTTCATTTTTTAAAAACTGGTTTTAAATTGTTCATTTTGTGCTTTTACAGCTTAATCGCATATTCTATTATAATATATAAAATAAGAAGGCCCACTTAAAGAGCTGTGGTTTGCTAGAGTATAAATACCTAGGCTGTATGACACTGGGGGAAAAATCTGCTGAATGCTGAGATTTCCACTGAGCTCATTTTCCTTTGAGTTGTATTTTTGGAGCTTTGTCTAGTTTTGAACCATTTGCACTGTGTTTATCTCGATCTCAGATCGTGTGAAATGTCTTATGTTGAAACTGGCCAAGGGCTTTGAGAAATGTCTTTTCTGCCCAGAAAGCGTGTTCTTATGGTTCTTAGCATAGTTAGTAGCACACAAAAAGCTGAATAGGTTTATTTGTGTATTGCTGGGGCCTGCTGCAGTAGTCACGTAGCATTTCAACACAGTTCAGTGTGAACGTCCATTTGGGAACTGCAATTTCACGGTTAAACAAACATGAAAAGGAGTCATCATTTTGGAGCTCTTAATGTTTTTCCATCTGAATGTGTGTGTGCTGCTATGAGACTGAGGCTGAAGGATATATTTCTCTTCCTTGCCATGTGGACTACGAGTAATACACCTCAATATGAATGGAACGTGACTGTCTTTCCTTCCCATGAATTTAGCAAAAATGTTACAGAGCCAGTCCCTAGTGTTAATAATATTGGTGATTTATTTTTACAGCGATTCGTACACTGCGTTGGATTTGATCTAACATGAATTGTCAGGTTTTACACAAACTTGTGGAGTCCATGCCAGCTTGCATCCATGCTGTCATTAAAGCAAAAAATACTAAAGTAGAATTTAATATCACATTCATACCCTATTCAGAGTACTTAGACCCTTTACTCAGTACTTTGTTGAAGCACCAACTGCAGCCATTATAGCCTTTTCTTGGATATAATAGTACAAGTTTGGCTTACCTGGAATTAGGATTTTCTCTGCAGAACCTCTAACATTCTGTCAGGTTGAATGGGGAGAATCACTGTACTTCTGCTTTCAGGTCTCTTAAAAGATGTTCTTATCAAGTTCAGGTGCAGACTATAGCTGGATGACACAATCAAACCTTTGGACCAATCTGAATGAATGAATGAATGTAATGTTTGGCATTCATTCAGTAAGTGTTCACCTGCAAAGTGCACTTGTAGGTAGGTTTATCTGAGATAATGGCCAATGAATATAACTAACAAACTTTATTAGGTCTACCTAATAAACTCAGTGTGAATTACAATGTGAATTTGAGGTGTGTGGTTGTGCACAGTGGGGTAATTGTAAAAGTGTCTTTATGTACACAGGGCACACAGACATGACTAAAACATACAAAAAAACAAACAAACCCATATTACACGTGTGGTCTTGCACTTTAGAGGTTAACACTTCAAATTTGGAATTTTCACAAGCCACGTAATCAGCTGAAGCCCAGTATGTGCAGGGAGCGGCAGGCTCACTCTGTCAACACTCTAAAATAGCCTTCATGTCATACAGTTAAGTCAGATTTGATTACAGTTAGCGGCAAAGAATTTCCATGATAATTTTTTTTTCACTCATTTTCCCATTGTTGTAATAACCCTCATCAAAATGCTTTGAGGTTTGTTTGATATATTAGGTCAGATGGCAATTAACTTTTCCACTCTTTTAAGGGAGGTTTAAGAGGCCGCATAATAGTCAGCCGTACTGAAGAGTTGAAGCATCTCCTTAAAATGTTAACATTAGCTAAGACATCATATTGCTAAAACCTACCTTTTATGGTTCTGTGGTTTATAATGGCTGCAGTGAGGTAGGAAAAATCTGTACACACGAACAAAAGGAAAATCCTCACAAAAAGACGTAATTTTCATTAACAAAACAGAATCTATATATAGTGAGAATGGTGACAGATTAAAGGAGAAAATGTTAGGTCTGTTATATTGTGGAGTGCATTTGGGATGGTTTGGGTCCATTAGGGAATTGACACTTCAAATCAGTACAAAATTATTCTGACAGCTTACCCTTGTCGAAGGCTCAATAAATAGTTGGATGAGTATTAAAATGATATGGTCACACCTGTAAGGCAGACCCATGTGTTTGGTGGTGGTCAACAATGAAAACTTAAGTGCCATGATATTTCCAGATGCCTAGGCTCTTTTAGTGAATTGTGCCCTTGCAGCATGGTCACTCCCAGATATGGCGCAAAACTGTTTTAGTGTTGTGGGTTTGTGCGGCAACCCCAGTGTGGCCCACGCTGTATCCTGTATAACTCTATTTATCTGCTGTTGCGGTTTCTTTCATGAATGACTCAGTCTTTTTGAGTGTGTCACTAAAGTGAACAAATCCAGCTTGGTTACTGCCATGCTCTGAGTTTAACGAGTCCCGTTCGAGCTCTTCATTCTGAGTTGACAAGGGAATAGCAGCTGGTCAACTTCTCATCTAATTAACACACCCAGTGATCTACATTGTGATGTCCATGGAGATTGCTTGGAGTGCTGCCTGTAGGATTTCTGTAGTAATTCTGTGTTTCATTAAGGCAAGGAGCAACTATATCACTATGTTAGATATACAACCCAGACTTGCCATGGAGTCAAATGCTTTGAAAATCAGACTGTTCGTTCGCTTATATTTTGTGCGCATGCCACTTGGATTTATGTACGGAGTGTCTTCAGCCTGTACCACTAGCAAGGCCACAGTTGTCTTTACTGAAGGTGTTGGTCTTAACCCTAATGCTTCTGGAGCTGCAGATTGCAGCAAGTATGCATGTTCTGTTATCAAGCCATGGCATCAGTGCACTATTGAATGTACAATAAGAGCTCATTAATGAAATTGGGAAGAGCCAAGTCACTTGCATGGGCATCTGTACAGCAAGTTGATCAGCTGTGTTAAATGGCAGATCCAGCTTTAGTCCACTAAGGCAGCTAATTTGCTGTTGCGGAACCACACTCCTGCTTAACCCTCTGATCATCTGAATGCTCCAATAGCAGGCTATCAAAACTCTCCATCAAGGTGGCCACATTACCCAAGTTAAGAGAATGCTAAACAGCCACTCTAGCCACAGGGTCTATCTCTCTATGCAAAGCTGCTGTACTAAACTTCTGTACGTCTGCATTATAGCTAATAGTTCTTGCATTTCGCTCATGTCTGGTGCCAACTTCTCTACTCTGCGGTCCAATCCGGTAAGGTGCTCTCTTGTATCTTTTTCAGAAATCAAGCCTTCTGCCCATTTGTGTTCCTGTTGCAACAAGAAGTGGGATACACTGCTTATTAGGGAACTGAGCCACAAAATCTTCTGCCCTTGTTCTTGCTGCAACACTGCAGCTAAGGAGCTTACCTTGTTCTTTTTCTTTGTGGCTCAGCAGCCACATGTGCCATTTGCTGCACACAGTATCAGAAATGAATGATTAGTCAGTAGTATTCTAACAGCCTGCAAACTTCACATGACTCTCACAGCAAGACTCTATAAGTGCTTATCAGATTCTTTGGTCCCAAATTGGCCACTGATCAAGTGAACAGAACAAATAATGTTCCATCTGACAAGAGGTTGAGAAGTTGAAAAAAGTTCAAGAATTCACAAGACGTTATGAATTTATAGCAAGAATGTTATGGATTAGAATGCTACGTTTGAGCATTCTAGGCATGTTTTAGGATTAGAATGCTATGGTTTAGCATTTTTAGATTCACTTCCTAAACTCTTCTTCTTCTTCTGCAAAATGGCAATGTGAAAGAGGACAAACAGGGGACATAGCAGCGACCTTTATATATTACAGTACATGGACTCACAGAAAAAGTCACAGTAACAGTCATTTTGATATTTATACAGGGCAAGGAATGAAAACTCTGGGGTAACAACTTCTCCAAAAGTTAACTGCAGTCAGGTGTTCCAATTAATGAGATAAATATTAAAAAAGGCACACAAAGTCTAGTTACTGAGAGTCTGCTCTTCTCAAGAAAGATCTAAACAAATTTCAGAGGACCTTAGGAAAATAAAACTGCATGAATATGGAAAGTCTGAAAAATTATTTCTTATGACCTAAGTGTTCGTAAGTCCACAATAGCATAAATAGACTACAAATGGAGGAAATTCATTACTGTTTCTATACCTAGAATTGTGCATCCTTTAAAATGCACACCAAAAGGACAATGAGCAAAATATGCAATGGTAAAGGATATGGAAAAAGGCCCATGCACAACAGCAAAAGACCCACAGAAAATTCTACAACTCTCTAAAGTATCTATTTATGTGTCTATTATTAGACAAAACACTGAACCAGAATGGTTTTAATGGAAGGACATGTGAATGTTTCAAGTTACCTTCTTGTGTGCACATGTACGCATGCTGAAATCTTCCAACAAAGTCACAGTGTAAATACCATCTTTCTCAGCCATCCTCTTTTTTCTTCTCACCTCATACACCTGTCAGGCTACAGGTATACAATATGAAGCCATCCACTTAGCAGTTTGTGACTGTGGTTGGAGCTACAGGTTTCCTCTCCTCTGGATAGCCTCCTCTTATCCTCTCATCCTGGATAGCTGGGGATAGCCTCCTCTCATGCTCTTATGACTTGCAGAGTGCATTTTCATACATTACCAAGCATTTTTGTATAAATGTGGTATCTGTTGTGCTGTCTTCAAATCGGTTTTCCCCTCATTAGCATTGCTAGCTTGCATTAGCTATTACGCACAGAGTTATTTGCCACATTATGTCTGTGAGCTTACACTGTGTAGGATTTATATATCCCCATCATTTTGCCTGCTATGACGCAATTGATTAAACTCTTCGGTTATTAGGTTTATTATTAGGCTAAACTCTTGATGAGTAGAATCTGACTTATTACAAAACAGGAGACAAACAGGAAGTGTTCATTACAGTGTGCGACCACTGTGCTAGGATGTCCTTGTGACAGTTAAGACTTGTGGGATGTAACTGCACATACAGTTTATTCCAGTGATTCCAAAAAAAGCTATCCCCATACCCCATAGCAGGTCACAGAGGTACTGATGGCCAGGCAGATCCATCATTCAAGGACAAAAGTACATATGCTGTATACATAGGGTGATGGGACATAATGAGAAGTAGGGACAAGTGACACCTAGCTACAACCCAAAGCCCCATGCTTCAGGATGGGCAATAAGACATAGGTTGGGCAGAAACATGAGAAAATGCCATCTAAACTTTCAAAGGTAAACACAGAACAATGTAGAAATGAAGGAAATGCTTCAACACTGATCCCAGTGAACTCTTGACTACAAGTTGGTACTTCAGTCAACGTTAAGTTGCTGGGTAGTGATGAATTAGTTGGCTAGTGGTTAATGTTATTTAGATAGCTTACGATACTTAATAGTTAATGTTAGCTATGTTGTCTAAATAACATCAGTTGAAGCAATATGTAGATAGCTAGTGTTGAGAGCCAGGCATCAAGCTTTTGCTAGTGAGTTTGATACTTTTCCTCACTAAATTAGCCATGGCCAAGAACTGCCTATGTTTACTAGAAGAGGCCATGTTTTCCATGTTTACTACCACGTTTACATGCTAATAACTGTAAAATAAACTCACTAATAACTATAAAATATATGATGTAATGAACAATTTTCACTCTAATAATTGTATTAGAGTTTCATGGGCATGTTTTTCCTTGTTTTCCCTTTGGAAACCAGTGTGAGGAAGTGCATGTAAAGGGAAGTGTAAAACATTATCAAACTGCAAAAAAAAAAAAAAAAACCAAAAAAAAAACATTATGACGTTTGTGGCTATTTAAGTGTAGAAAAGATTATCCATGAGCCACTGGTGGTTGTACCTAATGATTTCTGTTATTATATAAATTTGCCTTAATTTAAATAAGTATTTTGGTGTTCATTAGCTAGCTAATGTGAGCTTAGTTACACAATACAGTCCTTTAATTTTTAAAGAGCAATTTATATCCACCCAAGATGTTGCTACATCTGGCCATCTGGGGAATTCATTTGGGACTTTTGTGACAGTCCTGAACCAGCTCTCTAAATACATGTTCCACTTTTGGAGTTCTACCAACTTAATTTGATTGTCCAATGGCTATTATTGTTTAACACTGATGGTACTGTGAAGTGTGGAACATTTACTATGGCAACACCAGGTGTCAGTAACAGTCACAGTTATAGACATCTATTAAGTCTCAAAGGCTAAGATCCCTCAGTCTCTTGCCTTCTGTCTTTTTTTCTAATTACTTAAAGTCGTTCTGGTTTGAAAGAGCACAGCATTGAATTGCACAAGCCTTGCACTGGTTGACCTCTCACACTTTGACAAGAAATGTCTGCATTTAATCATTCATCCCTGTCTGGCTACTTTGCTTTCCTTCTGTACCAGTTTAGGCAGTCAGTGTGTGACCTCCATAGCAACAGCCCTCATCAACCCAGCGGCTTATAAACAAACCAACAACACAAATTATGGCTCCTGGGTGATTCATTTATGTCAGCTGAACTCATGCTTGGAGATCATTTCCACATTATTGCAGTTAAATCATTAAATATATAGGCAAACTTTGGTTATGCTTGTTTGAGTTGGCCCATTAAAAAGGGAAGGGAGTATACAGTACCTACAGAGAGTACTTTACACACACAGTAAAACTTCTCGGATGAATTTAAGTGAAGACAGCCAAATATTTCAGCAGGAGTAGGCAGTAGGAAGCACTGGTTTGAAAATATGTACAGAGTAAATCGAAGAGAATCAGTTCTGAATGGCTGCCTCTCCTTGGTCATTTTGTTGCTGAGAGCAGGTTGCATAGCAGTACAGCAGCAGCAAACATATGGTGTTGTTAGGGTGTTGGTGGAGAGAAATGCACGCAATCCTAACACCCTAGATGCATGCAAAGTCTTTTAAGTGTTATTTCATACCATCATCTGAGGCATTCAGAGTTGGTCATGCATGCTGATGGCTTTGCTGTATGAAATGATCAATGTAAATGCCTATGACAGATGAGAGAGTTCATGAAAACATTGCTGACGTCTTCATATAGAAAACGCTAATATACTATCAATCTGCGAAAGGTGCATACTTTCCAACATGATGTGTCGTATTTATTGAGCCAGCACAGTCAATTAAGAATGAATTTTGTATATGCTGATAACTATGAGCATTGCATCGCTGCGTCACAGCTCTAAGGTCCTTGGTTCGATCCTGAGCTCGGGGTACTGTCTGAGGTTCACTTGTTCTTGCATGTTCATGTGAGTTTCCTCTGGGTTTCCTCTCATTACCCAATATTAATGAATAAGTGAACAAGTTTTCATGCATGTGTGATGTTATACAGTGGACTGGAATCCCATCTATGGTGTATCACTGCCTTGTGCCTAGAGTTCCTGGAACTTGTTTTAGCAAAAACAGTGGTCAAAAGGAGGTGAGGGTAGCCAAACAGTGGACTACAATACTGGCTATTTACACTTTGGAAGATTTGTCTAATAAAACATAGCAAGCCGCTAATTCCTGATGTATCCAACCTGCTGCCTCAGAACACCAATAATACGGATATACCGATATGGCAAATCCCCTTTTCTTTTCTGTAGCTCCTATTAAATAATGGCATTGTCATGTCTGGTTTTTTTTTTTTTTTAGACATGTCTGGATTTTTAGACATTACATAGGAGGAAAAGAGCTGTCAGATTTGTGATGTGGTTAGAGATGGGGTGGCAGATGATATGCAGTGCAACCCATCCCATGTGCTTTCCCTTTTGCCCATTGTCATTTTTTCAGCACTCACAGCAAAGTCACACTGTCAAAACCTTTGCAAAATTGTGACTGTGAATGTCTATAATCTCATGACCTCAACATTTTAAGGACTGCAGTTCTACATCCATGAATTGTTCTGTAATAACATATTCAAAGACTCAAAGATGCTTGAAGAATACTAGTTCAAACAGGATTCCCAATAATAGCCCTGTCTCTTCATCTGTTTTAACCATTTTAATTGGAAAATTCATACTCTGAAATTCATGAAAATGTATGGGCTGGTCTGGCTGTGAAAATGTTCCAGTGAGTTATTTATGGACAAAGAGCGTGTTAGATTTATGGGAATTTCCAAAAAAAAAAAAGGGTGAGTAAAAGGATGGGTTCAAACCATCTAGTATAATTGCAGAAAATGGAAGCTGAATTTAGTCCTCCTTTGCTTTCCATCTCACACGACTGGGAAGTTTGCTAGCTTGAAGTCAATGGTACCACTGGTGGCTAAAACACCATGAACAGATACACTTAATCATGCAATTATCCAAACAGCCAGTCATGTGGCAGCAGTACAATGTATAAAATCATCCAGAAACAGGTCAAGCGCTTCAGTTAATGTTCACATCAAACATGAGAACGGGGAAAAAAGTGATCTCAATCACTTTGACCGTGGCATGATTGTTGGAGCCAGATGGGCGGGTGTGAGTATTTCAGAAACTGCTGATGTCTAGGTGGAATGTTTCCTATCTTCAACTGTCCAGTTTCGGTGAACCTGTGCCCACTGTAGCCTCAGATTCCTGTTCTTGGCTGACAGGAGTGGAACCTGATATGGCTTTCAGCTGCTGAACGTGGTCGACTGATGTGGCTTTTTCAGTGGCCGATGCTGATATATACAGAGTAGGGAGGTTGATGGTGATGATGGTGATGTACCATAAAACAGTACATAGTGCAAGACATTTTACTTAACGTTTGTACATTTCTGCTGCACTAAACATCCCTCAAGCAACAGCAAACATTTTTCTTTCAAAGGGAATCAATGAGCACAGATTCAATGATAATGGTCAACTGTTTAGAGCACATGCCGATGTGAGTGCATGTGAAGAGCCCGTACACAGGAGCTTATTAAATTCAGTTACATTTCACTTTGGATTAAACGGACTAAAGATTTTCTCTTTGAGGTTAGTTATGAATATTGCAGACAGTGCTATTTTTTTCTCCTATGAAACTGAAAGTTTTTTTTTAGCATAACTTTACTGACCAACCTGACTATGGCTGCCTTTGCGAACATGCTATGCATGACTATGGCACATACAGAACATGCCTTTTTTTGTGTTTTTAGTTCATTTAAAATCATGTTTTCTCACTTAACGAAAGGAATCAAACAAATTATACAGAAACTAGAGTAAACATTGCTTATCTTATAATCGATAGCTAGGAATTCAGCCTTACCATTTGTTCTTTGGGACCTCTAATACCAGTGCTTTCTCTGAGGTGTTTCATTGCTGTTGAAGGCAGTATGCGCTTGCCAGGCAGACAAAATTGGGAGGTCAAGCACTTTTATTAACTGGCCATGCTTACAGGCTGATCGGCCGGTTATCTTAAGATGCTTGATAATGGCCTAATTAATCAGCTGGGCTGATTGATTGGTCATCCACTTGCCTGTCCACCTCAGGGTTAGACATGTTCTGCATTCTGAGATTTTTTTTTTACTGCTCATCACGGTTGTAAAGAGTGATTATTTAAGTTCCCATAGGCTTTCGGTCAGATTGAACCAGTCTGCACGTTTTCTTCTGACCTCTGCTCGCAGAATTGCCACTCACTGTTTTTTTCGTTGTTGTTTTTTTTTGCACCATTCTGTGTAAACTCCCTGGAGATCAGCAGTTTCTGAAATACTCAAACCAGCCTGTCTGGCATCAACAACCATGCCATGGTCAAAGTCACTGAGATCACATTTTCCCCATTCTGTGTTTGATGTGAACATTAACTGAAGCAATTTATCTGTATCTGCATGATTTTATGCAGTGTGCTGCTGCCACATTATTGGCTGATTGGATAATTGCACGAATGAGCAGGTGTTCCTAATAAAGTGGGTGGTGAGTGTATAGTAAAGGTTTGAATAAGCTTGGTATAAATAGAAAATATGGAGAGAATCAACTAGGACTTTACCAAAAATTATAATACCAGGTCCACATTGGCACCCCATATTGGCATCACTATGCGACTCACTAATAAAACAAACTAAGTGAATTGTGTGGCCAAGCACATAGTGGAACCTATTGTTTTGGTTGGGACTTTTTCTTCTTAGGGTCAAAGCACTGAGAATCTCAATCTTTAAAGGAATTTTCCTACTCCTTCTCATTATCTTTCTTCCCTAAAATGCTTACCATTAACCAAGCGTCACAATGTTTTGCCTCTAACCAAACAAAGGCTCCAAAACAGGAAACCAGATCATATCTCTGCAAAGCCTTTGCATGTTGACATGCAAGTTAATATGCATATATAGCACATGACTTTGTGGTAATTTACCTATTTTAATGCATGTATCAACTACATTAAGAGGCCAGTACATAATTAGATTTCTATAGATGACATGGTTACTATAAAATCATGGCCACCATCAGCTAGTCATTTTTCAGCAGGATTATTTTTCAATCTAGCTAGCTTCTAGTACTCTATGTATTCTATGCATGAGATAGTTTCTAGTGTTCTATGCATGAGATTGCTAATGGGGTGCTTGGACCACAATGATTGCTGATTGTGGCCATATTTATTAGTATTACTTATATAATATCTTTCTCACACTCATGGTTGTTTTTCAGAAATGATTCAAGTAACTTAAGTAACGCTGCATAAACACCATTATTGCGCCTTCTTTTCTAACAATGTATAGCTAAATTATAACAATAATTCTAACAATTATAGCTAAAGAAATTCCTCCTTGTTGGTTCAGTTGATGCACGTGATCTGTTTGGTGAATTAAAGAAATGTTTTTAACCTAATCTGGATCCGTCATCTGTAGCGCATGTTTGATTGGGAATACTTTTTTCAGAGGGAAGAATTTGTGGTTATGTGTTACCAACATAGTCAACATAAAGCGTCTCAGATTCTGTCCTGCGGTGCAGGGATAGCACAGAATGTTCAGGAAACTAAAACTACATAATAACAGCATTGGTAAGACTTTCTCTCCTGGCTGTTTCATCCTTAGATCTTTATTTTTAGATTGTAACAATTCATTTTTTATAGTCAGATATTTTAAGGGCTTATTGAAAGATTTCAACAAATGCCCTTTCCATTTCTATTTATAACGTGATTTCGACAACAGTGGTCACAAAATACCAATACAAAAAATTTAAGGCTTGATACCTAATGATCCAGCCAAGTATAACATCGGAAAGGATAAACTCCCTGAGTAACCGAAACTGAATAAAACCAAGTAACCGAGACTGAATAAAAGGAACCCATCCTCTTCTGGTTGACACCAGATAATGGGATTACAATAGAAAGAGTCCAAATGTAGAGTACAAGTGTGGTGAGATTACCAGAGAGAAGCAGCTCAGACAGAGTACAGATCCATGAGACTGACAAAGACGAGTTGTTAGAAGTAATTAGAAGCTGTCAGGGAAAAAAAAAAAACTGCTTAACAAAGAAAATTATTAATGCATATGAGCACATGGATGTACAATTTGCCAAATGTCCAGCAGAGTTCTAACACGCCGGTGAGATGAATCACGTGTCCGAGAGCTGGGAAATTCTTCCTTACAGAATTTCCAGCTCAGACCATCAGATTTTGATCTCAGAGATAATGGTGTTGAAAAAACACAGCAGTGTGGTGACTGAAACGGAAAACTCATCTATAACTTCACATAAATTCAGTAAAACGTACATAAAATACAGCATGTTTAATCTGGCTGTAAGGTTTTCTTTATGACAGATTTGACTGTAACCGAAATCTTGGTCAAGGCAGATTTATGCATTAATGAGAAAGTTTTACTATGTGGGATTTGGCATGGTTTTTTGTAGCTGCTTGCTAAGTAGATGGATGAGTCTGAGAATGGGTAACAGGACAGTTGCCACATTTTTATGATGATTGGTGTCTGTAACTGCTTGGCCACCTGATGAGGCATAACAATAAAAACTGTTTTCCCCCCAGATTGTCTCAGAGCAGCTTAACAGACATTACTGTCTTCATTTCCAGTCAGCAAGGGAAAATATCTTGGAGTTAGAAAGAGGAAGGGAAGGGACTCAGGAAGGGACTCTTACTAAGACTCAGGAAGGGAAGCCTATCTTCATCAGGTTGACACTGAGAATGAGTTAGATGAATCATCAGGGTTTAACAATGTGTGCTTAGACAAATGGCCAAATAAAACTCTGTGTGTGTGTGTGTGTGTGTGTGCCCTGAGGATTTATTTATACTCAAATATTAAATGAGAATCTGATGCAAATGTGGCCATAAACTCTGCTGTAGGTAAACCCAGCTACAGCACTTATTTCAGAAATTCATGTGCATTCACCTCTACAGCTTTTTTTGTGTGGGGGCGTGGTTTGGCGGAATGTGCTGTGGCACAGCAGTTAGCATTCCCACCTCACAGCTCCAGGCAGGTCCTGGTTCTATCCTGAGTTCGGGTTACTGTCTGTGTGGAATTTCACATGTTCTCCCCGCGTCTGTATGGGTTTCTTCTGGATTCTCTGGTTTCCTTCCACCTCCCAAAAACATACCAGTAGGTTGATTGGCTACACTAAACTGGCTCTGTGTGTGAATGAGTGTGTGAATATGTGTGCATGCTACCCTGCAATGGACTGGTGTCCAATCCAGGGTGTTCCCGGGATAGGCGACCCTGACCAAGATAAAGCAGTTACTGAAGATGAGTGAATGAATAATTAGGTTGGTGTTCACCAAGGAACCTTTTAAGGAACTGGGCACAAAGATCTGGCCCTATCCTGAATGAAGACTAAGGAGTTCCTGGTTGAGTTCTGTGTCACATTTCCACCACAGCTGAATGCGGGTAAGAGGGCTGGCTATTTTGTGACGCTAGTGTTTGACCAATAAGAGATGTTCATTATGCCAAGCTCCACTTCAATATTTCCTAAAAAACCAGAAACCTAAGCCTAGTTCTTTAGGTGGAAAGGTCTCAAAATTCAGAAAAAAAAAAACACTTATAAATACTTTAGGTCAATGCATGTCTGCATCAACAAGATTAGCTCATGTTCTCAAACCTTTATGTAAATTTATGAATTGCTTTTGGCAAACAAGGGGTTACTCAATGTTTTATTCCTCACATAATGTTTTACTTTATAATTCATGGTAACAGCATGCCTTTTTACCTCAGTCAGAAACCTCACCATGTCCATGGGGTGATTCCCAAACAACCTTCTGCTTTTGATAGAATGGAAGCTAAGAGCCAGTATGTACCTCTTTTTGGTGTTTGTTTACCTCTCTCGTGGAGAGCTCCACATCATGAATGACCTTAAATCAAGGCATCCAGTGTGAGCAGCCTAAAATGAGACACTGTTGCATAATCAACACAGTGAGGTTCCCTGAATGTGTTTACAGTCTACGCCTCTGTTCATCTAAGCCTTTGAAGAACGTGTTTACGCATGTATTTATACGAGCGTCTGTGTTGCCTAATTAAATCCAATGCGTCAACCTTCATCATACTATAGAAGACATTTGACTTCTACCATGTTTGCATCTCCATGAGATCCTTCAATCATATTGGCAGAAAAGCCGCAGACAGGTTTTAGGTCAGAATTTGTTTACAAAGGTTTGTATTTTCTATTATAATGATAAAAGCCCTATATTTGGTTGATGGCCTTGGGCCACCAAGGATAAGGATTTTACGAAAACACAGACAGGGCTCTGTAAAGCCGGAGACGCCCCCTCCTTCACCACTTCACAAGGCTTGAAAGACTCCTTGTTAGGGTAGACGCTAGTGGAAGGCCAGAAACTGTGTATTCTAGCAAACAAATTCCTCTGTGCATGCAATTTGGAGTCAGCAGAGAGGAAGGGCAGAGTTGAAGAATAGTGGAGTGGATATCTGATACATCCATTTGTTTCCCTTATTTTTTCATTGTCCTTCTTACTAAATCTTTAATGTTTTTAAGAGGTATTTCTTGGTAGGTAATAATGATAAACTCAGTTCTTTTCCACAAGTTTACTTAAGCATTTACCATATTTCAGTCTATAAAAACAGTGCAATAAAATATTTCCATTCCTTAATTAGTCAAGCAAGTAAAGGCAGATTTGTCATTATATTTGTCATATTATTTCTTTCTATGAAGATATTTTTTACAGTAGAATGTATTGCCCAGACACAACTTTTACCCAAATCCATATTTCTGCTATCAGGAGAAAATATATCTATTTGCAAGAGCCAACTGCAAATTCACAATAGTGACTCCAAGTGTGCTGTTCCACAAGCTATCAACACAACACGTCATCAGATCCCTGCGTTCTGTGAACTGGAACTTCATCTTCAGGACTCCGCATAATGCACTTTATATCCAAAGCACACCTGGGCGTTTTGTCTTGTACAGGGGTGAGTTTGTTTTTGGAGCTCAGGAAGGTGATTCCTTTCTCCCTTCACTGTCAACACGTCCACTAAAGATGGTGAAGGAATGCAGGCAGTAATGCTGAATGTCACAATACTCAGTGCTCTCGCAGCTCCCGCGAGTGGTGGAGTGATGCCTGAACAAAGTTTTTTGTAACACACCTGTGTGAGACATGGCCATCACCTGGTGAACTCCTGACCTGTATATCAAGATAGCAGGAGAACGAGGGCAGATGTGAACAGTAGGGTCTGTACAGTCACTTTGGGTTCTTTCTTAGGTTTATGATAAAGCCTGTCATGGTTATGAAATTTCGGGCTGACAATTAATTGCCGGGGAGGGTCTTAGTGGTTACATTTATGGCATTTGGCAGACACCCTTATCCAGAGCGACTTACATTTATCTCATTTATACAACTGAGCAGTTGAGGGTTAAGGGCCTTGCTCAAGGGCCCAGCAGTGGTAGCTTGGCGGTGCTGGGGATTGAACTCATGACCTCCCGATCAGTAGCCCAACGTCTTAGCCACTGAGCTACCACTCCCCCGTTTACGGTGCCGGGGGTAGAGGGTTCGAATCCCGCCTCCACCCTGTGTGCGCAGAGTCTGCATGTTCTCCCTGACTGGCATCTCTAAATTGTCCGTAGTGTGTGAATGAGTGTGTGAGTGTGTGTGCAATTGTGCCCTGCGATGGGTTGGCTCTCCATCCAGGGTGTCTCCCAACTTGTGCCCCAAGTCCCCTGGGATAGGCTCCAGGCTACCCGAGACCCTGTGAAGGATAAGCGGTACAGACAATGGAAAGGATGGATTAATTGCCATACACATAATTGCAATTCACGTGGTCCCTAGAGGACTAGCGGTTAGGCCACAGTGCTCTCACCGTTACGGCCCAGTAACAGTGTGCTCTCAGTGCTGGTCCCAAGCCTGGATAAAACTGGGGAGGGTTGCATCAGGAAGGGCATCTGGTGTTTAAAAAAAAAACTGTGCTAAATCAAATATGTGGACCAATGATCCGCTGTGGCGACCCCTAACGGGGCAGCCGAAAGAGGAACAACAACATAATTTTATTTCACAGTTTTTTGTCTTTTCCTATGATTTTATGGTATGCTTATAAAGCAGAACAGGATCATGGTGGTATAATGGATCATACCCATTCACAACTATCTATAGAGACTGTATATATCAGGGGCTGCCAAAGTGAAGTCTCTGTGAAGGTTTTTTTTTTCAGTGTTGGAAATCATAACCCACTTTTATCAAAATTATTCTATTTATTACTGAGTTTCTACAGTTGTTATTCTATTTGACTAATCATTAATCCAAACCAATAACACAAAAACAAATATGCCTATAAAATATGACAACTCTATGGCTCCAATAAATAATCCATATTATCACTGTACACATTTGAATAATGAGCCTAATATTTTAATCATTAGATTATGTTCATAAAATATATCCTGGTCTATAAGACTCAGTATTACTGTTACTGATGCAGCCATTGGGTTCTACTGAGAAAGTAATTGAGAATTATCATTGTGTCTACCGACAACATATAATTATATGGAAACATACAGTATAAATGTGAAACGATCACCCTCAAATTATTTTCGTTATGTAATAACTGTGAAGGGTCTTGATATGATTAAATTTAAGGTTATGATGGTTTATAGACAGACTTTATTATTTTACACATTAGGATTAAGTGTTACTTGGAGGCTTTGTGTTAAAAATATGGTTATGCATGCTTTCAATTTAATGTTACAAATTGGCTCACAGATACATGGCATGACATTTATTTGAATCTTTAAAAAAAAAACCAAGGAGAACAAAAAGGCACGAAGTACACACATTATTAAATATAATACTCTGTACATATACGTGTGTGTAATTCATTGGTACATCTGTTACCTAGTATTTTGCAGTATATTGCAATACTTTTCCACTAGTCTAAGGAAACTTTGGACGTATTTATTCAAATGAAAATAGTTTATAAGACACCATGCTGTAAAATAAGTCCTGTTTTCCCCTAGAGGAATATATCAATATTTGTCAACACAGCTTGCCTGAGGCAAAACTGTATAAATGGGCTGTAGTGTAGCTTGGAATGTGATAATCAATCCATCACCTTCGAAGTGGAACATTCTGATCAAACATTCTTTGAAGGACATGTTTTTGCACCACACTGCTATTGGAAAGCAAGGGGATACAGGCTACTGTACATAGGGATTAGGGGAAAACCAAGCTGATGCAAGCCTGTAATGATGCATGAAGCAGTTAGAGAGGAGCGTGCTGAACAGCACACAGTCTCTGCAGGGTACTTAAGCTCATTTTCTCTGTCAGTCTTCTTTTTGCTCTTTCTTGACACCTCAGCCCATGCCTACCTTAACAGGCTTAACACAGCCTGTGACAAAGAATTTGATTTTCAATCAGCTGACCTTCATTCGAATCTTCACCATCATTAGCAACATTTGCAAAACCTGAAATAAGCATACACATATACAAAAATACACACAGAGGTTGTTTGACTTCCCACTCAACCATCTGCACCCACTGTCAAATCTCAGCTGCGAAAATAATTCATACCCAACCCACTCATATTTCACCTATTTGGTGAATTTATGAGCACTGTGAGTGCTCAACTGCGACCTCCAATCCAGCAAAATTCCATGTGGATTTACCAAAGGTATTTTTGGTATCTGCTTGTAGGGTCTCGAACCATCCATGGTATTCAGTGACACTACATTCACCCTTTGTAACTTTTGACTCATCAAGCAGTTTGGTTTTGTTGGCCAAGAAAGCAGCATATTTTCCAAGTCAACCTGAACAATGTTATAAAAGAGGAGCCTTTGATGCAAGAAGAGTTTGTGTGTTTAAAAAGAGACAGTTTGGGAAGAATGGTGCATGTATTAGGAATTATTTTGGGTGTTTCTGGTTGCACACACACACATACACACACCCTCAGACACCCATTCTTTTCATGTCTGACTAACCCTGCTGAATCCTGAAAGGAATATTTCAGTGAAAAAAATCATAATTACAGTCAATCAGTGAAGACATGTTGGTGGATATATTGCATGCCTAAATCCCCACTCTTCCTTTAAAGGACAGCTTTATGGAATCTTCAAGAAATGTTTTAAATAAATGATTTTGTAAAATAACAAGGATAGTCTGTAGTCACAATGTACATTCATAGTGGAACTACTATATATTTCCAGCTTTCTGGTGCAACTCTTCAAACTTTGAAAGACCGTGTCTTTTATTTTGGGCGAATTGATACCAAATTATGCTGAGGATAAAGATATTTCTGGTTGTCCAAGATGGCTGCCCCTATAACATCACAGAGTTTAGATACATGGTAAATTTTTGTTAATGTGTACAGATTACAGTAAGCCATGATGTGTACCAAACCACACCAGCAAATCTGTGTGATATTACTGAAGGTCTGGCTGCTGTTTGAGACAGCTGTTTACGGGAAACATTCTGGCGGAGAGACGTCCATTACTTGTTAGCTCCATCAACTAAATAAGCAAATGTCTGATATCAAATATCTCTGAGTACATTTGGAGTAGGGGAGAATTTTTTATTTTTCTTTAATGCTAGAGCCGCTACAAATAACTGATGCCATTTCAGGGAAAACTACATGTAATCTTCATTTCCTTTTAGTTTTTCAATTGCATGCAGAGGGACGTAGTTACTGAAAGTCATCCTAAATGTGCATTCCTGAGTTACACAAACAAGAGTGCAACAGTGTCATCGCTTAATCACATTTCCCAAGGACCTGTCTGTTCTCTCCATTTCACTCTTCCTGTTTTTTTTTTTTTTCAGTCTGTAAATTTAAGATCACTGATCATGTCTATATTTTAGGGATGTAACCGAATAGGAATACGCTTTTCAGCTCGAACAGATAATATGTTCTGACAGATAGTGAAAATATTTCCTTGTACTTGTCATCCATAACTGTTCTCTAATATTGCTAAAATGTCCTCATATTTATTCTCTTTTTGCTCTCAGCACATTCAGAAGAGTGGGGGTTCGCAGGACTGCATTTGCTTGTCTTGAACATTTCTTTCTACATAGAAAATAGAGCTGGAAGTGTATGAAAAATCCAAGTTAAGTAAAAGTAAAATATCTTTTAAAACAGACATGTTACTAGCTTGGTGAAAACCTCATTGTTTAATGTTCTGCACTGGAGTTATTATGCTAATGTAGCTAACAAGTAATGGCAGTCTATATGCCCAAATCTTTATGTAAATACTACAATCAACATCATTAAGCTACAGGATCTCAATTTTAAATAAATGTTTTTGTAAAATAGCAGGGAGACTCTAGATTTAAATGTTTAAACTGGAGCCAAACTATTGTCTCTGTAGCTACAGACTTTTGGGAGGTGAGGCCTAACACAAAACTGATGGAAAAAAAATACTGTGTCCTATACCACATTGGCAAGTCTGTTTTTACATTGCTGTTTGAAGCAGATATTTAGGGGAAAAAGTTTGTGGTGAGATAGATTTCCATTGCTTGGTAGCCACACTGGCCTCATAGGTCTAGCATAAAAATAAAGAATCAAATATCACACACCAAACATGAACTGGCTGGTAATATCAACTACATTGGATCGAGTGGGAAATGTGTAAATTGTTTTTTTTTGTTTACCAAACTATTCCTTTAACATAGTTAGTATTAGAGGACATGGTATTTTATCACACTTGCCCTGATATGTTTGCAGACCTATTTTAAATATACTGTAGCTTATTTCAAGTAATACACCAATCAGCCATAACATTAAAACCACCTGCCTAATATTGTGTAGGTCCCTTTTGTGCTGCCAAAACAGCTCTGACCCGTCGAGACATGGACTCCACAAGACCTCTGAAGGTGTGCTGTGGTATCTGGCACCAAGACGTTAGCAGCAGATCCTTTAAGTCCTGTAAGTTGTGAGGTGTGACGTCCATGGATCAGACTTGTTTGTCCAGCACATCCCACAGATGCTCGATCGGATTGAGATCTGGGGAATTTGGAGGCCAAGTCAACACATTGAACTCTTTGTCATGTTCCTTAAACCATTCCCGAACAATTTTTTGCAGTGTGGCAGGGCGCATTATCCTGCTGAAAGAGGCCACTGCCATTAGAGAATATGATTGTAATGAAGGGGTGTATTTGGTGTGCAACAATGTTTATGGAAGGTGGTACATGTCAAAGTAACATCCACATGAATGCCAGGACCCAAGGTTTCCCAGCATAATATTGCCCAGAGCATCACACTGCCTCCACTGACTTGCCTTCTTCCCATAGTGCCGCTTCCCCAGGTAAGCGACGAACATGCACTGGAGATTCATCAGACCAGGCCACCTTCTTCCATTGCTCCATGGTCCAGTTCTGATGCTCACGTGCCCATTGTAGGTGCTTTCAGGGGTCATCATGGGCACTCAGACCAGTCTGTGGCTACGATGCACTGTGTGTTCTGACATCTTTCTATCATAGCCAGCATGAACCTTTTCAGCAATTTGTGCTACAGTAGCTCTTCTGTGGGATCGGACCAGACAGGCTAGCCTTCGCTCCCCACGCACATCAATGAGTATTGGGCGCCCATGACCCTGTCACTGGTTCACCGGTTGTCCTTCCTTGGACCACTTTTGGTAGATACTGAACACTGCACACCGGGAACACCCCACAAGACCTGTCATTTTGGAGATGCTCTGACCCAGTCGTCTAGCCATCACAATTTAGCAAATTGTTGTCAAAGTTGCTCAGATCCTTACGCTTGTCCATTTTTCCTGCTTCCAACACATCAACTCTGAGAACTGACTGTTCACTTGCTGCCTAATGTATCCCACCCCTTATGCCATTGTAACGATCTAATCAATGTTATTCACTTCACCTGTCAGTGGTTTCAGTGTTATGGCTGATCCATGTGCACTACTCTTTAAATATTTTTGTGATGTCATTATATAAACTGGTATAGCATGAATATATTGTATAGTATGTAATTTCAAATGTCCTCACGACAGTAAACTATCACACATCTCAGAATACAGTGGTAAGCCTGGTTGCCGTTGTAATACATCATCATTTGCTTTATATTATACTTTTAATGTTGGGGTAAAGCTTTGCCTTGTGTGTGGTCTGAGAAAGGCATTGCAAACATACAGGCACTCTCTTTCTCTCTCTTACCCATTCTATTTATGTCTGGCTGATCCCCCCATTCTTTAGTTTTGTTGGAGCTACGAGGAGAATACACATGCCTAAATCTCCTTACTTTAAACAATGGCATTAAGACATGTAATCTTTAAAAAAGTCTTAAATAAACGATTTTTGAATACCAAGGCTGGTTTGTAGTCACTAAAATAAAAACATACTTGTCATCTAGTGCAGATCGATACCAAATTGCACTGAGGAAAAAAGTGTTTCTAGTCGTCCAAGATGGCTGCCCCCATAACAACACAGAGTTTAGCTACACGGTGAAGTTTTTTTCATGTGTACAGATTATAGTAAGCCATAATGTGTACTCATTTTGGGTGAGAGACGCCCATTACTTGTTAGCTACATTTGCCTCGTAGCTCCAGTGTGCATCAAATAAATAAGCATATGTCAGATATCAGACATCTCTTGGTTGACTGACTACATCTGAGTTAGGTGAGAATTGTGTGAATTAAAATTTTCACAGCTTTCTTTAATGCCAGTCTAACTACTAATAGCTGATGCCATTTCAGGGAAAACAGCATGCAATCATTATTTCTATTTGGATGTAGAGAATCAATCACTTTAAGCTTCACAGATTTTGGAGCACTGAATAGTTGCTTTCAATAAACTGGGTAACTCATAAAAAAGTCAAAAAATGTACTGTAAATAATGTTTAATAAAGTCACATTGTCCAGTTTTATCATCTGAGTGTATCAGATAAGCTTCGCAGCCTTTAGATAAAAGATGTTAAACGTGGTGTTGTTAGGTTCTCAGTAGTCAAGCATCACTCAAAAACGCTTCTATGTGTTTTGTGACTAAATTCAAAAAGATTTGAACTCCTTACATGACTCACGTTATCACTGCGATATAATTCTTACCCATATCTGCCTGGGTTTGATGAATCATTGCGTGTATAACAGCAGCCTCACATTTTGGCTCTTGGGACCTGAGAATTCCCCTTAAATTCATGAATGAAAAGTTTTGACAGACTGACTTGGCTCTCGATCATACACTCTGACACACAAACTTCTTCCTCCGTCAGTCCGTCACTCTCTCTCTCTGTGAGAGTGGGTGTTGCGCGTCATTGACTGGGTGGCACCTATGTGCCATGTGGGAGAAATGTCTTGGAGAAAGCGGGCCTCGTCTGACACCCTGTCTGTCCAGTCTGCAGGGGAGGTGAGAGGGATTACTTAGTGTTTGTGTATTACCTTTCCCATGTTTCAAAACAGTCCAACTTTCCTGAAGACACTTCCCAGTGTTCCCGTCATTTCTGCCACTTTCTCTGCCTCACTCAAAAGTCTTCAGTTTGTCAGCATGGATGTAGATTTTTTTACAGCATGAAATAAACAGGGTGGTCTTGGAGTGTATTTTGGAGATTTGTCAAAAATGTTTGTGTGTGTTTGCTTGTATCCAAAAAATTTGCTGTACACACACACACACACACACACATATATATATATATATATAATCTTGAATTTAGTAAATACGTTCACTTGACAGTGTGTCTGTTTATAGTGTTCATATTATTATTATTATTAATATTAATATTATTATTACTAGTTATGGTTATGTCTACTAATTAGGTGTATGTCTGCTGCTAACTAGCAACTACTAGGTGTATTATTCCAGTCATAGTCACCTGCCAAGCTTTGTGTGTGTGTGTGTGTGTGTGTGAGTGATAAATCAGAGGGGGCTGTCTGCTGTTCGCTATAAAAGCCGTAGCCACTGAGGGAATCTCTTCAAGGAGAACTGAGCTACCCGCTGCTGCTGGCATTTCACACACTCATACTCAACCACACACATACACACACAGATACACACACAGCAGGAGTCAGACGTTGGATTGCAGGAAAAACAGCAAAAGAACAGAAGTGAAAGGAAGAGGACAAAGCTGGTGGAGAACTGAGGGACAAGCTAAATTTTCTTTTTTGAAATTTGATCTAATCATCCGTTCCTTTAGGCTTTGAGCAGAATAACTCCAGTGCTCTTACACAAAACTTCACTTCTGAGTGGTATGTTGTCTTTGAGGATGATTTTAAGGCGAGCCATCCTTCTCACACTGGTGCTCATGTCCTGGTGTGCTGTAAAGGTGAGTCTTTCTGATCTTAATGATCTTAATGATCAGAAAGATCGTTTCTGATTTAAATCCAAATCTAAAATACGGACCTGAAAATAGACCTGAAATAATAATTATTATAAAGATCTCAGTATAATCCGAAATTGTGAGAGAAATGAATTCCACTGGATTTTTCTCCTAAGATGCGTATAATTGGAAATATATGTCAAGTGGCATTGATTAAAATAATTAAAAGTAATTATTATATTAATTTGCTGACTACAATTATTTGTGCTCAGTTATGGATTAAACATATAATACTATGGTACTGTCTTGGCTTTTAAGAAATTCTCTGCTCTAATCAGAATTTAGTTCGAGTTTTGTCTTTGACTTTCAATTCAATGAACTTCACAGGAGAATTCATTGTCATCAACGATAACAGAATGTATTTTAGCTTAAATTTGGAATCTGTTACTGTCACACTGTTGTGTTCAGAGATATCTGAAAGGGTGTGTTATTATATATGTTACATTATTTCAATTATAGATCATCACTAGTTTTGTAAATAAATATCTTAGTGAACTGTATTGCTTGTCACCCTATGCTTCATCTTCTCTCCTTGTCCTTTATGTACCTTTCCTGCAGATCCAGGGCGAGTGTCCACGTAAGTGCTCATGCCCCTCACCTCCGCCTTCGTGCCTGCCTGGTATCAGCTCTGTGCTGGACTCCTGTGGCTGCTGCAGAGTATGTGCCAAGCAGTTTAATCAGGACTGCAGTACCACTGAGCCCTGTGACCACATCAAGGGGCTGCGCTGCCATCTAGGGGCCAAAGGAGACCCACAGAGAGGCTTGTGCCGAGGTGAGGGGGCATGTTTATGTCAGCAAAACAAACTGGAAGCTCATATGAGAAGAGACTATATCTTGGTAACTTCTTTTAACTGTCATGTCCTATTCACTGTGTACCAGTGGATGTCCTGTAGCATTACAATTGTAAGATGTAGTTTATAAGATTTGATACATTTTATTTTACGTGTTCCCATTCTTTCTCTGAAGCACCATTATTAATGCTACTTCACTACTTCCACTCAACAGCCGAGGCTCAAGGTCGGCCGTGTGAGCTGGACGGCCGAGTCTACCAGCACGGTGAAGACTTCCAGCCTAGCTGTGAGCACCGCTGCACCTGCATGGATGGAGTGGTGGGCTGCATGCCTCTCTGCCCACACCATGTGTCGCTCCCTGACTGGCGCTGTGCCCGGCCTCGCCTCACCACGCTGCCTGGACGCTGCTGCCAAGAGTGGGTGTGTGATGATGACAACCACATTGCTGAAGATGACACGATACTCGAGAGCACTTCTCATGAACATGAGAAACATAATGACCTCATTGGTAATGAGCTATTAGTAATGGCACCAACACCATGGGACAGCAGTGCAGGAGCACCACATAATGGTAGGTGTATGGCAAAAGGGCCTCTCCAAAAACAGCATGCAGGCCTTTCTTTCTGTACCTTTATAGTAATACATAAATAATATCAGTACAAATGCATAATTATTCATTTATGCCCTTGTCCCTGTTGTTTATGTTTAGAGTGGATTTCCTCCACACAATCCCACGTGCCCGTCCCACCTACATGCTTCCTGCAAACCACTGACTGGTCACCTTGCTCAGCAACCTGTGGAATGGGCATGTCCAGCAGGGTAACCAATAGCAACGCAGAGTGCCGGCTCGTGAAGGAGACGCGTCTGTGTCAGATCCGAGAGTGCGGCAGTAGTCTATTGGCATCACCGCTCAAGGTGAGTAAAGAACAGAGGATGACGTTACATCATGTCATCATCTATACTAGTAATAATAATATTATTCAGCTGGAAGCCAGTGTAATCTTAGCCAGTGTGGGACTGGTGTGGTCTGGTGAAGGTAAGAACCCCATAGTAGCAGAGGACTGCACATACTGCAAATTGTTCAGACCCTGGACACAGTCTCAGAGACAAGCTGCAGAGAGGGAGCAGAGGAATAAAGTCTGGCAATGTTCTTGAGATGAAAGAAAGTTGGCTTGGTAGCATTTGAAATATGAGCATACAGGATGAAGTTTAATGTGATAGAGGCTTCCAGCCTGAGCTGAGATAGATGTAATCAAGTTAGAGTCACTGAGTGGTGCTTTAATTTCTTTAGGGTGGCTGAGGATGCAGTTGGTATGACCTCAGATTCCTTATTTGAGCCTCAGAACATTTGCAGGATGAAATGTCCAGGTCTTTATGTCAGTCAGACACAATAGGAGGAAGTCTGTGTGAGGGGTCAGTGTGTATGTAAATCTGCATATCTTCAGCATCCTCATGGAACTTTAGACCATGCCATATAATGATAAGGCCAAGGGGAAGCATGTATATAATGAATAAGAGTGGGCCAAGAACTGAGGCTTGGGGAAAAGTGAGAAAAGTCTGTCAATCTAAACCTGTCAATTTAAACAAATTCCTATCTGCCAGAGATATACACTCAGTTAGGCAAAATATTTTTTGACTTGGTGCAAGAGTATGCCATGGCACACTACAATATTGTCCAAAGGAAGTATGTTAAACAATCCATAGTCAGCCACAACCAACAACTCAGTTGCAACCACAACATGTGCAGTTTCAGTAAACTCAGACTGAAACTCCTTAAACAGGTCATTGGAGGTAAACTCTTCCTTGAACTGAGCTGCTAGAGCGTGCTCGAGTACCTCCCTCAGAACAGTCATGTTAGAAATTACTGTTAGAATTCTGTAATTACTGAGCTCCTCTGGGTAAAGCCCTGGCTTTTTAAGAACCGGAGTGATTGCAGCCAGTTTTAAGTTGGTGGGAACAGAGTCAGAACTAAGAGAAATGCTGATAATCTTAGTAATGAGTGGACATGGTGAGGGAAGACATGTTTTGACTAGAAGATAGGGGTAGGATCCAGGTTGGAAGTGGTAGCTCTGGATGCTTTGATCAATTATGCAATATTTTTCCAGAGATATTGTTGAGCTCAGGAGTTCACCAGTGTGCAGGATGAGTGAAAGTCACAGCACCACACGATCTGAAGGGAGCGAGCTGATTTAGGGAAGCAGAACGAATATTAGTAGCTGCAGGCTAGTTATAGTCACAAGGGTTGGAAACTGCTCAAACAAGCAGCAAGGCTAATAATTTTTACTTTCTAAAATTGCTATCACAGTGTGTTAAATGTCTGTGTGAGTGAGAAGGAACAGGTCAATTAAACAGTACGGCCTTATTAACAGAGATACCAAATCAATGCTACAGTGGTTACAAGGTGAAGTACAAAGTGAGCACACACTATCCATAGTGCAGCATTTAGTGTGAGGGGGAAAGTACTAGTGTCGTAAAACTGCTTCAGATTTATTTATTTATTTATACTGTTACATGGACATACTGTCACGTCCCTAATAATAAACATATATTTTTTTGTCTGCACCTCCTCAGAAAGGGAAGAAGTGTCAGAGAACCATAAGGCCACGTGAGCCAGCTCCCCTCACATTTGCTGGATGCACCACTGTGCGCCGCTACCGGCTGCGGTCGTGCGGCTCGTGCGTTGACGGCCGCTGTTGTGAGCCCACACTCACCCGCACTGTGCGCGTGCGCTTCCACTGCCCGCAAGGACAAGAGTTCAGCCGCAACGTCATGTGGATCATTCAGTGCAGCTGCACTCAGAGCTGCAGCACCCGATCATCAACACAGCACCCAAAATCCATCAGCCTGCCCAATGATATACACACATTCAAATACTAGACCCACCCACACAAACGCACACACACTTCCACGCACAGCATGTTTCCATTACATCCATTACATGACGCAAAATAGGCTGCATTTTCATCAGCTATGCAAAAGACCCAAACTTAAAAACTACAGGAATTATGGATAAGTAAAAAATAATAATAATATACAAATTCTAATTTCTACAAATTTGTAAAGTTTCAGCTAATGAAATCTTGCATATATCTCAGTTGCATAATTTATTTAATTTTATGTTTTTTCTTTGGATTATATAGCTGGCGCATTTTCACCAAGATATTGATGATAATTTTTGATAAATACTGATATTAATCATTTTATTGATATTAGCCATTTACATCAAGTTTTGTCTTGAGATACAATTCTGGTTGTAATTTTGGTGGATGGAAACATATAGCTACTGCCTTTCAGACTGCTCTACTCTCCAAATACCTATGTAAACACACAAACACAAACGTGTGTTTTATATATATATATATATATATATATATATATATATATATATATATATATATATATATATATATATTTATATAGGGTTGTCTGGGGTGAACTCTCTCTCTCTTTTATTTCAC
>CM075029.1:9019485-9079911 GCA_037576675.1 Pangasius sanitwongsei | reverse complement strand
ATGGGATGGCACTTAAGTTCATATGTGAGTCAAGGCAGGTGACCGAATACTTTTGGTAATATAGTGTATATATATATGATATTTTTATTTGATGATATGGATGCCTTCCACAAAAGCAGAGAAGTTGGCATTTAAGCAAACCTGGCATGCTTAGAACAAACTCAATGCACAAGACACACAAAGGTGAAAGAAGTCCACTAGAATGACAATGACTTAGACAGTAGCAGGTCTGTCATAATTACAGGTCAAAGAACATGTGGTAGCTAATCAAAGAGCAGAGAGCTACATCAGACTGCTGCTAGTATGTTACTGAGTTCAATGCATTTCAGTTCAGTTTGATTCAATTCAGTGTTATTTTATTTGTATAGCACTTTTAAACAATAACTTTGTTGCAAAACAACTTACCAAAATATGGATGTAGATTTATATCCCTAATGAGCAGAGGTGACAAAGGCACAGAAAAATTACCTGAGATGACATGAGGAAGAAACCTTCAGAAGAATCAGAGTCAAAATGCATCCTCTACTGTGTGACACCATGTGTGTGATGATAAATCTTTACTCTACTACTGTATACAATGAAGTAATAGTATACTGTATAATATATACTACTTCAACTATATAGTATAAAGTCAAACAATACTAAGTATGCTGAAAGGATGTTCGTAATGAGCATCATAGTCTTTAGGATTACAGCAGCATTTCTTGGGTACAAATCTACTAAACTGATAATAAACTGATATTGGAAAGTGCAACTGAATAGAGAAAAGAAAAAAGGGATTTTAGGTGACTTGGCTGGTGGGTGGTAGAAAAAGATTCAGTGCATAGTGAAGAAAGAGAAAGGTTGTTTAAGCAAAGAGAGGTTAGCAAGGTGAAAGGAACTGAGGAGAACAGCCTGGAGATACTGTACAGTTGCATGACATGAGGAGGGAGTTTTGTGCATAGCGTGTGTGTGTGTGTGTGTGTGTGTGTGCTTGTGTATGTTTGTGTGTGTGGGAGGGTTGGTGGAGTTGCACGAGTGCAAGGCATGTGTGCTCTGAGACCGCCGGTTATTTTCTTTACCCGGGCAGCTCAATCAGGCCCTGTGTGTTTGCGCAGCTTGTTAATCAGTGCGAGTGTGATTACCCCTGAGCCAGGCTGATCAAACGCTACAGCTCTCTTCTCTTCCTCTCCCCCACTCCGTCCTCTCATTCACCCTCCACCATCTCTCTATCAATGCATTCATTACACCAAACACTCACTGGCCGCGCTTTTGGCTTCTTAAAAATGCTCCACCTACAGGAGGTGGAAGGAACAGGTACCTCATTTTACAAACTAACACACTTAGACAGAACATTTCAGAATTAATGTACTTCAGAACATGTAATTTTAAACTAATAAAATTAATGTTTTTATATTAAACATGCCTTGGGAACAGGGATGCAGGAAGGGATTTTATATTGGGGTGCTTTAAGCAGCATACATATGACTTGATATATGACATATGACGTGTGATCTATATATTCTTCTTCTTCTTCTTCTTCTTCTTCTTATTATTATTATTATTATTGTTGTCTTAGCAGTTACAGTTAAAGGAATCCTAAAAGTCAGCACTTCCCCCCACTTCCCGTGCCATTGCTTAGAAACATCTCAACATTGTCACCCTTTGTTAAAAGTGCCATTAAAAATAGCCAGCTACATAGTAAACTAGCTCGCAATTGAGTTATCTTATTATATAAGTCTTAATTTACATTGTCATAGTCTCTGCAATTAACAGTCAAAATATGTAACTGCAAATATGCACTCTGTTTTCTGATTTATTATTTATTCAATTAGCTATTTGTCATGTCAACGCTGGAAATGGCATCCAACTACTATACTCAGAACACAACATGGCCTACAGATATGGCCGCCACAGACCTCAGCACTCAACAACCACAGAAACTGTCACATTCACGTTCACCAGCTTACTGATCACACACACCTGAACTCAATCACTACTCATAGCCACACAGAATATAAGCATTCTCACACCAATGAGTCATTGAAAGTATACTGGTCTTTACCAAGCCTAGTCATAGTCTCCTCTGGTTTTGATCTCGTTTCTGGTTTTCACGTTTTTGCTCTAGGTTTTTCTCGAGCACTGTTTATGCTGATTGTACATCGCCTGACCTTTGCCTGTTCTCTGACCTTGCTTTTGTCACACGCTTTGGATCTGTCAGCACGCTTGATAAATAAAGCTTTTGTTTACCTGCACCTGCGTTCATATCTGCCGCCTGACAGAATACTTCGTCATCACATGGATGCAGCAGGTGCTCCGGAGTGGCATCAGGCATTGGTGGCACAGGGCTGTGTCGTCAGAAAGCAGATAGCCATGCTTAGTGCCCAGCTAGCACAGCTCTGCACCACCGTGCCAGCTCCGCTAGCGTCTTCAGCGGCAACCAGCCTATCATAGCACACACAGAGAAGTCTGCTGGAGATCCTGTAGGATGAAAAGGCTTCCGACTCTAGTGTTCACTCTACTTCTCAGGCCAAGAAGGAGTTCCCAGGTGCACCAAGATTGCCCAGTTTTTCAACATACTGACTGACAAAGTGCTAGAAAGGGCAACAGCTGTATGGTCCCAAGGAGGTGAGCACATGGCTTCAGTTCTTCCAGAGGGTATTTGATCATTCTCCTGAGAGCAAGGAGATTGGTGAGAGACTCCTTAGCTTGAAGCAGGGGAACCTAAGCACTGGTGAATATGCCTTTTACTTCTGCACATTAGCTGATGAAAGCAGCTGGAATGAACTGGCTCTCAAGGCAATGTTTTGTCAGGGGCTCAACACTGATATCCTCACTGAGCTAGCCTGCCGGGAAGGAAAAATTGTGCTATTACTGTGGCAGCCCTCAGCATCAAGCAGCACACTGCTCCTCTAGGCCGTCAACCAAGGCACCTCAGCCGAATCATGAGCGAGCACCCTCCACCTCTTGCTCCCATATGGTGAGTCACTCCAAATTAGAGCTTTGATTGACTCTGGTGCCACTGGCAACTTCATACACGGCACCCTTGCCAAAAAGCTCCACCTACCCCTTCAGCCACTGCGACACCCTCTCCACGTCCAAGCACTGAATGGAGGCCCCATTGGGAGGTCCATCATCCACTGCACCGAACCCATAACCCTCAACGTCAGCGCCACACAACAGGAACATATATCACTCCTCGTCACAGTCAATACCAAGTTCCACATGGTGATCAGAGGTTTCTCCAAGTCCCTTCGATCTGCATCACCTCCCCAACCATTGAAAGCCCTGAAACTCAGTGGACATTCCCACAGAGTACCACAAATTCAAGGAGGGTTTCAGCAAGGCCAAAGCCAGTGGACTACCATCACACTGTCCCTACAACTGTGCCATTGAGCTCTTGGCTGGAGCCACACAACCTCATAACCACATTTACCCCTTGTCAACCAAGAAGACTCAAGCCATGAATGATTACATCAAGGAGGCTCTGCAACAGAGATATATTCACCCCTTCAACATCACCAGCATCCGCCGGCTTCCTTTTCATGGAGAAGTAAGGGGGTGGTCTACAACCATGTATTGACTATTGAGGCCTCAACCAACTCACAGTAAAATATTGTGATCCTCTGCCACTTGTGCATAAAATCTGGTGTGGATCCGGGAGGAGTGGATAATGGCATTTAGCACCACCTCTGGCCACTTCGAATATTGCATCATGCCGTATGGGATATCTTCAGCACCCATAGTATTTCAGTGTCTGATTAAAGATGTCCTACGGGACATGCTGGAAAAATTTGTTGTTGCTTACATGGATGACATTCTTATCTACTCCCCAGACAAAGAGACACACGTCGTTCAGGTCAAACAGGTGCTAGCCAAACTTCTCGCCAACCAATTCTATTTAAAATGTGAAATGTGAGTTCCGTTGACTAGAGTTGCTCTCCACATCATTGGACCAGATGGGGTGCTCATGGATCAAGACAAGGTCTCAGCCATCGCAAACTGGCCTCCCCCAAAACTGTCAAAGAACTGCAATGTTTCCTTGGATTTGAAAACTTCTATAGGAGGTTCATCAGAGGGTTCAGCATCATTCCCTCACCCCTTACAGCTCTGCTGAAGAAAGGACCCAAGAAGCTGCAGCGGACAAAGCTTTCGAACACCTCGGCCCCAATCTGAAATATCCCAATCCCTCAAAGCCTTTCATAGTGCAGGTCGATGCCTCTGAGATGGGGGTGGGGCCCGACCTCTCACAGCGGTTTGGGGAAAAGCCCAAGCTCCATCCAGCTGCCTTCTTCTTCCTGAAGCTGTCCCCAGCAGAATGCAATTATAACATTGACAACTGGGAGCTTCTCGCAGTCAGAATGGTGCTCAAGGAATGGTGACACTGATTGGAAGGAGCAATTCATCATTCACGCCAAACATGCAGGGCTCTGTTCTTCACCAGGTTTGATTTCACCATCTCATATCAGCCTGGATCGAAGAACATCAAGGCAGACTCTCTCTCACAACTATACCCAGCCCCTCCAAAGGATACCTCTGATGAGTGCATTTTACCATAGTCGTGCTTTGTAGGGGCAATAACTTGGGACATTAATTGAGAAATAATGAACACCCCAGAAGTGAGAACTCCCACGTCCTGTCCAGCAGGGAAAAAAATGTACCCGCTCACCTCCGTGACCAACTCATCACTTGGGCACACATCTCCTCAGCTACTGGACACCTCGGCACTCACCAGACCCACCAACTACTGGTGCCCCCAAATGCTCCAAGATATTCACAGATTTATCTCTTCATGTGCCACCTGTGCCACTTGTGCCCAAGCCAAAGCACATACCTCCCGCAACCCATGCCTCAGAGACCAAGATCACATCAGTCATCGTGGTAATCACTGTCTGTTTCTCAAGGTCCCTTCGGCTGATTCCCCTAACAGGGCTGCTGTCAGCATTTTAAACAGTGGAACTAATATTTAACCAAGTGTTCAGGTACTCTGGCATCCCTGAAGACATTGCATGCACAGTTCACATCACATGTATGGGGAGGATTCATGGAGAAACGTGAGCCTGATATCAGGTTATCATCCCCAGGCTAATGGCCAAGTAGAAAGAGCCAACCAAGAAATTCCTACCAGCCAAGGGCGATTCCTATGCACATTCTGTGCCAACAATCAGGAGGACTGGGCACAAATCCTTCCATAGGCAGCGAATGTGCAGATCTCCCTCCGGCACTCAGCCACCAAGTCTCCCAAGGTGGCAGAGGCAGTATGATGCTCTGGGCAGTGTTCGGCTGTGTGAACCATTCCTGAACAATTTTTGCAGTGTCGCAGGGTGCATTAATCTGCTTTAAGAGGCCACTGCCATTAGGGAATACTGTTGCCATGAAGGGGTGTACATGGTCTGCAACAATGTTTAGGTAGGTGGTACATGTAAAAGTAATATCCACATGAATGCCAGGACCCAAGGTTTCCCAGCAGAACATTGCCCAGATCATCACACTGCCTCTGCCGGCTTGCCTTCTTCCCATAGTGCATCCTGGTGCCATCTCTTACCCAGGTAAGCAGTGCACACCTGGCCATCCACATGATGTAAAAGAAAACATGATTCATCAGACCAGGCCACCTTCTTCCACTGCTCAATGGTCCAATTCTGATGCTCACGTGCCCATTGTAGGTGCTTTCGGCAGTGGATGGGGTCAGCATGGGCACTCTGACTGGTCTGCAACTACACATCCCCATCCCCATGCACTGTGTGTTCTGACACCTTTCTATCATAGCCAGCATTAATGTTTTCAGCAATTTGTGCTACAGTAGCTCTTCTGTGGGATAAGCCAAACAGGCTATTCTTCACTCCCCATGCACATCAATGAGCCTTGGGTGCCCATTACCCTGTCGATGGTTCACCGGTTGTCACCACTTTTGTAGATACTAACCTCTGCATACTGGGAACGCCCCAAAAGACCTGCCACTTTAGAGATGCTCTGACCCAGTTGTCTAGCCATCAATATTTGGCCCTTGTCAAAGTCGCTCAGATCGTTATGCTTGCCTATTTTTCCTGCTTCCAACTCATCAATTTCGAGAACTGACTGTTCACTTGCTGCCTAATATATCCCACCACTTGACAGGCGCCATTGTAACAAGATAATCAATGTTATTCACTTCATCTTTCAGTGGGTTTTTCATATTATGGCTGATCTGTGTATATGTGTGTGTGTATTTTGTGACTTGGAGAACAAAATTAGTGCTGTGTCCTCTAGAGCCTGGTAAAAATACTCCAAAATTAATAGAACAAGTCTTTTATAAGTGTTCTGATACTTTCCTGTTGACCACTGAGTAAGAATGCTCACTTCCTCAGTGTAGACTTAGTGCTGGTGGGCAAGGCTTCTCTGAACCCTCTTTGTCTCTCTCTCTCTCTCTCTCTCTCTCTTATTCAGATGTCTGGTGCCTCACTATAGGGCCTTTCGCACTGCTTTAGTTCCAGAACTAAATTTACAGTACTAAAGTACTGGGCGATTTTGCACGAACTATTTTCCAGTACCATTTAAAGGGTTGCATTCGCACCGACAGTGGGCACTAGTAAGTGATGTAAGCCGGTCGACAGCAACGTCATTTGTGCGCAGCGTTCAACAACGGAAACAAAGAACAATGTAAACAACCGGAGGATGGAGGACGCTGTGATCGGAGCTGTGTTGCACTTCAGAGTCCGTCCATCTATCACTGTTCTCCATACTTGCGAGATAAGTTGACACTACAGTATGTTTACAGGGTGTTTTAAATCATGGCAGGTGAGGGCGTTTTCATACGCGTTTGGCCAATCAACATCTACTTGCGTCACGGATAGTACCAGTTGTGCTGGTTAGACCCTGCTCCGGAGTAGGAGCTAATTTGGTTCTCGAAAAAGGCAGTCCGGTACTAAAATCGCACCCAGTTCCGGAGGTGCGAAAACGCCAAAAAGTGGGTAGTTCCACAATTAGTTCAGGTACTATGAAAAGGTTCCCGTGGTTTTCTTACAAATTATAAGCTTGGTAAAATCTTTGTTCCTAGAGTTTCATCCATGGACCAACAACCTGGGGTTTAAACAGTAAAAAAACCCACCTTTTTTTCATTGAACAATGGACACTGGTGGTGTGTCCATATGGGTTAGAATGGGTTATCCAAGTGGGATAGAGTCCAACCATGTACATTATATCAACCCTTCAACACATGTTAATCTTCATAAATTCCTCGTTCATAACCCTGGGCATTCTAAATTCAGTTGAAATAAAAAATTTAAAAAATGCCCTATTTGACAGATATAAGCCAATGTTCCATTGATTTGTTCATCATTCTAGATGTTGGGCATCATGGGGCATCATGTTGCGCATCATGGGGCCGTGTGCTCAGAGCCTGACTTAGGGCCACCTAGTTATTATTGTACGCAATGTTAAAAAATGGGAACTGTAGCAAGTGCTAATAGAGGCCCATTAGGGCAGGTATCAATCTGACTTACAAACATTTTGTTTATGAGTGGGGAGGGGCATTGGACCAGACTCGTCTCACACACTGTGAAAATGGTGATAGGAACACCACCTGCTGTATCAAACCCACTTGCATTTCTTTTAAAAATGTAGGATAAAATTGTTCTTTTTAGTCCATAGCTTTCAGTAATTTAGTTGATGAGAAAGGATGTGATGTGCAAATATAATCCACATTGTTAAGTAGCTAGCTATGTACTGTAAGTAGCTATGTTGGTAATGTGACTTTGGAGTACAATTATCAGCAACCAAAAACCACCATAATTTCCCCAATTGCTTATAAACTGTTCAGTTTGCTCAACTAATGAAACTGTATTGTTTGACTCTTTGTTAGGTGATTCATCTTAGACCAGACTACATCTTTCTGTTCTTAAAAAAATGAAAATTGGCTTACACAGTTTTTTGCAATTACCCTAGAAATTCACTCGATAGTAGCCTATAGCATATTTTAAGTGTGAAAGCCTCTTGATTTAATTTTGTTTGAGGCTATGTTCTGCCCCTCCAGTATCTATTGTTATGAGCAGCTTCTGTCAATTCGATTCAATTCAATTCAATTTTATTTGTATAGCGCTTTTAACAATGGACATTGTCACAAAGCAGCTTTACAGAAATAAATGGATTCACAAAAAATATATTGTAAATATTTGAATTTATCACTGTGAATTTATCTCTAATGAGCAAGCCAGTGGTGACGGAATTGGTCAATGGAATTGATAATCCTTAGAGATATTTATACTGGTAAATTTAAATTAGGAATTTATTTCAACTACAATGTATGGCCAAAAGTATGTGGACACCGGACCAATCACGCCCATATGTGCTTGTTGAACATCCCATTCCAGAATGAATCCCCCTTTGCTGTTAAAATAACCTGAATTTTCTTTTTCAATATTACACAAACCTTCTACTGGGAGTCTATTACATTGTTGTGCCAGTTTCACAAATCTTTGGACTTTTTGTGTTTTTGGTTTCTTTTTGTCCATCATCATTCATATATATATATATATATATATATATATATATATATATATATATATATATCATCATCATTATTATACATTTGATTGTTCTTTCTCTGTACTCTGTGGTTACCAATTAACAAGATCAAAGAGAAAGAATTAAATTTGTGAGAGATAAAGGGTGAAAAGGTATATAGACAAGCATCTATTTGTCACTAGATTTGGCTGAAAACACATAAGAGAACACTGCAAGAGGCCAAGCAATTCTGAGAAATGCCTTTTTGAAATGGTGAAGAGTTTCTGAGAGAGAGAGAGAGAGAGAGAGAGAGAGAGAAAGAGAGAGAAGACTTGCTTGATTTGCATAAGTTGTGACTTGATGGTAATGAGCTGTAAGAGGTAATTAGCTGGTGACTCAGGTTAAGAGAGGAACTCTGCTCATTACAGGAGAGAAAAAGAGCCTGGGTCAGGAAGCTAAAGGCCCAGTGGGGGTGCAGGATGAGAAGGCACTGGATGTGTGGAGCTGTGGGCTTGAAGAGTTGAAGAGTTAAGAAACAGAGAGAAGTGATAGCACTGTCTAACAGCTGCTTAACACACATTGTGTTCACTTTCTTTGTTTTTCTCTTTCTCTATATAAATCTTCTTTCTTTTGCAACATTACTGCTGTTGACCTATGTTTCAGGTATTGCATACCTCTTAGGCAAGTGTACAATCCAAGTGGAGGGTTCTTTCAATAAAGCCAGTTGTGTAGATGACAATTAACGTTTATCCCCTTTCCAAAAAAAAAGTCCTTGCACACATCCTCCTGCCTTGCCAGTTATTGAAATTGGCCTCAAAAGAAGGAAAGGAAAGCATGGAAAAATGAGCAGACAGTGTGTTTTCCTTCAAGCCTGTGGGGAAGCCGGACGTGGTGTGTGGGTGCGCTCTGATAGCGGTGCTTATCGTGCCCCCCGTCTCTCCGTCTTCCTCCTTCCACTTCTCTTCCGCCCTCTGGCATGGGAGGAAGGTTATGATGTCAGACCACTGCCGGAAAAAGAATGAGACAAAGATAAAAAGAATGACTAAGATTTAGAGACAAAAAGGTAAAGAAACCTTGAGCCCATAAATAGATAAACATGCTTGAAAGCTTCACCTATTGACTTGCTAAAGGGTTTCATCTGTTTTCAATGATTTGAAAAGCATGAGAAGCAATATAATCTTGGATCATACTGTTTATGTATTTGTCTCTCACTTTAGAAAAGGAAGAATGAGAGCAGGAGAGTGACACAGTGCCAAAAGGAAGCGTGGTCATGTGTGAGGGACTCTGATCCCTTGCTCTGGCAGGAAATGAGCACTGTAACAGAATGCTGCATAGTGCTGATGCCGGAGGGCAAAACCTAAAACCTCTCATCAAACAAGTCTCTCTTTCTCTCCTACCCACTCATCTTCCATATCTGGATTTGCCCTACTATCATTAGCCCTACCTCGGAATCCCCCTCCACCTTACCCCCCACCCAAACAGGAAATGAAAACCATTTTAAAATCATTTGGAAACCACAGGGGCTTCAAATGGGGGAAATAATCAGCGTGGGACACTAAGAGTGAGTGAGTGAGTGATAGAGAGAGAGAGAGAGAAAGAGAAGACCACCACGCAAATGGACATAGGTAAAAAGATGCTCTTTAGATTGAGAGCTTCCTTTTCAACCACCTCATACTGTGCTCTTTCTTCTTTTCTCCATCACTCCATCCATCACAAGAAAAATCGCACCGCAGGAGGCCACCAGCAGACCTCTGATGCTCCATCTCCCTATGCCACACCGGTCTGACCCTGTCCTGACCTTACACAAAAGGTGCCACCTAGGAGGCGCTCTCCCTCTTCCACCACTCTGATAACATCTACTCTGACATTTCCTTGGCGCACAATCTGAAAGGGTGCAGGGGCCTGCCATTGCAGTGTAGTGCTTCAAAAGCCAAAAGCAATCTTTCTCTCTCTCTCTCTCTCTCTCTCTCTCTCTCTCTCTCTCTCTCTCCTTCTCTCTCTCTGGACAGTCTATGGGCAGTGCAGACAAAAGATTAGACCTGCCAAACTTAGATTAGAATTTTAAGAGTTTTATGTGACACAAGGTGTGCCAGAAAAAGGCCATTTGGGCTCTGACCCTAAGGATTTTCAAGATAAAAAAAAAAAATTCTGTCTGAACAGCTGAGAACTGAGGATCCAGTGAGTATGTAGTTGTGTGACCCTACAAACATGACATTGCCATCTGTGCCCTCATTCAATGCAAACTATAGAGAGATTTGTTAGAGTTGATAATGTTAAAATACACAGTACTATAAAAAAAGTCTTAGGCACATGAAAAGAAATGCTGCCAAGCAAAGATGCCTTCAAATATAATGAAATGAAAAGTTTCTACATAAAAATACTATAAAGAGAAGTAAAAAGTAAATAATTAGTATCTTAACTGAATTTTTTTAAATTAGTAGTCTCAGGTACACTTTGTGCAGTTTTATAAGGAAGTTAGCTGGTAAGTTTTACTAAGCATCTGGAGACTTTGACTGTTGCACTTGCTTCTTCTTCTTCTTTTTTTATTTTATTTTTTTTCCAGGAAAATGCAAAATTATGTTTCTTACCTGAAAAGTACACTGTTATGGATATAAAAGTCTATGCACTCCTGTTAAAATGGCAGGTTTTTGTGAAGTAAAAGAATGAAACTAAGACAAATTATATCAGATCTTTTCCCACCTTTAATGTGAAATTGCAAAGTATATAAATAAAGTGAAAAACAATCAGAAACTTTTTTAGGGAAAAAAGGAAAAATAAAAAAAACTTACAATCATGTAATAAACTAATACTTTGTTGAAGCACCTTTTAATTTTATTACACCCCTCTTTTTGTAGTACCACTGGTATTTGTAGCTATTCATGATTCCCTCCTTCTGGCTGAAGAAAACCAGCTGTAATGCGTGATGCTGCCACCACCATGCTTCACCATGGGTATGGTGTTCTTTTGTTGATGTGCTTTTTTTTGCACCAAGCATACCTTTTGAATTATGGAATTATTATACCATTGGGAATTCATATATATATATATATATATATCTATATATATATATATATATATATATATATATATAGACACAGCGCCTCTGTTCAGTTTTACTGTCTGCCTGCTTTAACGTCTCTCTATTTTTCCATATTCATGAATTACTAATGTTGTATCACAAAAGATCAGTAGACTAAAGGAAAAGGCACAGAACACAGATATTACAAATATGCACATTTATACCCCAAACATTATCTGCCCCTCCCCTTTCCCTGGTAAATCACTTAATTAACCAGGCTTCATATACTCTTCTACAATTACCATGGCCTGGCATTTAAATTTGATTTTCAGCTCCCTGACCTTAAAAGAATTTGGCAGACCACTGCAGTCACCATTTCCACACTTTGAACCATCAGATCACTCAAACAAAATACACCAAAAAGATTTAATCTTAAAGAAATGTGATCTTGGTGAACTTGGTTTTATAGGACACATGTTCATTTGACTAGCTAAATTTGTTGACCCCAGGGTTTTCCACACATACTGTACGTTATTGCAGCCCACCCATGTATATTTATGGCCACCCAAGTATATTTCATCTCATTAAAACAATTGCATGTTATTCATCATTCAGAGAAACAGCATGCTATGAGGGTGGCCACTGGATATGGGGGAAGTAAAACTATTCTTTAATAAAAAAAAATAATAATAAGAAAAGCAATAAAAACATATGAATTAAAAAGTAAATTGGTCCTTAGTAAGATAACTTGATCACTGTCGTTTACCTTCTTTTTTTTTTTTTTTTTTTTTAAATCATGTTATCAGTTAGGGAAGCATTTTGTCTTTGTTTATCATTTGCGGTGGATATTATGGCATGGATAATTTTGTATATATGCGGCAATGCTGTCTCACCTCAGCCATAACATGTTCTGTACGCCACTCAGTTCACATTTGTACTTTAAAAATTCAGAATACCAACAACACAGTACTAAACTTCTGCTTAGTCACCATGCAATAGACAACTGCAGGAGAGTGCTATCCCAGGTCAACCTCTTCAACATCTGGACAGAATAATACTAGCCATGAACTACGTTCTAAACAAGTCTGATGACTGCAAGACTAACATTAATTAAGGAGAAACTTATTAATATGGGTACTGACTGAAACACAGAATCTGTATTGAAATAACACATTCTGCACACGGGATATGGGTCTGAATGGGCTTAGTTTACTTCAGCGTGCAACTGTAGCCTACTATACTAATATCGACTAACACTAAATGACTCAGATACGTACTTGGGATCAGAAGTGATTCTCTGCTTCAGCCACCTAACCTATTAGTCAGTCCTCCTAAAGTGTTCAGACAATCTTACACTAAGGATCATTCTTTCTTTATAATTCTGTAGTCTCTCTCTCTTTTTTTTTTAAACCAAGCATGATAGCTGACAAAAGCACCCATGCAACATTTTGCAACTGCTTAGTAGTAATCAAACAAAAGTGTCTAGTGCAGATAAGTGTTCTAGGACTTAGTGTTTAAGACTGCTTTAGCCCTGCACCAGGTCCACAGCTAAGGGCCCGTAGCCATGGGACCCTGCAGTTTCTCGATCAAACACTAGGTGGAAATACACCTGCAGTTTTAGGACCATAACCACAAGACTTGGAAGATGTGGATCCAGGATAATTGGAGAATGAGCAAGTGAGTACCAGTGATATCATTATCAGTGATAGTATACCATATAATGTTTTTCTTTTGTGTAAAGGAGGAGGATGAATCTTTTATTTAAACCTTTATGTGTTTGTTAATTAGAATTGGTGTAACTTTTGAACCTAGACAGGCTAGTCTGACTTAATTCATTTAATGACACCGGATAGTGGGATTATAAGTCATTACTCTTCTACAAATGTATACTGTAAAGTCAAACACTAATAAAATGTATATAATGGATGTTCAGCATGAGCATATTGTGAAGAGTCCTGGGATGAGCTTAGGACAGTCTTTATAATAACAGTAGCAGTGATGGTTCTACAATATCCAGGTGAAATTATCCATTGAAGCAAGGATGAACCTTTTTTAGAAATGAAAATATTTTGGGTATCCATGTGGAACCACCCATAACAGTAGGAAGTGAGTCACAAGTGCAGAAGCTTCAAGCAGAAATAGTACATCAGTATGAATCAGGCAGATCCAGAGGGCAAGAAGAGTCGCAGGAGTAGAAGTGTGTCAGGATCTGGCACTGACGTCCTATCAGGCAGCACGAGTACATGAACATCTCGACAGAGAGAGAGAGAGAGAGAGAGAACAAATTATTAGGTATGCTTTTAAATGGTGATACATTGTGATCAGAGTGCAAGCAGCAATTCTGTCAGGTCCAGCTATGATAGCATAATTAAAAGATAGAAGGTCACACAGGCATGAGGGTACCCCACCGTCCTGCCATGAGGGTCTCCTGCCACTCCACCATCAATAAACCTGAGTGATCGCATGAGATAGGGGTGGGACAGCATCAAAACATACCAGGTTACCAAAACTTATGCATATCCTTTATCTATGAGAAAAGGTATTTAACAAAATGACTTAAAAAATAGGTTTTCAACCTATACATATAGATTGAAACTGTATCTGACCCTCGAACAGTAATTGGAAGATTTAACAGTAATTGGAAGATTCCATAGATGGAAGGCTTTGTAGGAAAAAGTTCTGTCCCTTGCTGTAGTCTTCATTATTCTAGTTACTGATGAAGAATTTGCACCTTTTGATTGAATCAGATGTGGCCAAATATAAAAGACCAAATGTTCACTCAGGTACTGTGGTGCGAGACCATTCAGTGCTTTATAGGTCATTAACAGAATTTTTAAATCAGTGCAAAATATTACTGGGAGCCAATATAGGGTGGACAGAATATGGGTGATCTGAGTAATCCTTCTTGTTCAAGTAACCACTCTAGAAAGCTGTTGCATACTGGACTAACAAGTTTGTTTGTGCACCTACTGGAACATCTAGACAGCAAGGTTTTACAAGCTTTGAACCAAGAGATAACAAAATCATGAACTATTTGTTCCTCCTTCACATAATAACATATGTCTTAGCTTGGCAATTTTTTCTGAGGTGAAAAAAGGCTTTCCTAGTAAAGAGCTTCAAATGAGAGAGTGGAGTCAGTGATCACACTGATCTCTTTCACTGCTGCACATGTAAGGCCATCTAGAGTTACTACATAATCAATCTGCCTATGGCTCTAGTAGAAGTATTTCTGTCTTGTCAGATTTAAATAGGAGAAAGTTGCTTTATTAAATTGGTGTCTGTCATTTGGGGGAAAATGTAGACCAATGTTTTCCTAGCTTAAAATGAAATAAGCTTTAAAAAAAATGCCTTTCTAAAGTTTTGGAGCGAAAAATATAGAAAAATAAATAAAATAAAATAAATAAGTCATTACAAAAATAGTCTCACATTATTGGTTTGCAGTCCTAAAATGAATGAATAAATGAATGAATGAATGCCTTTACTTTGTCACTTTGTGGTCCTAAAACTGCAGGTGTATTTCCACCTAGGGTTTGGTTGAGGAATTGCAGGGTCCTATGGCTAGGGGCCTGTAGCACTTTGTTCACACAAGTCTACTTGCTGCCCACTGCTGGTGGACGGTGCTATGATGTTTATTTGGTTATGGCTAATCAGTTATCTTCGCCTTTGTGAAGCCCTCACCTGTTTGGCTAAAAGTAATGAGGTGGCCACATTCATTTGAGTGCATTTGAGCTCTGCTGAACTTTTGATGCACACTGCAAGCCAAAATAATTTTGCCAGATGTCCGAACTACAGGCAAGACACCTAGAAAGTTAGAAAAATGCCTTACAAATAAGTTATTCAGCAGGCATTTGGATAGAGTTTGGATAAGCCAAAGAAGAAATCAATGGATAATGTTGTGGACCATTCTAATGCAGCAGATTCGCTCACACTCAGACACACACATACACACACACACAAACACACAAACACATAAAACAAAT
Source organism: Pangasius sanitwongsei (assembly GCA_037576675.1). Classification (NCBI taxonomy): domain Eukaryota; kingdom Metazoa; phylum Chordata; class Actinopteri; order Siluriformes; family Pangasiidae; genus Pangasius; species Pangasius sanitwongsei. Next base: position 9,064,452 of record CM075029.1, on the reverse strand, counting down.
GTCAGTCATCCAGCCAACTTCGCTACAGCAAAATGTCTGATAGTCTGATAGTGGCTTGATAGTACCAACACAGTGGAAGAGGTAAAATGGGAGAGAGCAAGATAGAGAGGCAGAGAGAAAGAAAGAAAAAGAAAAAAAAACACCCAACCAAGAACTAGGTGAAAGTCAATCAAAATAGCAGAGGAAGCTTGTAAATAGACTGAGAAGTACCAGCAGCTTGCTCTCTTTAGTCGAATAACCTCCATGAACAGATTTTAAAAGCTGTTTGACCCACTTTTTTATTGCATAGAGTCAGTTTGAGAAAAAAAAAACTATTTGTCATTTATGTTCTAATCTAAATCTCTCTTACTTACCTTTCTGTTCCACTTGTCTTTGTGAGGAGCTTCCATTGCCGTAATTATTGCCTACACCTAAATCTAACAATAATATATTAGTAATAATAAAAATAATAATAATGCACTTTTTGTATAAAAAAATATATAAAAAGTAATTTTCCTTGTGGGGAAAAGCCAAATGTCCCCATAAGTTAAAAACTCTTAGATAGTACTATCCTTGTGGGATGGCCCTAAGTTTGCAATAAGTGCACTGAGCATGCAAGACTCAGCTTAGTCTCTCCTGTCCGCCGCTGCCTCCTGGTGGTCAAATTGCCACCTCATTACCCCTTAGAAAAATCAGAATTGCCTCAAGGGTTCATTAAGCCCCTCTGTTTTTACCCTTCACACCTGGGCGTGTGATCTCTCTAAGTGATACTTCCCATTCCCACTACCTCCTTTCGGACGGCTCTTTGTCTGGACTTGGTGTCAGGACTTGGTGAGCTAAAAGGTCTGAGAGGGTGAAAGCGGGATATGTAATGGATTGAAAGACTTCCTGGTGGGGTAAAAAAATTCTATGAGGCTTTCCCCACTTGCATGCATAAGAGGGGCACGCACGAGTGCAGAGCGTCGCAAGGGACAGATGGAGCACAGTTCCACACGAGCGGTGCCAACTACAGGGGGCAGATATGCACCGGACTGACTGACAGCTTAGCTGCAGGGACGAAATGTAGACCTCAGAGTGTTCATTCAAGACAGAAATAAAGAATGCGACAAAAGGATGTACAAATTCTGAACATGGTAAAGAAAAGTGGCTGTGAAAGATACATGCATACGATAGGAAATGGTGAACACCAAAAGGCGAAATAAAAGAATGCACCTACACACACCAACAGGTGACAAATTAAAGGAAAGGCCAACAAAAAGTGTCTTATTAAGGACCACCATGAGCCACCAGAACAGCTTCAATGTGCATGCTGCTGATTCTAAAAGTCTCTGTAACTGATTCAGTTTTAAAAAGATATTCCCTCAGTTTTAGGTGTTTAGATGTTGGTGGAGAATGCTACCATGTCAGTCCACATTTCCATATAGATGTTCAACTAGGTTGCGACTTGGTCACTGTGAAGGCTATAGTATATGATTTCCATCATTTCTCATCAGTTCATTCAGTGAACCCTCATGGCCTATATATGAGGGCAGTGCCATCCTGGAAGTGATCACTCCTTTGGCATTGCACAATTTGTTAGCTCAATCTCCTCTGTCCATCAGTGCAAAGGGACCGGCATAGGACCACAGCTGGCCAGATGTTACTTAGGTGGTGGACCATTTTTAGCACCGCAATGACAAATCATCAAATCTGGTTTGTCTGATACACTCATTCCACTACAACACACAGTCATATCAGTGATGCCTAAATTGTCTCTAATAAATGAAGGCTGCAAAAACATATTAAACAGCATGTTTGTGTTTATTAAACAGCATGGTTATTTGTGACAACAACTAACACACCATGAAATAATTCATAACACAATTAGCAGCTATAACTGCTGTAGAAATATTCTTCATATGGGCAGTCAGTTCTTCCATGTGCTCCACAGACATCACACACCTTGTCTCCTGCAGGACATCCAAGAGTTTTGTGGATCTTTTTTTCTGAGTTATCTATTTATTTATTTATTTTTGAACGTTTCGATCTGCCTCCTCCCAGGGCAGTGTGATTTACTTAGGTTTGGATGACTCTGCAGTCCATTCCATTACACAGCACACTTCCCAAATATCTTTCATGCAGCAAAAAAAAAAAAAAAAAAAAAAAAAGAAAGAAAGAAAAAAAAGAAAATAAGAATAATAAATTCAAGGTGTATCCAAACTTCTGAAGGGCAGCATAGATATGGATTATGTTTAGCATCAGGATCCGGGTACTACATCTTAATAAGACATAAATTCAGACTTACATTATCTTCCAAAGGATTACAATTAGTCTGTTTAACACACAGATTAATGCTTTATCCATCAGAGTATAATAGATATGTGTTTTTGACTGTTATATGCTTTAAGCTCATAGATAGTTCCAGTCTTATACAACTGAAAATCTATAATATCTTTTCCAAGGCTGTGACCTAGGACATGAAGATAAATTAGTATCCATCATGAGTTAGTGTTCTTGTTCAATAGAAAAATGCGGATGCAGAATTACTGATAAATGTATAAATAATAAGAATGGTGAATATTAGTAATTTTTTTTACTGAGAATACACATGTCAATAAATATATGCCTTCCATTATTTTTCAGTCCATCAAAGCAGGGTTTACATTAATCCATGTTCATACAACTTCTTTGAGATGATAGAACTGTTAAACTTACTAATGCTCTAAATATTCACTGGATCATATATAATGTTTTAGCCCTCTGGCTTTCATTAGAACAAAACAGTCATATTCATTAGCGCATTAAAACAGTGTAACAAAAACATCTTCCTTCCAGACAGCTATTCTAAAACCATACTGGCTCATCTAATGCTTTCTCATCATTTACAGTTCATTATAGCTTATAGAGTGTTTCTATATTACTAGAAGGCCCAGTAATATTATACAGAATTTAGCAGTGCTACAGAACCTAAGGCACAAATATAAGAAGACTATTTCACAGATTATATTATGGTTCCTCATTTTTACGCATATGGAGGCAAAATGTGACCTATTTACATTAGTCTTTTAAATAGGAACCTTACTCCAGGTATTGCATGTAATGACTGAAATACTGTTTTCAGCCCTAAACACCCTCCCAACCTACAGAGTGTATAGCTCCCAATATTGGAAGTCTGTGATTTATCATATATATATATATATATACACATACAATCCAAACAATATATGTTTATATACTGTCCAGGGTGTTAAAACTCTTCCTACAGACATATGATTGAATCTTAGTTCCAATATACTGAGAGAACAGATTTATGGTAGCTCAGTATTTAAGCTTTTGAGCTAGTGACTGGAAGGTTACAAGTCGAAAAATAAAAATTGTCTGTATTTTTAGATAATACTCTCCCTCACTTTTAAATGTTCATCCTACCTAAACTTTAACCATAAGCCTAATACTAACTCTAGACAAACTCTTGCCCAACTTTATCCTAACTCTAACTTTAGCTCAACCCTAATCCTAGTTTAACCTTAACCTTAGCTATTTAGTGGTGTGGGGGCATTGAAAGGGCATGACCCGAAGGGTAAATGGGACCTGATAGAGTGAGTGTGTATTTATGGCTTGCAAAAGGCCAACTGTACTTATGTGGCCACTGAACTGATGTGCCAGGGTAGGTTTTACAGTGCAGATTGTGTCAATCACACTTGGCACTGTCCACAAACCAGATTGGTGGAGAGCAGCCCTGCACCCTGGCCTAAGTGTCCCACTAACATTTCGATCAACTCCATCACAGAGGGTTTGATAGCTGCATATTGGAGCTATCTTATCAATGAAAGCAGCAAAATGGATAGCAAATTGCCTGTATGCACAATATACAAGGCAATGCTATAAGACCAGAATGTAATCGGTGTGTCTGCATTTGGTGAATTGGTAAAGGCCAATTCTGGATGCTTCTGAAGAGTTGAACATCACAGTTCAATGAATGTGTCCTAGATGCGACCATTGTCATAGTGTTTCTGTGCTCTTCGACAAGTTGTTTAGGGTCACAGGAGGCTCCAATATCTAAATCTGCCAGCTGGACATGCCATGTTAGTGCTGGCATCACTGCACAGACATTGTAGAGGACATCTGAACAGGGCTTCTCTAAAATGGTCAGTGCTGAGGCAGCAGACACATAGCTGGTGTTTGTCCTCATCTTTTCCATGGAACTTAGACATTGTCTGCGAATCCTTAGTGCAAAATCCTTCAGCTTGTGTCATTAGTCACTTAGAGCCTAAGCTGTATATAGTGCTACCTAGCTAACTTGTTAGCCAACCACAAAAAAAGACAGTAGTGAAATGTAGCCACAGACCCGTTAGTTTTTGGATGGTGGGGGATATGGAAGCTGGGCAATTAATCTCCGAGAGAGGGAAAAAAATGCCCCAGTGGAGAAAAGAGGGGATACTGTGCAGTGGGTGGTATATTGAGGAACACCACTCAACCACATTAGCTGCTCTAATGATAAAACCTCAAGCTAGAAAAAAGCAAAGAATATGACCCCTCAAATCAGATTTATACAGGATGGTCTCCTCAACTCCAAGTTCAGCAAGTCATGTCAAATCAGCATGGCTAATCACAGCATCAGCAGTAAACAATGTAGCACTTCTTACTTTTAAATTAGTTATGGTATGCATATATTGACTTTAGAGCAATCAACATATATTAGTTTGTTAAATCTATAACATTGACTAGTACAGCTGTTTTGGGGAGGAAAACATACATCACTCCTCATAGTTAGCTTGTTGCTAACAAAAAAGATGAACATGGGGGCATCCATGTTATTTCACCTCTTTGTAGCTCAAATGCACAGAGGTCAAAATTACTGGGGGGGTGTTCATGACATTATACCAGAGATATGGGGGAATGAAGGAAACCCGACTCTGGCCCCTGTATGTATGTTATTGGAGTCCAGCTAAATTCATAAGCTCAGTGGTGGAGCGGGAGGACCACTCAACCATGTTAGCAGCATGTATTCACAGGCCCACAGGTTGCCAAATGGCAGATGATATGAAAAATGCTGTAAGTAAGACACATCCTGAGTCACAGGACAGTTCATAGGCAACTTGCAGACAGCACAAGAGTGATCAATGATGATAAGAGTCTATCGGCAGCTTTGGAGGACAAGTTTACTGTAGATCTGGCCACAGTCACAAGCTGGTGCGCAAATAGTTCCAAGGTGCACATGAGGTCTGACAAGGCAAGAAGAAGAGAGAGAAATGATGACAATGGCATGACAATAGTATTTATACCATTAATATCATCCATGGTGCTGTGGTGCACTGCAGGTATGCTGTGTCTCAACAGCACATCTGCTGCAGCATTGTGCAGTCCTCGTAGGTGAGTTGTTCTCACTGAGGCTAACCATGATGGTTGTGGAGCTCTTGTGCAAAGTGAAAATAGCCAACATTGTGCCTGAGGGAGACTTAATCGCATGAGGGAAGGAGAGGAGAGTGCTGTGCAGGGGCGCTTCTAGAGTTTGATCACTACTGGGGCACAGGCCCCCCAAGAATTTTACAAAAGTACTTCAAAATTTCTAGGGAGGTCTGGGGACATTTTTGAGCAATTACTAACAACAATAACTTCATCAATGCAAGTTTACATTTTATTTCTTACTTGAAATATGAAATCCCATCACAATAATACAGAAGTGCCAAATAAATTAGATCTGGAAAATGGGATGTCCTCATTCAACTAAATACAAATTCACATACTACTCATTAACACAGAGATAAGCATTAGCCTGTTAGTTACCTCTCCTCAGATACAATGTCGTATTATGAATTATTGTCTGACTGCAAGTCAATGTTTCCATGGGGAAAGTGAAGGGAGGAGGAGCATAGCGAGAGGGGGCGAGGCGTATGATTGAAGAGGATGCGCAGGATATTTTCACTTCAGCTGGCGTTACAATCAGCCTTCAAGTTTTAAATAATTCAAATGATGTAAATGATAACGGTCAAAGAATAGGAATGCCTATTTTCACATGTATCTACTGTAATCTACCTCATCATAAAATGACTGGTCTGGAAAATTTTACTGGGGTTCAGTAAAAATGGTCTAGCAAAGCCCCTGGTGCTATACAAAGCAACAAGTCTTACTGGACAGCGCAAAGTATGATAGTTAACAATGCTAGCCTGCTAACAAGGGAACCCACCTCAAACTACCAGCCATAGAGTTACAGAGCTACTCTAAAATTATGAAAAATTACACTCACCACAGCCGAACAGATGATAGGAGATGATAAGAGATTGTAGGAGTCTATCGCCGCTGTAGTCTCAAGCTGTTACCCGGATAGCTCCATAAGGTGTACATGAGGCCCAATGTGTATATGAGGTGAGAAAAAGAATGGGAATGACCGCTGTATGACAATGGTATTTATAGAAAATACACTTTGTGCCTTTGTTGGATGGTCTTGGCATGTATGCGCACACAAAGGTATCCAGGTGATTCTCACTGCACTTATTAATACCCAAGTATTTGAATGTTTGTTTCGTTTCTTAAGTATGTATAAGGGTCAACAGTCTCGGCCAATGATCTTATTCTCCTGTTGAACAGCTAATCAGCAAACTTTCCACTTAAGTGCATTCGAATGATTTAGAGTGTGCAAAATATCCCAATCCTAGTAAATCATAATTGGATGAAGAATTCATCAGATGTTTTTTGGAGGTGTTTCCATAATAACATTACTCTTTTTTGGCTGGGTTTGGCAAAAGTTTGATTTAGCCTATTATTACTACAATACGCAAATCATTTTTTCTTCATGATATAACTGGGAAAGTGCCAGTAAATAAACAAGAAGATGAGGCTATTAGTCACAAACATCCACCAGGAAAATATGCCAGCCATGGCCTGCTAATGGTAGGCTACATGAAAAGGGATGCCAACAGTTAGCTACTTTCTACTCTTCTTTCGCACGTGAGGACCGACGTTAGGGAAACTACAGATTCCTGTTAATTAGAAGTGATATAATTAAATATATATTAAATAATTACATTTTAAATATATAAACTTTGGCCTAATTGAACAACAAAAAGCAAACATGATATATACCTATGATATAAACTATCTGGTTAATTCAGGAATTACTTTTGGCAATATTTTAAATCAGTTTTACTGTACAGAACATACAAGAGAATGTACAAGATAAAAGACCTGGAAGGGGAAGACACTGTCTGTCAGGACTAAAAACATTTAGTTTTAAGATACTGATCATAGATATATCCTACACACACATGAGACAAATAGTTTAGGCTATAAGCCATTTTTCTGACTTCATGCAAACAATTTAGATGCATACAGGAACTGCATCTACTGTGGGTGTGGGTGTGTGTGTGTGTGCTGATGTGTCACCATGGCGCATGGCGCACCCCAGGATTAGACAGTTCCAGCATGGCGAGACGTGATTGATGAGCCCATTCCAAATGTTTTCTCATCCAAGTCAGTGGGAGTTAGAGTTGCCTTTGCACATCTTAATACCAAACATAACATTAGTGTCGGATTCCCAGGGCTACCCACTTCTTGGAGGGTTTCATTAGTCACCCCTCCGTGGTGCAAAAACGCACCCGTGGCTTCAGGACATAGAGAAAAGAGGGAGGAAAAAGGGGGAGAAGAAAGGAAAAATGGAGAGAGGGAGGGCAGGGGGCCATTAAAGGATCATCATTGTGCTCTGAGATTCCCCACCGTTCAGGATCTCAGAGAGTTTTGGAAGAAAAAAGGAAAAACTTGGTCCTCTCTTGCCTCTTAAATGACTACGGTAAGGGAAAATATTACAGGCTTTAAATATAATTCATGTTTTTAATACAGATTTTATACAGAGGAATGATTTATGGAACACTACTAAAAGTTCAACTTTTAGTTTAATAAGTTTCAGTAAGTACAATAGTGTTGGAAAACTAATCTTTTCCCCTGAGTACTTTTCCTCCATGTTTAGAAAAACTGGCAACTTTGATGATTCGTGATACACATATACATCTATAGTGAACATTTATGTGCGATGGACCTCTATGTCCATGTTCATGGAAAACACCAAATCTCACTCCTCTGCTAATAGCTGCTCTCATCTGTGCCTCTGCCCGAGCTCCTCATTCCTGCCAGGCCCTGATGCAATTACACCCCCACATCTGCAGGGGGCTCCCTCATCCTCAGGGCCTGGTGCTCCTCGTTCACGCTTAATCAATCATGGTGCGTGGGTAATGACTCCCCGCTGCTCCCCTAATGTCTTCTGGCAGGAGGCAGCGCCGTGAGCGCCGAGCTCACGCAGCCACACATATGGCCGCTGCGAGTGAGTGACAGGACCCCTTTTGCGCACTACAGAAGCCATCAGTGGTGCATACACAGACACAGACACGAGGACACACACACGCCGGCGGCTAGAGATAGAGGAGGAGGAGGGAGTGAAGTGTCGCTTGGCCAGTTCTTCTCCTTCTTCTTCTTCTCTCTCTCTATCTCTCTCTCTATTTCTCCAAGTGAGATGTCAAGAACAAAACAAGGAGAGCAAAGTAATGTTTTCCAAAAATGATTTAGGGCTTATGCCTATGGAAAAGTCAGGCACATTTTATGTCAATGGTTTGCTTCATTATTGAGTTAATTTTTTTTAAACATATTCTTCAAATACTATTAAATAATTCTTCACTAATATGTGTACAAATTAACAGTGGGAATGCATAATGCATAAGTTTCAGTGACATGATTTTTTGATCATTTTTTTAAATGATGTTCTAAATCTTCTCCCTTTTGAAGTAAATATGTAACTTGCAAAAAGCAGTAATACCATCCGCTTCAAGACATTTAAGGTCAATCCTGTAAAGAAGTGCCCTAGTGCCCAAGCACAGAAAATTTGGATTAGTGATATGCCCTTTCTGTGTCTAGACAAGTTAGACAGACAGACAAGTCCTTCAGATCCAACCGAATGTGCTGGCTCAGCCTGATGATGTATTATAAAGCAGCATTTAATTTTCTGAGACTACATACATCAAGGGAAAGAGGAAAGAGCTAGGTGCCTGGGATGCTGACAAAGATGATTTGCTTTAGGTGGCACTTGAAAGTTTTGCAGCAACCACTAGTCAGTGTGCTATGTGCCAAGAACTTGTCGAACTTGTTACACAGCAGTCTTTCGAAAAGCAAGTTTGAAGAAGTTGCACAGAAATTCACTACACCTAGCTGAGAAGTGGAATGTAAGAACAACATGAATTCATGCACATACAAAGCAATCTTATAATAATTTGAGGTATGTTTGTTAGATAAATACAGATGTTTTGGCATTACGTAGCATTGTTAGCAATGTTAGGGGTAATGTTAGGGGTAATCTATTTCATTTCCTGATAATTAATAAAATCCTATTTAACATAGCAGGAAGACTGCAGTTTGAAAATGATTTATTGTATGAACATGCTTATTTCAGTAACAATTTGGTTTGATCTTGGGTGTGTGTGTGTGTGTATAAACAGTATATATATATGTTTGTTCTTGTTTATATACAGGTGAAGTGAATAACTGATTATCTCGTTACAGTGGCACCTGTCAAGGGGTGGCATATGTGAGGCAGCAAGTGAACAGTCAGTTCTCGAAGTTGATGTGTTGGAAGCAGGAAAAATGGGCAAGCGTAAGGATCTGAGCGACTTCGACAAGGGCCAAATTGTGATGGCTAGACGACTGGGTCAGAGCATCTCCAAAACGGCAGGTCTTGTGGAGTATTCCCTGTATGCAGTGGTTAGTAGCTACCAAAAGTGGTCCAAGGAAGGACAACCGGTGAACCGGAGATAGGGTCATGGGAGCCCAAGGCTCATTGATGCGCATGGGGAACGAAGGCCAGCCTGCCCTCTTTCAGCAGGATAATACGCCCTTCCACACTGCAAAAAATTGTTCAGGAATGGTTTGAGGACAAAGAGTGCATTTGTTTAATATATTCAGTGTCCTCTGTAAAGCATAAATTAAACATTGCCTTTATTGTGACAGTGTTTATTTGGCCATAAATGGATAAATTGAGCAATTTGCATATAATTATTTCTAACCAATAATGTATTGATATACAATGAATTTCTATAACTTTTTGTGTGAATGAACTATTGTACATGTAATACTTTGCACTGTACATTATTTGTACTATACATGCACACTGTACAGACCTTGGTGAGGGAATTGATTTCCCAGTTTAGGGTCAACCTTCGTCCCCAGTTAGATAACTTGGATGCTTAAGTTTGGTATGTTGGCTTAAAAATGATATTATAAACAAAGAATCTGGTATTATATAAACCGTTATGAAAAGACCATGATATTTAAATATCAGTATCAGTGTTAGAATATGTAAATGTATCTACATTTTTATATGCAGCTTATTGCTTAGTATTTATGAAAGGTGTACAAATATAGCATCGTGGGTATGTTTGTATATTATATATGAAAAATTTCATGATCTTACCACCTGTCTGACAAACAAAAACCAAACAAAAACCAAACAAAAAAACCCATTTACCTGGGTGAGTGTAATGAGTGGAATGACTTGTAAGTCACTCTTTGCCCTCATGCATCTTCTTTGGTCAGGTTGATGAGCATAGGGAATATCATAATAATGACTTTCTGAACCTATATGCTGTATGATATATGATACACATATGTGTTTGAGTTGGGTGAATGAAAGGTGATGTTTGTGAATGAGTTTGCACAGACAGCACGCACAAAAACATTAACCCTTTCTTGCAGTACACTGGTGTTCCATTCTGCCAGCAGAATGAAAATAGACTTATCAGACATTTTCAATCAGTATAAATTCAGTCAGTATATGAACTGTTTTATTGCCGCAAGTCTGTTATAAGATTAGTCAGGACACGGTTGGGTTTCTGTATGTAGAGTTTGATAGTAAAACACTGTTTACAACTGCCACAATAAAAGTATAACATTTAAACCTTGTAGGCTAGGTAAAAAGAGAAATACTTATGAAAAACTACAAATTCGTAAAGCCCTGAGTGTCTACTTTGATATGAGCAATTAACCAGTAACCGTGGAGTGTGACATCACAAATAAATTCAATGTTGTACATGGGCACCCCAAAACAGGTGGAAATTCCAATTTTTGGCCTCTGGTGCAGGAATTCTTACACATATGTAGTGTCTTGCTGATTTTACAATACATTCTGTAAAATTTTGCTGAAGAATTTTCATAACATCTTACTCTACCCCTATCTTACATAGCAATGTTATTGTTATAGCAATAATGTTATAGCAATGCCTGTTGTAAATGAATGATTCAGATCTGAATGTGTGAATAATGATTATCAACTAAGTACAATTTTGCTTTCTTTTTTGTTGTTGTTGCAGACTCTGCACCTTACTGTGTTACCCTTATTACTATTTGACAAATCCAGGTGATTTTTAATATATTTATCTACAACAAAGAGCAGTGCTGTTGCATGAAATGTGTCTCTATGAAGTGACTCAATTAGGTGCTTTGAAAAAGTCCACACCGACCAGTGGGGATTGGTATGCAGTAGAGACTGGCAAAAGCCCATCTGTCCAGCCAAAAGGCCGTCTGATTTATGTTTCACGCTTGTTGCTGCCACCACACTCCACATCTTTTATCTTTCTCTCTTCAGTTTCTGTGACACTGAAGTAGCTTTGGCTCTTAAAGAGCAATCCATCATCTGTTTAGCATGCCTCATCAACATTGGGTACATTGTTGTGCTAACACCAAGGTTGGGTGTTTTATGTTGCACTGCCATATGGATGAGGTATATAAAGCAGACAATGCAATTAAAAAGAATAACACTTTATCTATAACGCATACCTTAATGTACTTAGACAAATTGCAAAATAAAATTGCCCTCACATTGAATTTGAACAACATCCTGCAAAAACAAACTAGAAGGATCATGATTTTTCACTTCATTGTTTGCAGATTAATAAGTATAGAGCTGTATTTTAAAGTCTGTGGCAACAATTGATGTTTGTTTGCTATATTGTGTGAATATTCAGTAAAGTACCAGTACTAACACACTTCATCTTAACATGCCCAATCTGTCACAAATCAAGATAGTAACTTTTGTTGAACGAAGTTACAGAAACTGAATAAAATGAATAATAATATTCATTAGGAACACTATGCTGGTCTTTATAATTGGTATTTTTATAACTGGTATAATTGGAAGATATAGTGAAGTTAAAGGGATACTCATTATTTAAAATACAGTATTTATTTTATTTTATTTTATCTCTATCCACCAGATCTGTGGTGTGTGCGCAACTACCACGGACAAGAATTGTAACGCATTTCACAGTACTGATAATATAATGGAAAACCGGTTTACTCATACTGAACCTCTAAGGGCAGTTGCTGCATTCTGTCAATAAACATATGTGACTGTAACACAAATTAAAAATTACATTTATAACACTTAGGCATCTTAGAATGAGACAGACATGAGAGAAAGTGTCACCATAGCTCTCAACCTAGCATCCAACTTTCCATTAGAATAAAAGGTAATTCTGGTTATAAGGGATTTCTAAAAGGTTTCGAAAAGGCACATTAACTATGTTGCTCACAACTGCAAATTCTTCCCCCTGAGCTATTCACACCTCTGAAAAATATTTCGAGATTAATTTCCAAATATCTTTGACTGAGGAATTCATGAAGGCATAACAAAAAACATGTTTCACCTTTTTACTGACAGCCCCAACAGCTGCCTATAGACATCCATTATAAAGTGTAAACAGGTTTTCAGTTTTATTTCTCATTATTAATGAAAGCAAATCAAAATTATTGTCTGTTGCAAATATGCAACAGATGTGGATAGAAATTAGGCTGGGGAAGAAAAAAAAAACCATTCATTTAATATGAACCCCAGTAATGGTTGCATGGAAGAAATATGCAAGTTGCATTTACTCCATGGACTCAGTTAGAATGGATCACATAGCAGCATTATTGCAGGAAAAATGAACTGGCATCTGAATTTGAAAATGGCAACACTGATGCTGTGAGTTGAGCCTAAAAGCTGCATGTAACCCAAAATGCCATCACTCACTCAATGAGGCCTTCGTCTGCCATCCTCAGTTCACAGCACAGCTAGCTGATTCAATTAATGTTCTTTCCTTCCCTCTGCTCCACCGCAGTTTAATAGTGATTCTATACAGAGCTACCTCAATGTTCCATGAAATTGGGCCAGATTGCGGCGTCGTTTAATTAAGGCAATCCTTGTTGCATTGAAATTGCTTCTCATGTAATTATTTGTCTTCTTCTCCACTTTCAATCGGGTTCTTTTTAAACCTTTACTACACTTTTCTTCCACACCTAGTACAACAGTAAAGAAACTACATTCTCAGGAACCCGGTACTAAACTGTTTTGTTGTTGTTTGTTTGTTTGTTTTCCACTGTACAAGCTCTTGTCACTGGGCTGGTTCACAAGGATGCATCTTTTTTATCTTTAGTTAAAGGGGCTAGATGATGTAGTGTACTTTCAATACCCATTTAATAATCTTTGATTGTATACACAATTACACTAGTCTGAAAAAAACAAATGAATAAACTGTAATTTCTAACTAAGGGTGGCGTAGTGGGTAGAGTTCAATTCAATTCATTTTATTTGTATAGCACTTTTAACAATGGACTTTGTCACAAAGCAGCTTTACAGGAAAATATAAATTCCAGATATACATTTTAAATTGATAGATTTATCCCTAATGAACAAGCCAGAGGCAACGGTGGCAAAGAAGAAACCTTAAGAGGAACCAGACTCAAAAGGGAACCCATGGGATAAATTAGCCATTTGTGCCCCATGATGTTGGGGGTCCCCCTAGAGTTACTACAATGCTCAAGCTCTCTCTTAAGTAAAATCACGATGGAAAAATATTAAATGAAAAAGTTTGTCCATTTTTGTGGTTTTCTTTCCCTGTAACATTTCTCACCCCTGCGACCAATAGTGGCTATCAAAAAAAAAAAAAGTTCATACCTTTCGGTGAAGAATTCATTATTGCAATCTGAGAATTTTTCCTTAAGTAATCATCGTATAAACTGAAATATATCCACATATCCAGTTATGACAACATTGATTTAATGTCTCTTAATGGCTAAAGGAAATTATGATGACTGTTACACAGTACTGTTATTTCTGTTCTTTCAGGCGATAAAAGCACACTTAAAATAAACAATTTTCCTTGGCTTAAATTTCATCATAATTGTATGTCTAGTTTCCATGTAATTAAAATCAATTCTTAGTAACAGATTCAAATTTTTAGACCCTATAAAATGCTCAGGTAGTAGAACAAGATTAAAACAATAGCCCCATCTGCTGGAGGAAAATACCTAACGTGCCTACTAACTTACTAAATAATTCTGAAATATTATGCTATACTGTATTAAAAACTAGTTAGCACTGTAGTATGTACTTTTGGGTGATGGGTCCAGAACATATCTGAACAGATATTCACTGATTGTTTTTAGTGCTGTTTTTACAATTTGTAGGCTACATTTAATGGTATGATGGACATTGAAAATTGGATTAACTGTTCTTTCTTTCCTGCAGCCTGCCCACTAAAGTATTTGAACATTAATATTCCTTGAATTAAAAAAAAATAAATTATTATATTATTGCTCACTCAGTCACATGTCTAATGTATAGAATCATTACAGCATGAGCATTTATTTTTATTTAACAATATTAAAGGTCAAATTAAAATAATTAAAATAGACTGAACCCAATTTCTCTACACATGATGGCAGCCCATGACTTCACATTTATGTAAAATTAAGTATATAAAAGTTTACATATAGCTGATGAAGCTTCACGCTGTATTCACATAGATCACATTTTTCAGCCACCAGCTCTACAAGAAACCGACATCTCATTTAGTTTTAAAACCCAATTTCACAATGAAATTTTATTTGTTTAGGCAGAAAAATGTTTGAAATAACATTCATAATTCTGTGCAGCTATGCAAAAAACTAAAGAAACTGGACTCTAAATTGCCAAGTGATTTAGTTAGGTAGAAATGAGCAAAGAGCGAGCCAAGTTGCCAAAGTTAAATATTTATTAGAAAGTTTGAAAGTACAAAGGAGGAGTCGTTAACTGTTAACTTTTTAACTAGATGCCAAGGAACAGAAAGACATGGAAATTGTGAAAATATGAACATGTGAAAGATTAACAGATCTTTATGCCAACTCCTCTTCTGCCTCTTCCTCAAACTCGCCCTCCTCTTCGGCTGTGGCATCCTGGTACTGCTGGTACTCAGACACAAGGTCATTCATGTTGCTCTCTGCCTCAGTGAACTCCATCTCATCCATTCCTTCTCCTGTGTACCAATGCAGGAAGGCCTTTCTCCTGAACATGGCTGTGAACTGCTCAGAGATGCGCTTGAACAGCTCCTGGATGGCTGTGCTGTTGCCAATGAAGGTGGCAGCCATCTTAAGCCCTCTTGGTGGGATGTCACATACAGCTGTTTTGACATTGTTGGGGATCCACTCTACAAAATAGCTGCTGTTTTTGTTCTGCACATTGAGCATCTGCTCATCCACCTCTTTCATGGACATGCGGCCCCGGAAGACAGCAGCCACGGTCAGGTAGCGGCCATGGCGCGGGTCACACGCCGCCATCATATTCTTGGCATCAAACATCTGCTGTGTTAATTCAGGCACGGTGAGTGCACGGTACTGCTGGCTCCCCCTGCTGGTGAGTGGGGCAAACCCAGGCATAAAGAAGTGCAGCCGAGGGAAGGGCACCATATTGACAGCCAGTTTTCGCAGGTCAGCGTTGAGCTGCCCAGGAAAACGGAGGCAGGTGGTCACACCACTCATGGTGGCAGAGACAAGATGGTTCAGGTCACCATAAGTGGGAGTTGTGAGCTTTAAGGTGCGGAAACAGATATCATAAAGTGCTTCATTGTCAATGCAGTACGTCTCATCAGTGTTCTCCACCAGTTGGTGCACAGACAGAGTGGCGTTGTAGGGCTCCACCACAGTGTCAGAGACTTTAGGAGACGGCACAACGCTGAACGTGTTCATGATGCGGTCAGGATACTCCTCGCGGATCTTGCTGATGAGCAGCGTGCCCATGCCTGAGCCGGTGCCCCCACCCAGGGAGTGAGTGAGCTGGAAGCCCTGTAGGCAGTCACAGCTCTCGGCCTCCTTACGCACAACATCCAGCACCGAGTCCACCAGCTCAGCACCTTCAGTGTAATGGCCTTTGGCCCAATTGTTTCCAGCCCCACTCTGACCTGTGAAAAACAGGACAATAAGGCTAAATTAGAAGTTAAATGTACCACAAGCATGCCATTTTAATCCATTAAAATTAGCTATATAGAAATATTTTCTTAATATATGCATTACTGGCCAAGAAACTGAAAATGTCACAGGAAGTTCTATACCTTTATTATTAAAAGAAAATATGTAGATCTTTGAATGTACTTTTTGGAACTTTCTAGACACACCATAAGAATTCGAATAAAGTTATATACAGTTTGGTTGAGACTTATTCAAGTGTTTGCTTGCTGTCACCTTGCATTTCTTTCCCTTATTTCTCCAGATATGCATTATATTGGGTCAAACTGGGCCCTCTGCCTGCATTCATCTGCTCTTTCGTCGTTGTTTATGAGCATAACACTTACCATGTGGTCCAAATACAAAAATAATTTAAAAAAAAAAAACATTTTATACCTGTATCCATCCATCCACTCACTTGGAAATTAGCCATCAGAATTTGACTGGCTTACAGAAACTGGGCATCTAGACATGTCCCCTGAATTCTGGCTACATCACTCTTTATTTTATTTATTTATTCATTCATTCATTTTAAAATCCCACCTCAGAACATCAGTGATGTAGCCAAAATTCAGAGGAAAAGAAATCATTACTAAAAAAAAAAAAAAAAAAAAAAAAAAAAATTAAGTGATCAGTACAACTGAATCATGCACAGTGAGTCAAAGGAGATGAGCCAACAAGGATCAAGGTTCAATTTTGACTTCAGGCTGTCCGACAATCATTAAAAATAAAAGGAAATGTTTAAATTTCACCCACCAAAGACGAAGTTGTCTGGTCTGAACACCTGGCCAAAAGGACCAGATCTTACAGAGTCCATGGTCCCAGGCTCCAAGTCCACGAGCACAGCCCGGGGAACATACTTTCCACCTGCAGCACCACAGTACACACTTTCACTACGGTCATTTAAGGTGGGCAATTAAACCATTACCTTATTTGACAAAAGGTGACGCTATGAATAGCCGGATTTACCGGTGGCTTCGTTGTAATACACGTTAATCCGCTCAAGCTGCAGGTCGCTGTCACCGTGGTAGGTGCCGGTCGGGTCGATTCCGTGTTCATCACTGATCACCTCCCAAAACTAAAACAGCATCAAATTCCAAAACCAGATCGTTATTATAGTCAACAATTACTAGAGTATGTTAGCTGGTCTGAGCGGCGCAGTCAAGTCACTGGCAGCTGTCAATTTCAAATAAAACAAAAAACTATTTGCGACTTTAAAACCGAAATAATCAGCTGCGTCGTAGCTTGGACAGCAACTTGTCGGGTTACGGCAGACAAAACATTTTAAACAAGAGAAAAGTAAATAGTTAAGCTATCCTCAACTGTCGCTGTCTCGCACTCCTTGTTGCTAAGTAACCAACCAGACGTTTCAAACGACCACTTCTTTCCAAGTTAACCAACTAATAAAGCAAAACGATAACAACTGTGTAATATTCACGCTTTAAACTCACCTTTGCACCAATTTGATTCCCACACTGACCAGCTTGCAGGTGAACAATTTCCCTCATTTTGAGAAGCGGTTACTAAACAGAAACCGTGAACTCAAATTGCCTCAAACACACTCGAGTCCTCGTCGACACCAGCGAAATTCTGGCAAGCGGCAGCCGTTACGCGGATTTAAACGACGCCAGTATAAACCTCTTCGAACGCCACTGGCTAAACAAAACGTCAATCATTATTTAATGGACTTCTATTGGGTCTCAAAAATAAGTATGTCGTATCACAGACTTTGATTGGCCACCAGAAATTGTGTTCGGTCTCCAATAGTGATGGGAATTCCGACTCGTTTTTGTGAGTCAGCTCAGGCTCAACTCAGCTCACCAATAAGAGCCGACTCCTTGACTCCCAAGTGACTCATTGCCATTTTTCGGTATTTGTGATGGTTATTCTTTGTCCAGCTATAGCTGACATTGTTTAATGAAATCTTACTCCACCCTCTAATTAAAAAAAATTTACATTATATTACATACAACCCATTTAGATAATTGTTAGCCTAAATCAGCAGGAGACTACAAATGTATATCCATAGAAACAGTAAGCATCCCTGCATTGTTACTGTGCTCTGTTTTATCTGTGCTTCAGTATGAAGATGTATTTCCTTTTATTCTGATACGTCCATTAACTTCCCTCATACACACAGCTGAGTCAAACACACTCCTCACCATTCGTACAAACAAACAGCTCAGATGAGAAAAAGACATTTCCATAGAGGTATTTAAGCAGTTACATTGTCTACATCCAATAAATAAATAAATACAATAATTTAAACAAATTAAACAAACAAACGAAGAGGAGTCGGCTCTTTAATACGATTCTTTTATGTGAACATTCAGAGTCGACACATCACTAGTCTCCAAGGGTTACAGCGTTGTGAGCTCCCATAGAAACCCTTTTGTGTTTCTGGTAACTAGATACGCCTGTACAGTAAACCGACGATTACTACGGCTATCAGGTAATGCTAAACTAGCATTTTTATTGTTATTAGTAAAGAGAGGACGTGTTTGGACTTGCTCAGTGTGTGGTAGGGTTGTTACATCAAATCCAGGTTCACACTGAGAACTGACTGCTGAAATGTTTAAAAAGCACTGTGTCATTCATTTATTCCTTTAAAGCTTCTCCTGATAAGTGATTCAAGCTTGAGTCCTTTTCCTGACCTCTAATATGATGTCACACTCCAGCCCAGTAAAAATTTTGTGCCCCACCAGATCAATGCCCCCCACACAGGACAATTTTTCTTGTCCTGGATACTTTTTGTTCCCCAGGGTCCACTTGAGCCTACCACCTACTTAAGGCCCTCAAAATCACCCTGTGTTCATCCCATTTACAGCACTTTCTGTTCCAGCCGACCCTTAAAATCCTTAAAACGCAGACTGCATTACATTTGTCGATGAAAATATACTATATTTCTCTTATGTTTCACGTATAGGTAGCCTACTGGCTCAAGGTCACAGCAAAAATATTTTACAGGTTAAAGATTTACAGCTTACCTTTTTTTTTTTTGAAGAGTAGGGCTCTCTACTAAATTATTTATGCCTCCACACTGAGACCTTCATTGCCTCCATATAAAAATCATGAAATGTTCATAAAAACACAGTAAGGTTTTTAACATGTCTTTATTTAACAGCATAGTACAATGCCAATCAAAAAGAAATGACAGACTTTTGATATTGACAACATAATATATAAAATATTTTCTTTAAGGCTTTTTATCAATAACAAGAGAACAAATAATAAATCAAAAACAAGGACAGCAGCCCTGCTTTCCCAGCCCTTTCACACATGTTGGAAAATGGATATACAAAACCATAAATTTAGTTTAGTTTTTAAATGGTGGACCCTATGAAGGATTCTTTGTAGCAATCTGTTGAATTGTATCAATCTGTACTTTAAGTCAATGCAACACCTTCATATCCTATATAGTCTCTCCTCCCAAACCACGTCTGACAAAGACGTCTGACACGTCTTCACAGCCATACCTCCCTATAGTCAGCATTGTGGGGTATAGATAAGAGTGAGACAAATCAATATTAAATGCAGGGAAAAATGGATCAGTGAGGACTTTTTTTTTTTAAATTGATCTATTTTTTGGTTTAGACATGTAAATTGGAATATTCCTTTGATCCTTTGACCTTGTAGTTCTCTGTTGTTCTGTGTCGTCTTATGTAGCACCTTGGTCCTGGAGAAACGTTGTTTCGTTTCACTATGTACTTGTATATGGCTGAAATGACAATAAACTCCACTTGAACTTGAATGACAGTGTCTGAATTGCAGATAATGAAAAAATATGAGGAAGATCAAATTTATCTATCATTTTGGCAAATGAGGTGAATCTCCAATACAATGTAGTTGTTTGTCAGCGCAAGAGGAAACACTTTGTCTGGCACTGAAGGCAGAAACAGCTCATTATGGAAAAGTGGTGTATGAATGGCGATATAGGAGATTTAATGAAGCCTTTTATTTGATTCAGAATCTTAAGTGAGTTCTTTTGACATATTGCTAAGACATTTGTCTATGTCCATTTTCCAAGCAGAGCTTAGTGTTGAAATAACCTCCGTATAACTTAAGTGATAAC
The DNA here is from genome assembly GCA_037576675.1 of Pangasius sanitwongsei. Lineage (NCBI taxonomy): Eukaryota > Metazoa > Chordata > Actinopteri > Siluriformes > Pangasiidae > Pangasius > Pangasius sanitwongsei. Next base: position 9,044,153 of record CM075029.1, on the reverse strand, counting down.
ACATATTAACTTGTTTCGTGGATGTTTCACCACATAAAACAAATATGACATCATTCTTTAAAAGAAACATTGTCAAATTGCTGTAGTGTAAGAGGAATAAAATACTTTGGGACATCTTATTGGAAAAGCGTCAACTTTGGGGTAATAACAGTAATCACAGCACTCCCAGTCTTGTTTTTGTCGTTACTTGTACTGTTAGAGAGAATCACATGTTTCCAAAGGACAAGTCATTGATGCATTATGTATATGTGACAACAGGTTACCTAAAGCAACAGGAAGGCTGTTGCATTCATGCTTATGCAGGTGTGAACTGAGCTAGCACAAAGCAGCGTATGATTAAGAACTGCAGGATAATATCAGTTGGCAAAACAGGGGCTGTTAATGTAATTTAATACACAGCCAATATGGATCTTTGAACATTTACCAACTTTACTGACTGCAAAATAAATGAAGATGCATATTTTGGGGCCATGGCCAAATGCTGTCCATAATATTTAATAGAGATAACTATTCTCCCCTTTTATACTGGAAAGCTTCTCAAGGGTCAGAATGAATGACCACTAACTGGCTGAATTGCCAGTAGACCGGATTTTAGCTACATAAAGTATAACCAGGGGTGTGCAGAGTAGACAGACCTTACTCAAGTATAAGTACTAGTATTTAAAAAAAGTAAAAGTAAAAAAAATCCAAATAACTACTTTCACTAGAAAGTATCTAGCAAAAACTCTGCTCAAGTAGCCGAGCATCTTACTTGTTACACAGGATCAGATTCACATTTCAGAATGGGCAGTGTTGATAATGATGAGAGCAAAAGTCAGTGTTAATAAGTGAAGATAAAAATGATTCTCAATTAAAAGGAATTAGATCATACCAAAGGTACACCACTTGTACAATAACAGTTCTGCATAGCATTATAGATAAAGGCTGCATTATAATTTTATTTTTCATAAAAGGTATTATATTTAATGTATTTGAATATTATTAAGCCTATATTATACTGAAATAGACAGAGCAAAATTAGCAACAGCAGCACACAATGTGTTTATGTCACATAAACCACAAAGGCGAAAACTTCTTTGTCTTCTTGAGTGAAGAAAATCATGAGGATGCACCTGCTTTTTACAATAAGCTCCAATGTTTATTGTCACATTTGTTTTTAATTAATTTTTTCCCCACAATGATCCACTATTCTACTTGCCTGCACACAGGAGTATCTTTTAGCTCCAGCACACAATTAGCCCAGATCCTAAATAGCTTCATATTCATTTATTCAACGCATTCAGTAAATGCTTTATCCTGGTCATGGTTGAAGTGGATTCTGAGCCTATCCTGGAAGCACTGGGGCAAGGTGGCCACCATGAACGAACACATTCACACCTATGACTTTATGTGCTCAATGCCTAGGGCACAATATAATGGTTTTGCAGATGCCCAGTAGAACAGCTTCAGAGCTTCAGCCACAGTATAAAAATTCTAGCTGGAAGAGCATGGCTGAATATAACAACGTAAAAGTACATTTTTATTTTTACAAATTTAGCTGAGCATGAGTAAAAAGTACTCTGACAAAGACAATTGATTTAAAAAGTTACTTAAGCAAATTAGCCAGATTAAATATAGTGTTATTAGAACAAAAATAGTTTAAAGTAGCTTTGTGGTCCAAATTAACTACTGTTTTATAAGCAGATCAAAAGTCTCAGAGCTTGGCGTACCGGTGTGTAAATAGACAGAAATTCCCTTAGGACTAAGAGCATCTGAACAAAATAATTGTGTGACAAGGGAGCAGCTGCAAAACTGTTGCTCAATGAACGTTCAATTATGAATGTAGAGCTGTGTATTGCCTTACACATGTCTACTCTAAACCCAAACCCTACTCCAAAACTCTCTCCCCCACACAGCCCTGTACTTGGCATCCAATAAAAGATGGCTAACCCACACTTTGAATATTCAAGCTGCAGAATTTGAATGCCATCTGCCAAGCTGTAATCCAGCTCATGCCTGTGGCTGAGGATATAAAGGCCCATTGCTTTGTTATCAGGAAATCAGTAGCCATGTGTTTAAACCTTTGTTCCCTCATGAGTGAGGAGTATGATAAGCTTGATTCATGTTATTATTATCATCAATAGTGATCATCCTGAGACCATAGATTAACAAGTAGTCCTGAACATGATGGCCTGGATGGTTTAGCACTGGGGGCTACTATTGTGACAAAGAGTTTGGATTAGTTTATATTCTAAAATAAATAATTAATTGATTTATATATTTAACCACCAATGTACATGTTTTGCAAACAGGGTATTTTAACCAGTTTTATCCAGTTTCCTGTAAGGAATATAATTCAGATGTGAGGCAATAGAAATGTGGTCCTTAGGTTCATAGAGCTTATTTCTGTCACACATAGTGGTGCAGAGCTCATTTGGCAGGGCTGCTGGATAAAGGCTGACCCTGCTGTCATTGCCTGGCTGTTACTGCTGAGCCCTGGGAGGAAAGCTAACCCGACTGGAACAAAATTCCCTTCCACCATTGAGACAACAAAACAGCTCTATGGAAACGTGCCCTTCCACTGCTATAGAAACCTGAGGCACACAGTAGTTCCCATTAGAGTAGCAAGAACATACAGGAAAATAAGCTATGACTTTTCACATACCATTTTCATTGATATGTTGTTGAATGTGTGTGGAAGTCAAACAATATTTAAAATAGTGTGACTTCTGATAGAAATGTTTTCTATTTTAGCTATCACCTACTGAACCTGAAAAGCTGAAACTAGAAAGCATTTTAGTGATAACCTGATAAAGTTTGTGATTCTTTTGTGTTGCATCCAGAGCTACCATAAGTCATCCCAGGATTGTGTGTTAGACCTGATTTAAGGGTGATTTGCTTTATGATTTACTACACTAGGTATCAATGACAATTTTAATAACCTTCTGAGTGCATTTGAGTTTGTTGCTTACAAACACATCATGTAGTAATGACATTAGAGGCGTGGGGCCACAAGAGATGGGGCCTAACAGCCATCAGAAAATGCCCAACCTCCACCCTCCACACCAGATACCAGCACACTGTGTCACTGTGAGCCAGGTTTAACTTTTTGAGTGGGACAAATTGGCTGCAAAAAAAAAAAAAAAAAAACACCTGGAGGCTTTTATATGCAACATTGAAGTGGGTTCTGTGTAAGTATGTGTACATATGTGTGTGGAAAGGGTTAGTGTTACCCTACCCCTAACCCTGACCATCACACACATGTGGTTCTTCCCCAAACTGTTGCCATAAAGTTGGAAAGACACAATTGTATAGAATGTCTTGGAAATCCTGGAATGTGAAGTTAAAAAAAAGGACATACTGTATGGGTATGATGGTCTGGTGTCTGCAAACTTTTGGCCATATACTGTACATTTGGACAAAAAATTACACCGTCCTTTTACAAATAGTAAATTAGAATAACTAAATAAAAAAAAATTGCATATGAAAGAGAACTAGTTTTACTCTTCTCCTTTTTAAATAAGTGTATTTCTTTTCTCTGTCACTCAGCTTTGAGATCAGTACTTTACAGCAAGGTGACATCCTGTTGCACTTATCTCTTGGTAGCCAAAGTATTTTCTTGTTGAGATATATATCAAAGCCAGAGGTACAGGTCGCACACTGCTTGGCCTTCACGCTCTTCAGGGTGTGTATTCAAAAATAAGGGCATAGACAGAGAACACCAGATAAGCTCAGCTCAGATTTCCCATTTGAAAAAACAATGGCCCAAAAAAGGCTGTGTAACAGGACACCATGCCATTTCAGTTCTTCATTCCCACTTGGTCTTTCTCTTATGCGTATCTGGTGTGCAGGGGTGCTTGATTAAAAGTGAAACTTTTAAGTCATAAATAAATAAATAAACACACACTCACCTTTTTTGTTTGATTTTCCTTATATTCTCCCTAATTTGGTCATCTGCCAATTCCCTCCTACCAGTCAGCAATCCTACCAGGTTCTCTCTGATCACTTCAGTGCCACAACCAAGATTCTGTGGCCTGATTTGTTGAATTGTGTAATAATGGTAGAATAAATGGTAGAGGTGGAAATGCATAGAGTAGGCATTGAGGTGTGGGCCATTACATACTGACCTTTTGGAATGTCCTGCTCGATCAGAGAGACAATGAGTCATTGCGGCATTGGCAAAGTGGTCTAACTGTGCCTTGCTAAATTTTTCTAAAACGTAGGACAACAACTCTGGATGTAGACACTATTCTCCTGTATGTATACTTCCTTGACAGTGCATCTGCTGCACCATTGTGCCTTCCTGGCAAATGAGTTTCTCTCAACGAGGTATATCAACGTGTGCCCTCTTGAGTAGCCATCATCATGACATTGTCCAAATAGACTAGAACATGGTAGTGTCTCAGTACCAGTAGGAAAAATTTGAGAAAAATTACCTGCCTTTGGAAGCCAAACTTCAGAAACATACATTGCGCAGATCCACTGCTGTGAACCACTCCTGTTGCTGCATGGCAGCAAGAATAGCTAACAGTTTTGACATATAGAATGGTATGGTTTAAAAATGCATTGAGTAAAACTCCTTTCTTATTTTGTCTTTTTTTCCAAGAGGGAAAGCAGTGTCAAATTTGATTGGATCTGAAATCGACAAAAGCCTTGAATCCTGAACATTTTGGTGGCCGTTGGCGGAGCTATATCCCTGTGACATTGTTTGCAATCTGATTGCTGCCCAATGTTTTCAGCTGTAAAACATCCCACTGGCAACTGCTGTCCATCATGGAACTTATCAGTGGTGGTGTTCTCTATGCACTTTGACACCTGCTGGAGGTCTGAGCATGCGGTTCTGACCATGTAGTTTCCATCCAGTGCTGCATGGATGATTGGCTGATGAGCTAGGCCATGCTGAATAACCAGTGAGAGGCCAGTCACAATCATTTCTATACCTCCTACTGCGCACGCAACCCTTTTTGCTTGAGTGATCATTAGCAGAAAGGCATTTTTTTGCAGAGAATTCGAGTTGTGCAACCTACATAGACTCATAAAGAGGGGCCAGCAGGGGGGTCCTACGCTGGGCTCCTTGAGGATTGTGGAAGATAAAGCCCCTTTAAGAAAGGCCATCCCATGAGATGACCACCATTTATGAACAGCCTAAGGGCATACAATGTACCAGGGGCTCTTGCAGTCAGGAACATTTCTTATTAGCCAGACCCACAAATGACCTGGCTGTGGGTGCTAGTTCTTTCTGTCCATTTATAATAGCAGACTTCTTGAGGGAGGAAGCTGATAGAGAAACTTCTAGAGAAAGCAGTAATGCAAACCAAGGTCTTGCCAAGCATCATGGGGCCACAAGCAGGAGTGAGGAAACTATCAGCAGCAGAAGAGGAAAGGCATATAATAGGTTGTGAGGCCAGGTGTGGGACAGAGCATCCTGCCCTGGCAGGCTGAAATAAGTAGACCTGAGTATGTAGCATACTGAGTTTTATACTTATGCCCTTCACATTCTTTTTTGTGTCACTGGAATTAGCAGGTTCCCCAGGTTATAAACAACCACCAAACTTGTTCTAACCCTACCCCACTCCAACACAGATGCTGAGTGCATCTTTTCACTCACCGATGTCAACAAAACCAAAATGAGAATTAGTCTAAACCTAGGCACCTTCTCATCCATTATGATAGTCAAAATGGGTGATATCGAACTTGACTGTCACAAGTGGGAGCCACAAATGAGTGTGATTAAAGCAGGAAAAAGTGCACCAACTATGCACAACAATGGTAGATGCTAACTGACTTACACAAACATGTATCTACTTAACCCCACAAGCACTTAATGTACATAGAACCAGTGTTCAAAGGTAACATAATATGTAACGTTGGTAAACACAAATAAAGATGTGGACGCAACTCCCCACCGACATGTTGCATTTTATTATGTTCCTACCTAACTAGCTCAAGTCCGCCTCACTCCAAGTCCCACTCCAACAAATTCCACAAAGTTGGCAGCCCTGGTGTATGCATGATGTAATGATTGTGGCATCAGGGTTGTTTGACATTAAAATGAAGGTCAAAGGTAGAGTATGGGGACTGACAACCTCACTACACTGTGTAAATGGAAATTAAACAGTGACAGCCAGTGGTACAAGTTTGTATTAATTCTATAAATGCAACCCCACACCCCTGCCGTGGTTGTAATGGACTATACTATGTTGCTGCTGCCTGATGATGTAACCACACAAAGGCGAGGCGGTACAAGCAATGCAGGGATGCGATAGGTTACAGCGCAGTGAAGCAGTTATTGAGTGTCATTTTTGAATGTTAAGAGGGAAAAATGAAATGAAGCTACCCGTTTGGAGCAGAGAAATGCAATAAAGGGAGGAAAGCAAAAAGTTTGTTGCTACATACCCAAAATTAACCGCCTTTTTTCAGTCAGAACAGAGTGCTGCTGCACAGTCTCAGCAGACTATACACAATGCTGGTGCTAACGTTAGTATGGGTAGCTCTGACTGTCAGACATCTAAAACCTCATACAACTCTGTTTTAGAATACAGTCAACACCCCACTATACAACAGCAGGCTGGACAAGTGGTCGAGGAATCTGCGGGAAAGCAAATATAAATACTTGTGGTCAATTTATATCATTGTACCACTTTGAAAAATTGTCATCAAAAGTTTATCAAAACAACAATAACAATAAAAGGAGAAAAGGAAAACTGTGGAGACCCTGGCCTTGGGGGTTCAGCAGCGACTCAAATTATTTTATTTATTTATTTTTTCTTTACTAAATTCTGCAGGTTTTCATTCACCCATCTCCATATCCTTTATGGTTATGGGGCCTCAGATTCCACTTTAAGAACCATAGCGCTAATCTACTTCTCTTCAAATATACTTATGATAGTATATCAAAAGTATACTGTACATATCAAGTATTCATTAGTCTGCTTGCAGTAAACTTGTTTAAGCAAACTTGGTAATATATTTAACTAAGATCTCTATTGAATCTCAAGAGGTGGCAAGTGTGACAATTAAGGGGTCTTTTGTAACAGAAGGAAAATTTAAGAAACTGGAGACGGAAATCTCCATTTTATTTCAATTTGATCTCATTGCCGTCGAGGTGAAACAATGCAGATAATAATGAGATCTCCTTTTCCCCCTAGCATTGCTCAGCCTACTACTAGGCCTTTTTGAGTGCTTGTCACAGATTAGATTAGATTGATCAGGATAACTATTACACGAATCAAACTTTTGCATTCCTGTTTCATTTGTTTAGTATTTTATTTTGTTGCCAAGAAAACACAAGGAAATGCAACAAAATTCCAAAATCTCGTACATCACCCTCCTTTGTCCTGAATACTGAATGCAAGATAAATTCCAAACACAGAAGTTTCAGAAAGGCTGATTTTATTCATATATGCGTGCGTATGTCGATCAGGCATAAAGTGCAAAGCGTGTTCCTGACAATGCATGTAGCGATGCCCACAAAACTCCATAAAAGTTAAAGTGCACAGAGGGCTGTTAGCACGAAATGATCAATAAGGGTAAAGCCTGAAAAACAGAAGTGGATATAATTTTGACTCACTTTTATGCCAATAATAATAATTAATAATAAGCGAGCGCTAAATCTTCCATCAGCTGAGGCATTCGTTTACGGCTTGTGGCTGTGCACAGACAGACTTTCTCATTCTTCGTTTATAAGGCGCACTTTCTTTTGCCATAATTGAATGATTAGTAGAATATGAAAGTTTTTCAGAGCTTGCAAGATTTTCATGGATATTAAATTTCTTGTGTAAATGCTCGTACAAACGATTTACAAATAAATCCCTTCATATCCAGCTTGAAAAATGTGGCCCATTGTGCACATGGCTTATCTTATTGATTGTCTAATTTATCACTTTTTCAGTGTTCAACTAATAAAAGCTTTTAGAGTTTGTCATGCACAATTCCACATAATCGTAATCTGGGTTTGTGTTATCTAATTGTAATTTTTAGATAAATTTACACTTTAGATTTTTTTTTTTAGAAGAATTTACACTTTTTCAAGCCTTCTTTCTAGCCTGGACTCCTGGTTTTCTATACTCTCATGGACTGTGTTTTGCTGCTTTTTTTTTTTTTTTTTTTTTTTTTAGCAGTACCTAAACTAACGTGAAAGCTGTAATGATTTGTAATACGTCAATAAATTTCCTGTGCAAGTTAACAAATACTATTTGCATAAACATTTATTTCTATTCCTCATTTACTTCTTTCCTCCTGAGTGCTTAAATTACATTCAGTATGATTAGGCATCCCCATACACTAAATTTAATTTGTGAATGAATTACACATGAATTCATGTACAAACTTTTTAACAGTATCTAACTTTAATCTCAACTTTTGCTAAATTTGTTTAGGGCTTTATATGTGTAATCCATTGGTAAACCAATGCACAGTTATAAATCATTAGTTAATCCAAACTAGACCAAGACTGATAATAAAGATACATGAGATTACTGTGGATGGTACCACTTAGAAACCATCAAGATGGCTTTGGACTGCAATTGTTATGATAGCTTTACGACTGCAATTGCCACGAACAGTTTTACACTCAAGTCTCCATCAGTGAGCAGCTGATAAATTCAACAAAATAGACTTCATGTTAAAACTATAATGAATTTCCTGGTTACACAATTGCACTTTTTGACCATGTAGTACACAGTTATAGTGGAATCTGGTTCCTCTCAAGGTTTCTTCCTCATATTGTATATCTTGATTTTATATATTTCTGTAAAGCTGCATTGTGACAATGTCCATTGTTAAAAGCGCTATACAAATAAAATTGAATTGACCTGAATCAACAAATGGTCAAATGTATGTGGACACCTGACCGTCACACCCATATGTGGATCTTCCCCAAACTGTTACCAGAAAGTTGGAAGCACACAATTGTCTAGAATGGTTTTGTATTCTGTAACATTACAGTTTCCCTTCACTGGAACTAAGGAGCCCAAACCTATTCCAACATGAGGTCCATGAAGACATGGTTTTCCAAGGTTGGTGTGGAAGAACTCAAGCGGCCTGTACAGAGCCATGACCTCAACCCCACTGAACACCTTTTGGATGAACTGGTGTCTGCACTCCGTGTCTGCACTCCAGACCTCCTCACCCAACATGAATGGGTAACTCCACACAGACACCCTCCAAAATCTAGTGAAAAGCCTTCCCAGATGAGTGGAGGTTATTATAACAGCAAAAGGGGGATTACATCTGCAATGGGATGTTCAGCAAGCCCATATGGGTGTAATGGTCAGGTGTCGACAAACTTTTGGCCATATAGTGTATTATTACAGTGCAATAATATTACACAACACAATATTACATAACACAAATTGCAACAAGGATGACCTCAAACACCACAAAAGAACGTTCCATCATGTAAATTGATTAAAACATCTTTTTCAACTCCTTTACAAATGAGTTCTAACATGTACTAACATATGATATACTAATGATATACAACATGTACTAACTACACTCATTTTTACTCTGAATGGCAGCTGAGCTTGGACGGCGCTAAAGAAAAGAACCATTTAAAAAACAAAACACTCTACCATAGATCACTTTTCAGTCAAGACTCCGATAGCATTTCCTAATTTAGTTGCTGTAGTTCAAGTTCACTGTGTTTTTTCTTTGTTGGCTTTTGGGATCAAAATGCGTAGGAATGTAATATTGTTTGTGATAACATTCAAATGCTCAAACACTGAAAGTATTTGTGTTAACACAATAAAATGAGCTTTTGTGTTAACATTTTAAGTCTTTCCATTTTATTGTTGTGGAAACCTTGGTGAACCCTGATGCTTTACCACCACCTACTGGTGAGGTGTTTGAATTTGAAAACTATTGTACTCTATATTCTGAACAATGTCTTTGGGGAGAAACTGGACAGTTCTGACAATAACATGGAAATACCAGATTAAACAGGCTGATATTCGCATTATTTTTAGATTTTGAAGCAGAGAGCTCTATTTGAATGGAGAGATTAGTTAACACACACACACATTCACACCTAGAGGCAATTTAACATAACCATTCCATCTACTGGCATGTTTTTTGGGGGTAGGAGGAAACAGGAGAACCCAGAGGAAACCTACACAGACACAGGGAGCGTGACAGACAGGACTTGTTTGAGTCTCCATGTGCTAGTGGTTGTTTAACATAGGAAAGTCCATGATCCAAAATCACAGTCGTAAATCAGGCAATGGTCAAACAGAGAGATGCAAAAACACAAACGGCAAATGCAAGAGAGAATAAAGTAAGGGTCAATATGACTACAGATAACGCTAGAAACACACAGAAACTGATGCAAAACTTCACAATGTGCATGAATGTGAGTTGTCCTTATATAGTGAGCAAACAAGTAGTTCATAGTTCATTGTGTTCATACTTCAATACTTTAGAGGGGAGGTCCTCTGCTGGCAGGGAGGTCATGCAAAACTCCATACAGACAGTAACCTGAGCTCAGGATTGAGCACCACCACCATGCCGCTCTGGGCCTATAATAATTAATCAAATTAAAACGCATAAGAGATATTGCAATTGGCATTACATTTATATAAAAGCCTGCTGGGAGACATGTAAGTTGAAATTTAAGTTGGAAAATCATGATAAAACAGTAGGCTTATCAAACTTTTTTTATTTGCAGCTGTATACGTTCATCAGGTCTGCCCAAGATACACACATGCAGAAAGACAATAAGAACTAAAACACTTCTCTACAATAAGTTTCGTGCGATTCAGATTAAGACAATATTCTGATTCCCCAAATTCTGATTCCCACCCCTGGAATATGTCTGTTTTAATCAGAATTTTGTTGCATGTAAACACCTTATTCAGAAGATCCACTGAAAGGAGATATATGCGCATGCTCAGTCTGCAAGGAATTGTGGGTGCTAACAGATGCTTAGCTGTAGGCTAGGTATTTAGGAATGGCAACTCAGGCGTACTTACTACAACCATGTATACAGGAAAATTCCGAATATAGACCTTAAACAGAATTTGATGTGCATGTAAACGTAGCCAATTTAGCATTGTCAGTCCACCTATTGGCATGTTTTTGGGAATCCAGAGGAAACCTACACAGACATGGGGAGAACATGAGAAACTCCAGAAACCCAGGGCTCAAACAAAAAGCAGAGATTCAGAGCTATTAATTGTTTAATTAATCTAAATTGGTTAACACATCTAGATGAAAATATCAGGAAATGAAAGCTCAAATTCTGATCTATCATCTCATATTTTCATCTTCAATGTATAGCAAAAACAAAAGAATTGGCCTTGCCATTCTAATACTTCCAGTAAACATAGACAAAAACATATTTTCCCCATGATTCTGTGTATGTGGTCCTCACCAATTTCTATAAACAAAAAAATGTTCAATATATTGTCATTTTACCCCCAAAAAGTAAACCAACATTCAGAAACCCTGTAATGCTTTAATACAAAGAAAAACCCAAGTGCTATATTATGTGCCTTACAGGCCTCTGTAAGCACATTGTGTTTTGGAATGGCCAAGTCAAAGTCCAGACCTCTACCCCATTGAGATGCTGTGCATAAACAAATTCCCTCAAACATCAGTGAACTGAAGCAATGTTGTAAAGAGTGGGCCAAAATTTCTCCAAAACGATGCGAGAGAATGATAAACTCCTACAGAAAACGTTTACTTCAAGTTATTGTTGGTAAAGTTGTTTCTACATGTTACTGAATTATAGGGTGTACTTATTTTTTCCCATCTGGTTTCTGAATGTTAGTGTACTTTTTGGAAAACTCCCCCAGGGTTGAGTCCTGATCCCCCTGCTGTACTCACTGTACACTTATGACTGTGTGGCCACTTCCAACTCTACCACCATTATCGAGTTTGCTGATGACTCTCTGATAATGACTCTGATCTCTGATAATGACGAGAAGGCCTGCTTGGAGGAGATTAAATGCCTGGAGAACTGGTGCCAGGAGAACAACCTCCTCCTGAACATCAGCAAGGCAAAGGAGTTGATAGTGGAATTCAGCACGAAGCAGGAGAGGAGATCCCAACGGGGCCCCGGTGGTACCAAGTACCACAACACTACTGATTAATAATGCTATACTTGCCACTTCACCGATGCGCTATCTTAAGCTGTAAGATGATCACCCCACTCCATCCATTCCTGGTACACAGGATGCCTACTGTCAAAGCCAGCAAGGGGAACTCCCGCCAACCCCCCAAGGTCGATCGGTGAAATGGAGAAAGATCATGGCCTTCTATTTCAAATAGCCATCTATTTCAAATAGCCTAATGTACATGTAGATGGTAAAGACTTTTTAAAATGTGTTTAGTAAGGACATACTGTATAACAAAGCTTCTAAGATCATTTGCAAAAATATGAAAATTAATAATATTTTCATAATATTTGAAAATTGTCACATTTTCAATTGGTCACTGCCCTTGCAGATATGTGCTCCTCTGTCAGTTTTCATTTCCATCGTAACTTCAGCTGAAACTCTAAAACTGTTCTCTGAAATGCTTTTGTGATGATGCTGATGTTGTTCATATTGCTTTTCTCTTGACTTTATTTACATATGTGACCTTGAAGTAATCCAAAAGTAATCAGATTACATTACTTTCATATTGTGATACTTGGATTATGTTTTTTTTTTTTAAAGTAACCTTCCCAACCCTGCCCAGTGGGTTCATTCTAAACTCTCTTCTTGGCTATATTTGCTATTAGAAATAATAAAAGTGAGGTATTCCACCCCTAACTGTTTCCATCATGTCTTCCTTTTGTCTACATTATTTATAGAAATTATAATATTTTGTAAATACCTAAATACCGGAACATATTGCTTCTGTAAGAAATAAGTTAGAATCTTTTATTTTTTTATTCTGATAAAACTTTTAAAAAATCTGATTTTTATTCTATTTCATTCTATTCTAAGTGTCTTCATAAACCCCTTCTTCTTGTAACACATTTAATATGCAATTATTTGAGCAAGAAATAGCTACTTTCCTCTGAGTTCCTCTGGCAACACTGGTTTTTAGAATTTGTAATGCAAAGAGAACATATTTTAACAAGCCTGTTTTTTAATATGTATGCTTTTCTTATGCTAATAGCAAAGAACCCTCAGCACCCCCACTTCCTGTGTCCTTGCATTCTGATCATTCAGATTCAAGAGCCAACAGCGCTGAGATGTAAAATCAATTTGCATAAAATCTTATAACAAATTACGCTTCTGAGCTGCTTTGAGCATCTGCTCTCTACTTCAACAAATCAGTCTTATTTAACACATAATACACACGACAAAAAGAAATATGTGAATCTGTGAACCCGTTCATTTAGTAAATATTGTAATACACACAAACTCCACATTGCACATATAGCATTCTGTTTCACCAGAGTTTTAAATACCATGTGCTTTAGTTATTGTTTTGGTTCAGTGTCCTGCTAAGTTCATATTACCTGTGTCTTATTTTGAGTTAATCATATATAAGTCATATACTGTATATTTCCAGTTCTTGTTCTTTGTAATCACATTCTCTTGCTTTTGGCCTGCTTTACGGACTATTGTTCCTGTGTTTCTAGTTTCCAAATGTAAATGGCTGTGGCAATTATATGTATATACAAATTAGTCTATGACATCATCTGCAAAAATGAGTTCTAGCAACTTTTCAAGCATCCATTAAATACTTTCCTCTGAGTTAGCAATATTGCTTATTTGGAGTTTATACTGTAAAGGGAACTTTCAGAACATGTTCAGTTCATGTCTCCTGTGTCTTGTCTTGAGTTGATCACACGGTGTATGTCTTTCCAAGTCGTGTTCTTTTTAATCACATGTTCTTGCCTGCTTTATCAACCTTTGTTTCTTTGTTTCTGGTTTTGATATTCAAATAATCAGGATAATTATATGAATGTGCAAAAAGGTCTAGCAACTTTTTGAACATCCATTAGCTCCTTTTCTCTGAGTTAGCAATACTAGTTTTTGGAGCTTGTAATGCAAATGTGTGTATCCTGGTTTCCTGTGCTTCACTGTAGCCTGCTTTATAAGAAAAAAAAAAAACACGTTTTATAGCTTCTATTTCGTGTCTGACACTGCCTAGTCATTGATGGGTATTACAGCCCATTTATCTTTAAAAACTGTTTCATTTCATCTAAGGTTATGTCTCGCTTGAATGTCTGTTTCAGATTACACTACAGGCTTTGAACAGGATTCTGACTTAGGCATTGTACAGAAAGTATTCTATTTAAACTGATTCCTTAATTATTAGTATTTTTTTTTATATCAATATCATGTTGTATGACAAATTCTCTTTTTAGATCATGCCTGTATACCAAAAAATAGTACTGTGTATGTTTACCAGGATTATTATCTCATCTTTTTTTTTTGAGATATTTGTTCCATGTTTATTCTTATGATGCACTTATGAGCTCAGAAGTGAAAGAACCTGCAGATTTGTAGCTGATACTCTGGGGTTCCGTTGTCACATCATGCCCATCATTGTTCCACATAATAGTCATTTGTTATTCTATATGTCTATATTGGATGCCCACTTCAGGGAAAATAATAAAGCTGCAACACTGTAGACTTACAGAAGACAAAGACATTTCTTTTGTGATCCTTTACCGTCTTATAAACTTTTAAGCAGAGGTTCGTTGTTGTCTCTTTTTCTTGGTTCATACTGCAAGTGAAAAGAATTCTGTTATGTGAATGTCTCCTCTTCAGGTTTGCACACTTTTGCCACCAGAGACTTTCATTAAACAATTTGATTAATACAAATCTAGCAGTGTAACATGTTGTAGATGTTGTTTGCCAAATGTCTTTTTAAGATTACATGAAAATCAATCAATATTTTCTGAGAAAATCATGCTAAGAAAAAAACAAGTTGCCCATGACTGTTTATTTTGTCTCAATTATTTATCTAATAATTATTGCTCATAGGTTATATGTGGTTCACCTTTTTCAGAGATAGCGATCAAACTACATTTAAATAAAATTCTTCTTCACCACTGCTGGATTATCTTCATTCCAGTGGTAGGACATTCCTCTCAAAGTAGCCAGCATTGCTGATATTGCCTGCTGGTGAGTAGTGGCCCACCACAAAGGTTGTAGTCCCATCTGAGGCCACCCCGACACCCAGCTTCTTAGAGTCCTTCCATACCACCTGCGTGAAGTGGCCTTATAAGGCCAACAAAAGTGTGTGTCAATATATATATGTATGTATGTATGTATGTATATATGTATGTATAGAGTACATCTGTAACATGAAATCATAAAGCTGTTTGTTCTTCTGTCCATGTTTTTATTAAAAGGTACAGTACATGTTCAAAAAGACACCTAATCTTAGGGGTACAACCACTGCAATCATAATTCAATATACATTTAGCTACCAATGTGATTTCCATGAAGCCGCTTTTTCTGATAACTACTGCAAGACAGTGCTTTTATATGGGTTCACCTGTTTCAGAGCTGAATCCTGCTCTATTGTAGTCATAGTTCTTAATTTCATTGTACCAGCTGTCCACCGCTATATGCCCTGTGGAAAAACATTACTTCATGACATGTAAAAGACCATGAAAGTCTTGTAACCAACCAGTAACCAGTAAACTGTTTACTTGCCTGTAACCTTTTTGGGTGGTGAGCTGTATGTATAGTACAGGTTCTCTCCAAGGTTGGTATCGCTATGTTGTAGGGTTCTGATCGACAGCAGGTTCTCAGCCCATGCCTGAGCAGAACAATTTAGACTGGGATCCAGTGTAAGAGGAGGTGCTCCATGCTGCTTACGGTATTTATTGTGAGCCTGCAGGAACTCTGCTGCAAAGCTGGCATCTGCTTCAAAGAAAAGCAAAAGTTTGAACCTCGTATACAGTATTTATTAGCCTAAGACACAAAGGATAGTACAGATCGTGCAGGAATGTGTTCCATTCAGTCAGAAGGGGAATTGCATTTAATGGTGCTCATGGCAGAAATAGAAATACAAAAATCAGACTCATTTTTTTGCATGATCTTTACAAATGACAGTATGCGTCTTGTATTAGGAGGCATGAGCCAATAGCTGTACAACATTTGCAACTCAATAATTATAATTAGGTGATTTAATGTGACCTGATGCATATAATTCGTGTAAGCTAGCTAACAGTCGGTTTGCTCTTAGATACAAGAACTAACCAATTTACCTAAGCTAAGAAGATTGTAAATAACTAAACAAATGTCACACATGCAGTACACCAAAGGTTATGAATTCTGAGGACAATGAATGGAGAACCAAGTACTTTTCAGTAAAACACTCCCCAAAAAAATGTAGCTGCACATCAAAACGCAAGTTCAGTGTTTGTTTTCCCTCACAGAAACATATAAGATATCTCTGTGGTAGAAAACATAAAATGCAGGGGAAAAAAGAAACTAATAGTTTAGAATGCTAAAATCAATATTTCGAGTGAAGAAATGAAAAATACAGGTGTTAGGTCAAAGCTATACACTCACCTGCCATACTAGATGTGTTTTTAAAGTCTGTAAGGCAAAAGCGAAGTTTGTTTATTTGTATGAACTGTTATTTGTACATAATTTTCTGTTTGATTTATGTAATATTTATGATTTATTTAAGGTCATACCTGTTGTCAGTGAATGGTCGAGTCTTGCTTGGTCTCTTTTCTCTTCCTCTGTTTTCTCTTCTACTATTTATCTCAGAACAAGTGCACCTCCCTCTCAGGTTAATGGACTACTGTGAATTAAGGAAAGTGAATTTGTTTAATTTTCATCCAGGTATCATAACACATGCATTCTCACAGAGAAAAATAAGGTTGGGAAAAATGGGTAGGGCGCTCTTCCAAAAACACAGACAGGCACACACCCTTTTTTTCAGACACAAGTGCAAATTAGTATTTAATAACAGCCAAAAACTGGAAAGGGACTAGAATCTGTTCACTTATTCTGACCCAGTCCACTCATTTTCTTAACAAACCACAAAAAGAATAATTACACTTAAACACCAGTTTTAACTAACACACACACACACACACACACATATATATATATATATATACACACATACATACAGTCCTAAATGGTTAATGCAAAATTTTTGTTAATTTTTGTTTCACTCTAATTTGAGTGAAACTTTGATTTACATTAATATTTACATAAAATTCATAATTTCTTAATATTTTAATATGTCCCCCTTTTGCTTTAATGACAGCAGGCACTCAAGCTGGCGTGTACTCCAAATGTTTGTGTAATCCATACACAATCCATATTAGATCAAATCCATCAGCTGAATTGCTTGGTCAATGCCAGAAACTTTCTAATACTTAAATAGTGACCTAGACACAGTGCGGAATATTGAATACTTCTATATGGACTGTGAATACACTATATGGCCAAAAGTTCAGGAAGGCCCACATATGGATGGACACCTATTAAGATTTTGCTTCACTGGAACTAAGGGGCCCAAAACTGTTCCAGCATGACAATGCCCCCTTGCACAAAGCGAGCTTCATAAAGGCAGCAAAGGGGGGACTAAATCTATAAATCTCTAATGGTTTATTGAGGTGTGATTGGTCAGGTGTATGCATATCTTTGGCAATATACTATTATATGCAAGAATAAACAATAAAGTGAAACATAAAACTTATAAATTTTTTTTTTTTAAATGGCAACAGCTGTAGGATAATAGTAGCATAGCTAAATTGTGTCTTTATGCATTTAGTAGTAGCAGTAAAAAAAAAAAAAAATTGTTACGGGAAGGAATAAAATGAAAGGCCTGGTTAACTGGTTAGCCTCTCAGGACTAAATTCAGTTTGGGCAATTATAGATAAGCCTCTTTGTGTAATACATGTTCTGTGCCAGAAACCGTGAAGCATGAAGTATACTGTTAAATGTAGCAAGTTGTTTGACTGTGTTATGGGGAGACTGGTTAACTCTGGATATGGTTTGTAAAACACTGTGTGATCCCTTATATTTAGTAACTAGATGAGCCTCTCTGGAAATTAACATTTGAAACATATTTACTGGATACAAGACTGACTGCAGGATGTAGGTTAGCTTGAGTGGGCTAGGGCAGGGCTAACACAAGTGCTTCCGAGCTTAATACTCAGCTACTTCTGATGCTCTGGCTGTGATGAAATCTAAGACGAGATGGAACAGTGTAATTCATTTTAATGGGTAATGCATGTAAAACTAATTCAGTTTTATTAATATGTTGCAGATCCTAGAAGTTGGATTCACTATCTATGCTTAGTATAAGTGTACATAATAGCTGGTGATAATTCTCCTAATGACTAAGGTGCCATTAAATATAATATAATAATAATAAGAGACACTTCGGCATCATCTAAACAAAACAGTTAAATCCTATGCAAGGAATGAAGGGGATGACATATTGGAAAACAACTATTTCAAATTGCCCATTTAAATGTCTGTTATCAAAAGGAACAACTGATGCTTTGCTTCTGAGCATTGTTGCCATGCACAAAACCCGTTCAATGGTCATTTAGAACAAGACAAATTTAGTCTTGTTGACTGTCAATAAAGCCAATCCAATTCCGAAACTTAAAAACTGATGCTCACAAACCCTGTATCAAAGTTCAAAATTATTGACCATTGAACTGGTTTTGTGCATGGCTTTTTTCTCTCATTATTATTATTATTATTATTATTATTGTCAAAACTACTGTAATAATCAATGAAGCAGATTTAAAAACATAGTTTTCTTAAGCAATTCTTCCACACAGTGTACAAAATTTTGTAAAACAATCATTAGACATTACACTGGCTGAGTTTCTTGGATTTTGGTTTAAAATGGAATTAGTGGAATAAACATAAAGATAAATAAGGACATTTAAAGAAGGGTGATATTATCTCTATATATTTGCCCATATAGGTTACCTACATATCACAGAGAAATAGATAAAATGAAAAAGACTTTAATGCTGCTTCTCCATTAATGAAAACACATAGCAGGGGTCTCCAAACTTATTCACAAAAAGGCCAATTTGGCTGCGGCTTTTCATTCCAGTCAAGCATTAGCTACAGGTGATTCCACTTGTTTAATCTATTGGTCTTGGTCTTCAGCTGGCTGATGAGTTGACTCAGGTGTGGCTCCTGCTTGGTGGCTACATCCACATTTTCAAACATGTATATCCTGCTTATATACAATGGATATAAAAATTCTAAAATGGCAGGCTTTTGTGATGAAAAAAATGAAATCAAGTTAAATCATGTTTGAACTTTTTCCCACCTTCAATGTGAAATCACAATGTATAAAAATTAAGTGAAAAACAATCAGAAACATTTTAGGGAATTATAGGAAAAATAAAAAGTTACAATAACCTAGTCGCATAAGTGTGCACACTCTTTTATAATTGGGGATGTGGTTGTGTTCAGAATGAACCATCACATTCAATCTCATGTTCAAAAGTAATTATCATAGAGCTGTCATCAATGAAATTATTCTGATTAACCCCAAATAAAGATCAGCTGTTTCTGTAGGATTTTCTTCACATCTTCTTGGTTTCATCTGACTGCTGAAGCCATGGTCCCCAAAGAGCTTACAAAGCATGTATGGTGTCTCACTTGTCAAAAGTTATCGATTAGGAGAGGGGTATAAAATAATTCCAAAACTTTAGATGTACCATGGAACACTGTGAAGGCCATCACCAACAAGTGGAGAAAATGGGGCACCACAGTGACATTACCAAGAACAGGACGTCCCTGCAAAATTTACAAAAGAACAATACAAAACTTACCATGGAGACCCACAGCAAAATTAAAGAAGCTGCAGGAATATCTGACAATTACTGATTACTCTCTGCATGTGACAACAATCTCTCATATTCTTCACATATCTGGGCCATGGGGTAGGTTGGCTAGACAGAAGCCTTTCCTCACAAAAACATCCAAGCCCAACTAAACCACCCCAAACCATGTGGCAAAATGTGTTATGGTCTAAGACCAATTTCAAAAGGTATAATAATTCCATAATTCCAAATGGTATGTTTGGCACAAAAAAGTACACCAAAATAACACCCTACCCACAGTGAGGCATGCTGGTGGCATGAAGATGAAGAAAGTAGAGAATTCTGCTGTAACTCAGAATGAAGTGATGTGGTTTCTCTTACAGATGCTCCAATGTTTCATCCAGCCAAGTTTCAGATCATTCTTCAGGACCATGACATTCTTACGCTGGGCTTCTAACAGCAGTTGCTCTTCTAGATCGCAGGATACACTGACTCTTTCATCACCTGAACACAAAGTACCTTAATATCACAAAAGCTGGAAGTTGGTTCCACTTAATTAAGCTTTTAGAGGTCAAATCAAATCATGTTGGTTGTACTAAACAAATTGGGTTAGTCTAACTATAAAAGTCTCATGGTATTTACTTAATAATGGCTGAGTTGGAATTACTTAAAAAAGATGCATGTTTATTATCTTAATTTTTAAAAACAGTTGACCCAGTGTGTTCTTTTCTAGATTGTAGTTAGCTAAGCTGTTTTTCATGTATTCTGACGAGTGCAGCACTACAACAATCTGTCTAACGCATACTTTAAAATAATCAGGGTTTTATGTTGAGAAAAATAATTATAATAAGTTTACCTTGTTTTTTCATCCATGAACTGAAGCCATGAAACTTTATAGCCTGTGCAGTTCACTGTCCATAGTACATTGAATAAAATCACTTTAGACATGGTGACCAACAAACATTTGAGTGTTTGGAGGTAAGAAATAAATAATAAGCTTCTGGACGTAACATAAAAAAAGGTAATTAAGAAGTAACAGAGAATTCAAATTAATGTTTCTTTTCTGGGAACAGTTAAGGATAGTTATGTTTTTAGTTGCATTTTTCACAGTGGTTTTAATGCAATTATTACAATTTTAGCAGCACCATCATCAGCATCACTGTTTTCTAGGCCAATGACACATGTAAGCCCACAACTTCTTTTAATAGTAATGCCGCATCATGTTGTACTGGACTTATAATTCTTGAACATATATAAAGTCCGAGAGTAAATAGGCTATGACTTAAGCAACATCTACATTAGCATATATTTTAAAATTACAGCTTAATTTCTGTAAACCCACCCCAACCCTAAGCTCATGTGAAGGCTTAATTTGGCATGTTCAGGATTTATTTAGAAGCTACAAAAATGACAAGTGTAACATGTTCAGTGGTAGTGGCAAGTGTACATTCATTAGACAGAACAAAAGCACACACAGCATCAAAGGATATGTAAAGAAACCACATTGCATATTAACTCCACATGTGTGTATGTGCATATGTGTGTAGGACAGATGAAAGGCACACTGCAGTATAGGTAATGATTGAGTATCACATTGAGGATTAATTGATTTTAATTTTTTTCATCTCTTCATTCTTGGTGATAGAGAGGCATTTGAGAGCTTTAGGGTACAGCTAAGATCACTAGGAAATGTTTGTTCCAAACTGACTATTGTGCTGTAATATATATAAATAAAGTGACAAAATAAATGCTTCTTCTAAAGTAAAATGCTAATCTCTAAAATGATGTGTTCACACATGGGTGGTATGGGGAGACTTCTCAATAATCATTACTTTAAAATGCTCATTGGGTGTAGTCTAATGTGCACAATGCACTGCTAACATATGCTAGTTTTAGTACAACACAGAAATGCAACACATTGATTTACAAATGTAACATTTAAATGTAAAAATAAAGTATAAACCAAGTGTGAAACCAGGAATGGGGTGGTTAGGTAAACACAGTTACCCATGGCAGCCATTTCAAGTCTGCTGAAAGTTAGGCGTATTCACTTACACTGCTTTGTAAGTTTGAGTTTATTTGCTGGGCTCTGTGCAAACTACCTGTTTGTAGGCTTTATATATATATATAGATTAACTCGTGAGAAGCCTCCAAGTATACAGAATGAAGGAGATGCTCGTATGTGATAGTTTAGACAGTGTGTTATGCACTCAGTGATTTTTTTTTTTCAAGATGATTGTGTGGCTGAGCATGACCAGAAGGTGTGGAAATTTCCTATGACACTGACAATCATTCTGTACTACTACAGAAATAACTGAATTATTAGTTACATTGCTTTTAACCATTTTTGCATTCATGGATACCGACAGCTGTGAATACTGGTTTACAGGTGGTTTATGGGTTCAGTTCTGACTGACTGGGTGGCTGAGTAGTCACTGGTGCTTTAACTAGCGGTGACTCACTATGTACAAGCAAGAAACCGATTCTCATTGATATGACTAATCTGTTCTCTGAGAATTCATGTCTTCATGATCATCACACAAATTAATTTTCCTGTCAGCCTGTTTTGCACTCCACCAAGACGAAGTATGGATACAATATAGCCTTGTGTCAGAAAAGACATTGAAGGCACATGCAAGCAGAAGTATTTTGCACAATGGATGTATAATCCTGATAACCTGTTGCAGCAGTTTGAAATATACAGTACATGTGGTGAAGGACTGAACATAATAGCAACAGCCTATAAAGGAATGATTAGTCAGATGATAAGAATGTTATCAGAGAAGGATTCATTAATATGGGCATTGATTTAAAGTTTAAAGCTCACATTGAACAGAAGCCATTTGTTACTGGTGGGGAAGGGGGGTTTTGGTGGGCTGATCAACATCAAACATATTGGGAGAGTTTAAAATGCAGTAGTAGGTGAAAATTATAAGGTAGAGGAGTGTGTTTTTTGGGCTAGTTTCAAAATTTCCTGTGGCCACCAAAAATTTGAATTACAAACAGTAGAAAATTAAAATAATTGCCTTATAAATTTATATTCATGCAAGCGTTCAGCACCTGGCAATGTAACAACAGACAGGAACCTTTAGTACATTTGACTGAAGGGGGGAGAGGGGGGCACAGTGGCTTAGTGGTTAGCACGTTTGCCTCACACCATCGGTTTGATTCCCACCTCCACCCTGTGTGTGCAGAGTTTGCATGTTCTCCCCTTGCTTTAGGGGTTTCCTCTGGGTATTCCAGTTTCCTCCCCAAGTCCAAAGACATACATCTCTAAATTGTCCGTAGTGTGTAGGGCTGTGTACTGGCAAGAATCTGGCGATGCGATATGTATCAAGATACAGGGGTTACGATTCAACATATTGTGATACTGTAAGCAAGGCGATATATTGCGATTTTTTTTTAATCTAATTTTAGGAAAACTGTCATAGTATAAACAACACACCACCATATACACAAAACCTGAGTAAAAAACTGTTTGTTTGTTTTTTAAATATAATCAGAACAGTGGGATCTGCATTGGCATTTATCAGTCCCTGTAACATCCAACATCATAGCACTACTTTTTGTTCTTTAATCTGAGCAAAGGAATTAACATTTACCTATATCAGACGAGGCTCCATTGTTTTCACCATATTACAGAAGTCTTCATTCTCTACAACACTGAGGGGGTGAATATCTTTGCAAAAGAAATAAAGTATTGATTGAGTTATTCTGGTTGCACAAGTTGAGGTCGGTGGTAACTTTGGTGTGTGAACTTGTTCCAGAGTGAGTTGAGACGGATCCACTCATTTACCGTTAGCCGTTTGCTGTTCCGTTAGCTGTGCATCAAAATGGTGCCTTGCTAAGTGTGCTCTCAGATTCGTTGTGTTCCCTGAGTATTTGATTTTGGCATGGCACATTTTGCAAACAGCATGGCTCTTGTTGATCTCCTTGCTGCCCTCTTTATTGTGGAAGCCAAAATGAGTCCACACTGCAGCTCTATACACGGCGGCAGGAGTCGGTATAATTCTTTCGTCTTCCATTGGTGGTAACATTGCTAGTTCACTAGGTTTGCCAATACTAACGTTAGTGGTGCGCCCTTACGCTACTTCCTGTCACAGTTTACGTTCAGAGATAACAACACTGCTATCTAGCAGTCAGAGGTTTAAACACAACACAAAATGAGCCACTGTCATGAGTCTTTGTATGTAAACTATTAATTAAAAATCAACCTAGTGTTTTTGAGAATTGATACAGTATCACAAAGCATAATATTGCAATACTCAAGTGTATCGATATTTTCTTACACCCCTAGTAGTGTGTGAATGGGTGTGTGAGTGTGCGATTGTACCCTGCAATGGGTTGGCACCCCATCCAGGGTGTCCCCTGCCTTGTGCCCCAAGTTCCCTGGGATAGGCCCTGGAATAGATACACAGAAAGTGATGTTAGCTGGCTGGCTAGCTAGTAGCTTAAACAGCTAATATGCCAGGTAAATGAGGAAATATGAAGGACGGTACTGTAAGGCTACTGGGGGCTAATGAGATGGATAAAAAGTGTACCAAATGACAAGAAACAAGCAAAGCACAAGTTCGAATAAATCAGCTTAGTGTTAATATGTTACTATTAAATGTTCTTGACTGGGATCTGAAAATATTAGAGAACTTGGTCTTGGCTTATTTCTTAATTGTGTGTGGGGCTGCAGAACTACAAAAGGTTAAGAGCAGAGGGAAATGGAAAAGTCATTAATTCATTTCTTCAAACATTCAAGTCAAGTCACGTCAAGTGGACTTTATTGTCATTTCAGCCATATACAAGTACATAGTGAAACGAAACAACGTTTCTCAAGGTGCTACATAAGACAAACACAGAACAACACAGAACTACAGGGACTACATAAATTATACATAAAGTGCAAACATGTGCGGACGCACAAGACAGAACAAGACAGTACAATGACTACAACGCCGACCAGTACGCAGTTCTG
>CM075029.1:9008713-9019385 GCA_037576675.1 Pangasius sanitwongsei | reverse complement strand
GATGGAGGATGCTCAGTTGTGTGTGTGTATATATGTATGTGTGTGTGTTCCTTCAGTCCAGTTCTAGGTATTGAGGATTCTTCTTCAGTAACTGCTTTATCCTGGTCAGGGCTGCAGAGGTAACACTAGGTGCAAGACAGGAGAATTCACCCTACATGGTATGGCGGGTCCATTGCAGGCCACCATGAATACACCACACTCACACTCATTCACATGTAGGAACAGTTTAGCATAGAAAAACCGCCTGCTTGCACATTTCTCACTCCTCATTCAGCCTGTTTTCCAACGTGTGATGGTTTCCCATCATACATTCCTTTCAACATATAACAAAGAATTTATATAAGTTAAACAATTCACTTTTGCCGTCTTATTTCTTGTGTCTGATTGGACAGTGAATCTGGGGGCGGGCCGTTCTTTACGAGATTAGAGCAGTGTCTCCTGGACCGCGCGTGCTGACAGGAGAGCGCAGCGGCGGGAAAATAAAGTGGCGGCACGCGACGGAGGACGTTCGGGATCTTCATCCTGAGAGCCCTGTTTGGGCTTTTATACGCGGAATAAGATTAAATATTGAACTTTAGTTTACTTAAAATTCCAAAAGATACATTTTTTTCGACCCAGTCGGACAAGTTTCAGTTTGAGGTGAGCTTAAGTTCTATTCTTAAGTTCTCTTACACACAGCTTAAATACAAAAGGAAAAACAGGCATCTGATTTTTTTTTTTTAAACCGTTGATTTGATATTTTCATTTATTTAGAGTTTTGAAAGTGAATTTGTTTACGTTTATTATTATTATTATTATTATTATTATTATTATTACTTCTTTCAAATGTTTATAGTGCTACACATGTGCTCATGACCAGCTCAGCTTTTTTAAATGATTGGTTAAATGTGGAGTGTACATATGGTGGTGATGAGGTGATTTTTCTTGATAGCCTAATTATCAGGCTTTCGAATAATTATGTGATTAAATAACAGACTTATGACATGTATTAAATTGTTGTTTTGATAACATGCCAGTAGAGATTTGATTTGATTTTAAAGCTACTTAAAACTATTTTCACTTGGGAAAATATTAAACTGGTTTAATGCAGTTCTCTCTGTAGCCAACAGGAGGCAGCATGGACTCGTTTACAAATACATTTACTGTTATATATTTGCTTGATCCAAGTGAGGCAGAACCAGTCCAAGCATCCAGATGTTGAAGGAGCTCATGATCCAAGTGCCACCAGACTAGTGCTGTTTTCATACTTGTTTTTTTTTTTTTTTTCTGGCTTTTCCCCCCTAGTCGTGAGACCATTAGCACCTGCAGTTTGGTATATTTGGTCAAGGTGAAAATATACGATTAGTCACATATCCAGGAACTGTATGGAACACTGTAGGTTTTGTGGAGTTTGATTACACGGCAACACCTTTATTTAACTTAGAACTTTGTAAGAAGAGAAGCTAAATAAATGTCTTGATGAAGTATAGACAGATAGTAGCCCCAATAATTATTATGTGAATAATAATTTGATGTAAAATTACATTTACAGTCAACAACAATGAGATGAACTTCAAATGTATTGCTAGTTATATTTGAATTTCATCTCATTGCTGATAACTATTATAATAACCATTGCAATAGCTTAAAAAATCTGTAAATTATGTGTAAAACAGACATTATAACCGTTATACAAAAACAACTGTAAAACGTGTAAAACTGACAGTTCTTTAACCCCTAGTCCCCCACCCTCCTCCATACTGATATACACTCACACAGCACTTTATTAGGAACACCTGTATACTTACACTTTCATGCAATTATCTAATCAGCCAATCGTGTGTCAGCAGTGCAATTCATAAAATCATATGGGGCAGCAGCTTTAGGTAATATTCACATCAAATATCAGGATTGGGAAAAAAAATGTGATCTCAGTGATTTTGACCGTGGTTGGTGATTGTTGGTGCCAGACGGGCTGGTTTGCATATTTCTATAACTGCTGATCTCCTGGGATTTTCACACACAGCAGTCTCTAGTGTTTACTCAGAATGGTGCAATAAAGAAAAAACGAAAGCTTTGTTGGAAAAGCCTTGTTGATGAGAGAAGTCAATGGAGAATGGCCAGACTGGTTCGAGTTGACAGAAAGGCAACAGTAACTCAGATAACCACTCTGTACAACTGTGGTGTGCAGAAATGCGCAACATGTCAAACCTTAAGACCATGTCGGGTTCCACTTCTGTCAGCCAAGAACTGAAAGCTGAGGCTGCAGTGGGCACAGGCTCACCAAAGCTGGACAGTTGAAGACTAGAAGAATGTAGCCTGGTCTGATGAGTCTCAATTTCTGCTGAGGCACACAAATGGTAGGGTCAGAAGTTAGCGCCAACAGCATGAATCCATGGACCCAACCTGTCTTGTGTCAACAGTCCTGGCTGGTGAAGGTGGTGTAATGGTGTGGGGAATGTTTTCTTGGCACATGTTGGGGCCATTAATAACAATCATTGCTTGAATGCCACAGCCTATTTGAGTATTACTGCTGACCATGTGCATCCCTTCAGGGCTACAATTTACCCATCTTCTAATGGCTATTTCCAGCATTATAATGCACCATGTCACAAAGTAAAAGTCATCTCAAACTGGTTTCATGAACATGGCAATGAGTTCATTGTGCTTCAGTGGCCTCCCCTGTCACCGGATCTGACTCCAGTAGAACACCTTTGGGATGTGGTAGAATGGGTGATTCACAGCATGAAAGTTTTTGTTGTTGTTTTTCTTTTGGCTGCTCCTGTTAGGGGTTGCTACAACCTTCCATTGTCTGCATATTGATTTGGCACAGGTTTTACGCTGAGTTCCCTTTCTGATGCAACCCTCCCCATTTATCTGTGCTTGCGACCGGCGCTGAGAGTGCACTAGAATGTGCATGATGCTGAGATCAAGAATCCCATGCTCTACCAACTAAGCTAGCCAGGTGCCATTCGCAGCATGAAAGTGCACCTGAAAAATCTGCAGGATGTGCATGATGCAATCATGTCAACATGGACCAGAATCTCAGAATCTTGTATAATCCATGCCAAGAAGATTTGAGGCTGTTTTGTGAGCAAAGGGAGGCCCTACCTGGTATTAGTATAGTGTTCCTAATAAAGTGTTCGGTGAGTGTATGTTAGCCACTTGTTCACGTTGCTCATCTCTGACACCATGTCAGTTAATTAAAGCCCAGTGGTGGGCATAAGGGAGCCTAAACCTCTCATCGCTACATTTTATGCAGCTTTTGAAGAGAACATCCATGCACAGGGGATCAATTATATCACCTTGAGTGAACTGTCAATTCCAGTCAAAAGGCTTTCACTAAGCTGGTTCATTCTTAGGCTGTACCAGTGGTGGCTCATCCATAGGGGCACTTATATATTAGCTGTTCAACAAATGTTAAACTTCATAAAATCCTCATTCACAACACCATACATTTAAAATTTCCTTTGATATACTAATTACCTTTTTGGAATGACCAAACAATTAAAAAATATACTGTATACTATTTCTAGTTGTGCACCCTTGGTGCAATGTGCTGACTGCCCCATTTAGCTCCACAGAGTTATTATTGCACCTAGTGCTAAAAAATGTGAACTACAAAAGTTGAGGGAGAATCACTTGAGGGAGAATCACACTGTCATGCATTTGTCAAAGGTCTTTTTATCTCTGTCTGTTGTTGTATTTCTGAACAACGAAACATTTATGAGAATGTTTTCAGACTCATGCCCTCCTACAAGTCACTCAGCTAATGAGTTTTGTTTTGCTTTTTGGTTTGTCAGATAAATGAGGCAGTCCTTAAAGCCACATTCTTGTCTTCTCATGCCCTCACAATATGTATTCTGTCACCATTGGAACAATTAGCCTTGTACTCTATTAAGGATTTCATCAGGACTGGCAGTAATCGCAGCTACAAAAAGTTTTCACTTTGACACCAATACCAGATGTATTATTGCAATTTCAGACAGTTCTATACTTTTTATGAATATAAAGCTCTTCTAAAGATAAAATAATCAAATTCAAACATGTTTACATTTAATGTGTTCTGTAAACTCGTGTTAAAGCTATGACCACGCAGGACTCTGGAGGCAAGTTGCTGTTTTAATGGCATACATTTTCTGCAAAACCACAATAAATTTAGAACAGACGTGCCAATATTTGCAACATTTTGTCCCCTTGCTATGGTCATACTGGAGCCGCCTGAAAGATTTCCTGCTTTTTAAAATACAACAGCAGTCAAACCAAATGCACAAATAAAATTCACCTCACAGAAAGGGAAAGGACACAGGATGTGTCTCACCATGTGCACTGTGCATATATGGTTAACAGAATCAGTTCTTATGGTTACAGTGTTTTGTGTTTAACACCTTTCTCTGTTTTTAGCACCAATATTTTATCAGTCATTCAGTATTAGGGTATATACTGTATAGAAATTCAGAAGCAAATTCAGTGTCATGAGCTCAGTGAGTCACTTTACAGGAAAAGCAGTTAATCATATGCCTGAATTAAGCTCTCCGTGAGATTTTGCGCCTTAAGATCATCAGATCATCATCTTCATCCATATATTCTGTACATGTGCATATGGATTGATGGTTATTATTGGTATCATACGGTGCTGAACATTTAAGCCAAAGGTAATTATAGGACTGAAACAAAGCAAACACCATTTAGTGTTTTTAAAACCAGCAGTCAGAATTTTTGCATTTTCATGTTCCCCTTCTAGTAAAAGTCCATAAAGCCTACAGTGCATGACTTACTGTCTGTCTGAGTATGTATACACTGAATGTGTAGCACTGTTATTTTGATTTTAACATTTGTAGCATTAGGAAATGTGTTGCTCTGAAATAATACTTTGAATATGAGTTTCTTTATTGTTAGACAGAAAGTATTGGGGAAAACTACTGAACTTTTGTCCCTGAAAATTGAGTTTTTCTATCAGGCAGATGTAGTCAATCGAAACAGTAAGGCAATTTAGTGCTGATGAAACCTACACTATATGGCCCAAATTCCAGTGAAGGGATATTGTAAAGCTACAGCATACAAAGATATTCTAGAAAATTGTGTGCTTTCAACTTTGTGGAAACAGTTTGAGGAGGGCCCACATATGGGTGTGACAGTCAGGTCTCCACATACTTCTTGCCATATAGTGTATATACAAAATTTGGGAGTAATATATGCTAATTTAGATTGCTTTAATTCCCAACATTTCATGACATTTGTGTCGTGTTCGTGATATATGTTCTGATTATTTAGGATCTCTTTGGATTTCTCTCATGTTCTTTGCTAAGATCATTGGCAGAAGCACTGCTTAGGGATATTGCGATGCATGTCAAGAAGGACTAATAAAAAGTGATAACACTGAGATGACCGGTATTATGGCCAGATGAGATCCATCCTAATTCTAGATTCACCAGGTGACATTAATGGCAAGATGCACACTACCAATGTACATCACCACTGTAGTGACCCAAGGTAGGCCTAGGATAGTTTGAGAGAATGAGGTAATGCAAGAGACGGGCACACACAATTTTTTTTTCTTTTGGTGTGCAGTGTACAAAAAAAAAACACCTAAAAGTGTAGTATTTATAAAATTTACAATTTACACACTGCAGGCAACTGACTGCAGGCAGTGCTAAATGAATAAAATTATCAAAACATACACTATATGGCCAGAAGTATGTGGACACCTGACCAATCACATCCATAGGTGCTTTTTGAACATCCCATTCCAGATTTAGCCCCCCTTTGCTATTATAATAACCTCCACACTTCTGGGAAGGCTTTCCACTAAATTTTTTAGCATGGCTGTGGGGATTTGTGCCCATTCAGCCACAAGAGTACTGGTGAGATTGAGCAGTGATGTCAGGTGAGAAGGCCTGGCACACAGTCAGTGTTCCATTACATCCCAAAGGTGTTCAGTGGGGTTGAGGTCAGGGCTCTGGAAACAGAAACAGAAGGAAACAGAAAAAACTAGACTACACTATCCTTCTCTATACAACCAGAAATACATATGTATGTCCCTGCTTCCCTGTTCAGAAGCCCGTGAAGTGCATTTAGAAGTGTGTGGCAGCGGGGGCATGGTCGAGCAGTAGCTGAGGATGGAAAGGAGCAGGTTGAACCGGCAGGTAAAGCGTGATGATTCTCGCCTGTGTCTTGTTACCGCCAGTCTACTTATTTGTGTCTCTTTGTGCTATCAGTGATGGCCATAACGAGAGAGATAGAGAAAGAGAGAGACACGTAGCTGGCGGAGCTACGCTTCCTCTCTCTTCTGAAGTGCCTCCCACTGACTCTTAAGCACGAGGCTCCTCCTCTGTGGAAATCTGATATGATAAAAGGCATTTCACTGAAGACCTGATAGGAGGTGAGACATGCAGCATTGTAATCCAATTTGTAGCTTGTCACAGTCAATCATATGCATGCTGGTTATGAGCATAAAACACAAACAAACTGACAAAGGGCAAATCGCTTGCACATAACAACCACAAATGCTCAGCCAATAGAAACTGGCTGAGCATTCGCCCTGAGCTTTTGCCCAGATTGTCCAGTCCCTGGCCCAGATGCATGAACAGCAATATCAGGCTCTCATCTGAGAGCCAGCTGGATTATCTGGTAGCTTGGAAAGCTGCAATCGAGCAGGTCAGTCTGTCCCCAGAGGGACACTGGTGACACTTCCAATTCATTTGGTTACTGATAATTGCAAAATTGAGGAAGGTCAGTGGCATCCCTGTCTGCACATTTCGACCAACAATCACTGTGATCTGATCATATGGGTTCCTCAAATATTGTCACATGAGGGGCTTGAGGAGAGTAGAGGAGATGGGACCTCATCTGTTGGAGGCCCTGCCAACTCGCCACTTGACATCACCTGGTTATTGTTACTTACCTAGCAGAGCATCTGCAGCCAAGCCAGCACAAACCTCACATTGCCGGGACCCACCCAGGCTTACATCTGCAGCTAACTGACCAAACCTCAGCTAGTAAGTACCCCAAAATTACTGAGTGGAAGGCTTGGGGACTAACTGGCATATTTATGCTATGTGTTTGTCTCTTATATACAATTTTAAGTGGCACCATAGGGTATGTGTGAACAACACATGTATACACCTCACCTTCACCTCCCAACACCTCTCCAATGCCTAATCTTGAATCAGGCGTTGGTGGATCAGGGCCTGTGCACTGCCTGAATCCACCAATGCCTAATGTATACCCCCTTGAGTACTAACTTGGCACTCGGTATGTTGCCTCTAGATTGGGAGAGAGGCCTACCCCACATATATCTGTGAGCATTCATCCTGGAAATGTCCTGGCTGTCTGCCGCCCCAGAAGTCCTGCCCAGTCCCTGTTCCAGCTCTCTGGATATTGGCTTTGGTACCCCATTGAAGAGAGGAAATAAAGGTTATTTGGAGTGGGAAGGGAGTTGGATCTGCAACTACACAACGCAGTCTTCAACCAACTGTGTGGCTTCAGCCAGCAAGTCAGTTTGGTGACACTGGACTCAATTTAATGCCCTAGCTGAAAGTCAGGTAATGAATTGCTCCAGTGCCACCTGTTTGCTGACCTTTCTCCAGTGCCATGGAACGGAAGTGTCAGCAGCGTCCCTCTGGGGATAGACTGACCCACTTGAGCACAGCTTTCTGAACTACCAGATAGTCCCGCAGGCTCTTGGGCAGCAGACTCCAGTCAGGAGGGCTTGGATGCAAAGCCCCCACTCACTGGCCAACCACATGCTGAGGTTGTGCCATGTGAACATTTCCAGATAAACCTCTGCATCATCCTGAAGTTTCATCCTGGCAAGGGAGAGGAAGCTTAATGATAGATATATGAGGAGGGGAGATGAAGACATGGTTAAAAGGCTCTTCAGGGCAGCTGCTTCTGCAGGCAGATGAGAGCCTGATATTGCTGTTCCTGCATCTAGACCATGGACTGGACAATCTGTACGAAAGTACTCTGCTCCGTGTCCATGGGTACACAGACAGCTCAATAATATAATAATATAATCAATAATAAATTGGTGTCAGGTGTGCAATGTTAATCAACTTATCCCAATACCCCTCCCTCCTGGTGCAGACTCCCTCTAAACCACTCCCCACCTGTTACAGTTAAAAAATTGTAAGAATAGCAGGTGTTTTGGATGGCATGTGAGTTAATGGCATTTCCATCTTTCTTTCTCACAAGTTAAATTTCTGTTAAGAACAGCTCACTAAATATGTCACTGTACTCTTCATTTTCAATGTAAATTACTGTGATTTAGGAAAATTTAATTTCTTGTATTTTTTACTTTCAGGATTTAAAATGGCAATGAAAACCCTAGAGCTCAATTCAACGATCTCTTCTGTGTCAATCTACACTTTGGAAAACTCAGAAAAACTTATGCTGGACTCAAGCACTTCCTGTCCATTTCCTGGTGCCAATATCACCTATGTGGACTTCTACCTTCATGATCGCTCTGTGTCTGCCATCTTCATTGTGTCCTACCTTCTCATCTTCTTTGTGTGTATGGTTGGTAATGGAGTGGTGTGCTTTATTGTGCTGAGGAGCAGACATATGCGAACTGTCACCAACCTGTTCATCCTCAACCTGGCCATCAGTGATCTGCTGGTTGGAATTTTCTGCATGCCTACCACCTTAGTAGATAACATTATTACAGGTAAGTAGGGGACTAGGGTCTGGTTATTCTTCTTTTTGTTGACTAGTTAGTCTAGTGCACCAAGGTCCAGTACATTCTTCTTTGACAACTCATGAGATTGCACCCATTTTGTATAAATAGGGCATATACACTTACGTCCACTTTAATAGGAACACCTCTACACCTGCTCATTTATGCAGTTATCTAGTCAATCATGTGTCACCAGCACAATGCATACAATCATGCAGATACAGGTCAAGAGATTCAGTTAATGTTCACACATTGAGGTAGATGGGCTACAACTGCAGAAGACTGTTTTGCATCCGTTTTCCTTGTTGCACATTCTTTACCTGTTATTTGTACCATCAAATGTTAACAAAGTCTTTGCAATAAAGTTGGGGCAATGAGCAATTTTGAAAAATAGATACATCTGGATAAAACAGTCAATAAATAAAGTCAATAATTAATTTTTTTATTATTCAGATCCACATGTTTAAATGTCTATGTGTCTTTGAAAAGCACATTATAAGTAAAATGTATTATTACAATTATTATTATTACGTGTATTTTGCAGTGCAATTTCTCTGCCAGTTTTGATTTGTGCTGGAGCAACAAAGCCTAAAGTGAAGAAATATCCTTAAAAATACAAGCAATATACTGTAACAGCATGAGTGCCCTCTCCGCAGCCACCTACATGGGTGACAAATCACAGTCCTGGTGCTGGTGCTTCTACCCTCAACAACCCTCATATGCACTGCTCCTGTAATCAGCGCCGTGGCTCAGTGGCTAGTGGTATGATGCAGCGTTCTACAAACCTCTTGGTTTGCACCCTGCTCTCGGCAAAGGCACTCTGTACTTGTTTTGAGCTGTTTGGTGGCCAGTGTGCACTTCCCCGTCTGCCCCACACCTGCAGTTGGTTCGCTTAAACATATATTGTCCTTTTGGGGACAAACGGGCCCTAAACTACACCTCTGCTGACACCATGTGCTAAACCCCATAACATATACAATATGACACTGACAGTAACTATATACCATTTATCCAAACATAAGTCTTTACACCATAACTGAATCTACCATTCTCTAACATTTTTTGAGGCCATTGAACATTTGATGTCAATTAGCATATGAACTAAACATATAAGTTCTAAATTTATATTTACATTTCAGATTTATATTTAAGGGGGGGCACGGTGGCTTAATGGTTAGCACTATTGTCTCCGCTTATCCGCTTGTGAGTGCAATTGTGCTCTGCGATGGGATGGTGTCCCATCCAGGGTGTTCCCTGCCTTGTGCCCCGAGTCCCCTGGGATAGGCTACAGGCTCCCATACAACCCTGTGTAGGATAAGCGGTACAGAGAATTAATGGATGGATTTATATTTAAGATTTCTGTTTAGATTTAAGTTAAATATAGATGTTAAAAATAAATATACATTTAAATCTTAAATATAACCATAAATATAAATCTTAAATGTAAATGTAAAAGTTAAACGTTTTGGTGTTAATTCACCCCGCCCTCTCAGGTAGGCTTCACTGAGAAAACATGGCAGTGGTAGGGGTGCCAGGTTTACACCATACTATGCTAGGTTAGGAACAACCTATCCGGTGTAAAGAACAAATCCATGGGTGGCAGTGTTATTTGTTTGGGTTCAGGATGCTCATTTTGGGACTGCGATGTCATCAGTACAACCGGTAAATCTGTAAACAATTCTCCACTATGAAATTACAGATGTAAAGAAGTGGAGAAGTAGGTACACAGCACATTAGCGAAAGCTAAACTGGCTACCTGACTAGCTAGTGCTGCGGGTGCTACCTACTTTTACATTTACCTACTTCTGTATTTTTGTACGTCTGTACACTGAAAAAAGGGAATATGTGGTCAGTCAGAAAGAGAAAATATGTATAGTTTACATAAAAATATTTAGTTTCTCATCTCATCTCATTCAAATTCTGAGTTTCCTCCCTGGACATGCTTTGCCAGGCCTTCACTGCAGCCACCTTCAGTTGCTGCTTGTTTGTGGGTCTTTCTGCCTTCAGTCTTGTCTT
>CM075029.1:8964758-8989137 GCA_037576675.1 Pangasius sanitwongsei | reverse complement strand
ATAGAAGTAGCAGGATGAATTCTGAAGTGTATAGAGCTATATTTTCTGCTCAGATTCAGTCAAATGCTGCAAAACTGTTAGGACAGCGATTCACAGTACAGATGGATGATGACACAAAACATACCTTGAAAGCAAACCAAGGGCTTCTTAAGGCAAAGAATTAAATATTCTTAAATGTCCGATGACCTAAACTCAATTGAGCATGCTTTTCACTTACTGAAGAAAAAACTGAAGGCATAAAGATCCACAAACAAGCAGCAACTGAAGGCAGCTGCAGTAAAGGCCTGGCAAAGCACCTCAAGGGAGGAAACTCAGCATTTGGTGATGTCCATGGGTTCCAGATTTCAGGCAGTCATTGACTGTAAAGGAAGACTGTATTTGCATCCAAGTATTAAAAAATAATCCTAATATTTATGATTATGTTACTTTGTCAAATTACTTTTGAGCCTGTGAAAATGGAGAGACTCTGTAATTCATAAACAGTTAATGCAATATTTTTGTTAAACCCCTTGAATTAAAGCTGAAAGTCTACACTTCAATCACATTGCGATTGCGTCATTTCAAATCCATTGTGGTGTACAGAGGCAAAAATACAAAAAGTTGATGTGTTGGAAGCAGGAAAAATGGGCAAGCATAAGGATCTGAGCAATGTTGACAAGGGCCAAATTGTGATGAGTAGATGATGGGTCATCTCCAAAATGGCGGGTCTTGTGGGGCGTTGCAGTGGTTAGTACCTACCAAATGTGGTACAAGGAAGGACAACTCATGAACCAGTGACAGGGTCATGGACACCCAAGGCTCATGGTGTGCGGAGCGAAGGCTAGCCCGTCTGGTCCATTCCCACAGAAGAGCTACTATAGCACAAACTGCTGAAGTTAATGCTGGCTATGATAGAAAGGTGTCAGAACACACAGTGCATCGCAGTTTGCTGCATATGGGGCTGCGTAGCTGCAGACCGGTCTGAGTGCTCATGCTAACCCCTCTCCAACCCAAAATGTGCCTACAATGGGCACATGAGCATCAGACCTGGACCATGGAGCAATGGAAGAAGGCGGCCTTGTCTGATGAATCATGTTTTCTTTTACATCTTGTGGACGGCCAGGTGTGTGTGTCACTTAACTGGGGAAGAGATGGCACCAGGATGCACTATGAGAAGAAGGCAAGGCAGTGTAATGGTCTGGGCAGTGTTCTGCTGGGAAACCTTGGGTCCTGGCATTCATATAGATGTTACTTTGACAAGTACCACCTGCCTAAACATTTTTACAGACCAAGTACAACCCTTCATGGCAATGGTATACCCTAATGGCAGTGGCCTCTTTGAGCAGGATAATGCGCCCTGCCACACTGCAGGAATTGTTCAGTAATGGTCTGAGGAACATGCCAAAGAGTTGACTTGGCCTTCAGATTCCCCAGAGAATCTGTGGAATGTGCTGGACAAACAAGTCTTATCCATGGAGGCCCCACTACACAATTTACAGGACTTAAGGGATCTGCTGCTAATATCTTGGTGCCAGATACCACAGCACACCTTCAGAGGTCTTGTGGAGTCTATGCCTTGATGGGTCAGAGCTGTTTTGGTGGCACAATATTAGGCAGGTGGTTTTAATGTTATGGCTGATCGGTGTGTGTGTATATATATGTATATACACATATACATAAATATGTATATATTTAAAGTTCATTCAAGTAAATTTAATTAAATCTTACTCTCTAGGTTTAAGTGCTTGGCACCCACTGCCTCGCTGCCTCCAACAGCATCGGTGTCCTCTTGACTGATTTCTACTATCCGTTGTCTTGCGCTCTCAAAGACGGACTTTAGCACAATGGAATCCTCAAAGATCTGAAACAATAGTACACACATTTAGTATCAGAATCATTCTATTTTGATACTAACAGAACTTTTAACAGAGTTTTTGTAATTGTTATAACACTGTGTATAGTAGTTATAACAGTGGTAATAAAGTACATTGAGAATTATTTGAAAAAAAAAAAAAAGAAATAGCCCTTCAAATTTGCTAATGTGCTAGCTAGAAACTGCACTTTAAAGTAGCCTAAAAGAATGTTTAATATGCTTCCTTGGCTATATTAATATTTAATTCACAGATTTAAACATATTAGAATACCAAAGATATTTAGTATGTTTATATCTTCATATTGTTACCCATTATACTAAACAAATAGCCCAAATATGGCCTGTTTTATTCCATTAAGATGTGAGAAAATTTGCTTTTCAAATTAAACATTTTATGGTAAATTTGATGGGTCAAATTTAATTGGACCAAGAATAGGCATTTGAGGCACACCTGAGATCCCTCCAGGTTGTAAGTCTGAGCATTGTGGCACATCTGTATTATATCTTTCTCCAAGTCTGCAATGCATCTGTATTTGTGGTTACGTACTCGTTCCTACACAAAAAAGGCCAGTTAGAAAATGATAA
Organism: Pangasius sanitwongsei; assembly: GCA_037576675.1. Lineage (NCBI taxonomy): Eukaryota > Metazoa > Chordata > Actinopteri > Siluriformes > Pangasiidae > Pangasius > Pangasius sanitwongsei. The sequence goes on along the minus strand of CM075029.1, from coordinate 8,986,700 downwards.
CGTTCTAGTAACACATGCAACAGATACATATGGTTGCTTTATTAAAATTATAGTAGCATTTTATGTGGATAGCTCCTTTTAGACATTCCACAGTCGACACATGAATTCTCTTAATATGAAAGAGAGAAGAGGCCTCAATTATCTATGGATAGACTGTATAAAATGTTGTATTTTTTCATTTTTAATCTTTGTTTTGTTATTAGTTTGTCTGTCTAGCAGCACATGTCTGAAGTTTTGATACATTTTCTATGAACTGCCTTGCATAAATATTCACCCTCCTTCAACTTTTCCACATTTTGGTGTGTTAAAACCAAGAAACCTGGGGGATGAATATAGTTTGCATAGTTGCTGTGAAAATGTTAAATTTTAAAGTAGTGCAACCAGTTGCCACCAGAAGTCACATAATTAACTGAATGGAATTAAAGCGTCACATGACCGCAATATAAATACACCTGTCCCCGGAAGGCCCCAGATTTTGTTAGAGAACATAGATAAACAAAAAGCAACACGAAAACCAAGAAGCTATCTAAACAAGTCCAGGACAAAGTGGAAAAGTTATAGTTTGGTTATAAAAAAAATCCCGAAGTTGAACATCCCACAGAGACCCATTAAATCCATTATAAACAATAGAAATAATATGGCACAACTGCGAATCTGCCCAGTGGAGGCCATCCACCAAGTCAGTCATGGGGTATGGAGGGCATTAGGCAATCAATGGCCAAGGGTAAATTTGAAGGAGCTGGAAGGATCCATATCTCAGAGGGAAGAAATTATTCACAAGACAACTCTAGCCTGGAATCTTTATGGAGCAGGAGCAAGAAAAAAAAGGCTTTATCAAAAACATAAGAAATCCGGTTTGGTAACTCAGCAAATGTGGAAAAAGTTTCCCTGGTTTCATGAGAGCAAAATGTTTGCTTTTGCACAAATAACCCAATATGGCTCATCACCCCAAGAACACCACCTCTGCAGTGAAGCATGGTATAGGTAGCATCATGTGGGCATGCTCTTTAATTGCAGTGACTAGGAAACTGATCAGGGTTAAGGGCAAGATGGATGGAGCCTGATACAGGGCAATCCTGGAAGAAACCCTGTTCCAGTCTGCAAGTCCTGAGACTGGGGTGCAGGTTCATCTACCAACAGGACAAGTCTAAGCATACAGCATAAAGCTACTGTACACTGGAGTAGGCCATATGTCAGATCAATGACTAATCTTCATGCCCTCAAGCTAAAATGGTAATAAATTTTGCATTTGTAATGGAAACTTTTTAGAGCCAGGGTCTCTACACTTTATGAATGTTATGTCTGTAAAAATTGCTGATAACCTTCAACATAAGTATAAAATATTTCACACTAACAAACTTTACCAGTCTAACCATAAACCATTCTTCTCTCTTTCATGTAAAAACAGTCATACTACATAAAACCTTTAATGTCATCTAATGAGTTTGGACACAAGCCTGTTAAATCATCCAGCATTGCTTTATAAAATATTTATGCAATGCTTATGAATATGTTATAAAGGTAAAGCAAAAGGTACAAGATAATAATGTATAGATGATCTCCTAAACATTTACCACCAAGAATTGTTGACATTGATAATTATTTCACAGGTTAGTCAATGACAGTCACCTGATATATTGTTGACAGTCTTTATAAGCTTTGTTGTACTGTAGAATGTTTAAGGTAGGCTTACAGTACAGTTGTACAACTTGCAGTACAGTTTTACAGACTTGTAGAATCTATGACAATGTATATTTATGCTGTTTTGATGGCTTATATACTGTATAACACTGCAACCTCACCCACACTAAAACTACAGTCATTTCTGTCTTTTTTGTTTGGAGAAGTACACCCTTTGCACTAAATAGGACAGGTTTCCATTTACCCTGATCCTCCGAAAGTCCACAGGCTTGCGAATAAGCTCGTAGTATTCTGGTACCTCTTTCCTAGATGGCAGCTGAACAAAACCTTTACTGATCTGGCGACCCAACCTGTATGACAGTAATGAATTAACTGTGGGATGCTACAATTAAATAACAATATGACACAAGAAAAGATGTTTTAAAAAGACAAAAAAAACAACAATAAATACATATAAATTTTGCAATTAAATATTATTTAAATATCATAAATATTACGAGTCCATTAATGTTGCTCGACGACATTAATAGAGACACATCCTCAAACAAATTGAATTGACTTATGCTATAGGTTAATATCTAGTGAATTTTTAGAGTAACAGCATAATAGGCAATTGATAGTCAACAAGACTTGAGTAACTTTGAGTAACTGAGAACAAACTGTTAACTGTGACCTCAATTTAGTATCTCATTCTGTAAGTTATGTGCAGAAGTAACTCACAGAGCAATATATATAATATATAAAAAATATTAAATGCAAAATAATAGAATGTGCTGGATTAAGTGCTATTTTATAAGCTGCCAAATAATGAGGGTGGAAGGGATATTGTTCAATTAAGCCAACTGCAGTGGTTATGATGATTAATACTAGGGCTATTCATGAGGCATTACACTGGCAAAATACTAGACTCCGGTTGTATGTATATTTCAATGCTTGCCATCTTATTATTCATATATCATTGTATTAGTATTTTTTTCTTTTTTCTTTTGTCAATTTTCTCTTGCTATTTGTTACATTGTATTACATTTGACAGCAAGAAAAAATGCTATATGCTTCTTAGCCTGCATTTTCTACCCCCCAATTGTTTTCAGGCCTAAAGGCAAGGGCTTGTGTTTAAAGGCAGTGGTCTACAGGCTCTAGGACACCTCCACTCAGGAAATCTCTGGCAAATTTGGAGATGTGAAGTACATGCAGGTCATTTGCTTAATCTTAATGGCACACCCAGAAAATCAACTTAGGCAGATGCATAACCTGATTCTGAATACAAACAACCCTGGTAAATATTCATGTAACTTTTAAACTTAAGTGACCAAGTCTGAACACAGCCTAAAGAATGCATTTTCTTCCTTGGCATGCTTTTACACTATCAACAATATAAAATACAAGATTCATGCCATATTTTGCTGTCTGAGTCTGCAATTAAAACAGTGTATTAACCATATTAAACAGTTTGTTTCCCATGATAAACGTCATATTCACACTGCTTTTAACAATATAACTAGTAAACATCCTCAAAACCAGGTACTAATGTGAGAAGACTTGAGGTTAGGAAAATATTGTTTATCCCTGTGGTGCAATAAGACTGAGTCTCAGGAGGCAGTAACTCATGCACATCTTTGGACCAAAATTGGATCTAAAATCCCACTGTGTCTGTGATTTCTAAATGTCACAATTTTAGTCTCCAGCAACTTTAGTCTCCAGAACAAAAAAAGAGAGTTAAAATGCACTATTATTATTATTATTATTATTATTATTATTGCTCAATATGTCTGGGGCCCATAAATGGTTAGCCTCACAAAAAGTCAAGTCTTAAAGGAAATGTGTGGTAGCTTCATTGCTACTTACGTGTCTTTGTAGTTGATGACCATGTCAACAAGAGTGTTCATTTGCTTGGTAAGTTTTGGGGGATTTGGCGGGAGTTTCTCAGCTGGGGGTCGGCCACGCCGTTTTTTGACTTTCTCAACAATCTCCTGCCCAGTTTCAGAGGCCTGGTTGCTCTGGTGATCACTTTTTCGTTTCTTCAAACTGCTTTCCTCCTCCATATCCTCAGACGCTCCTTTTAGAACAGCCTGAGACTGCAGAAACAATCCATGGGAATGATGAAGAATGAATGAGGGTCAGGGTTTGCTGTAGGGTCAATAACAATAATAAGATAAATTAACTGTAAATATTTGTATGTAATCATACATGATTTAAAACTACTACACTACTACTCTTGCTGTGTTTACAATCTTTGGCCATTATAATAGTGATCAAGGAACAAATGCAAAAAAAAATTACAGTGCATATTATTAGTTTGTTCATGACCATTGGTGTAAGTGGTGAGAAACTGCATAATTGGAAAAATAAATAAATAAATAATTGCGTTAGAATACATTATCAATAGGTGTGCCTTATAGTGGTACGGATAACTAGCTGCCTGGCATAAATTAGTGTTGTCTGATAAAACAATGACTACTAAAATATTGTGTTAATATGTTAGTAGTAGTTGCACAACCAAGAACATGTAGATGCAAGTGTGAGAGTCATTATGAAAGTTAATGTAAAAAAAATAAATAAATATTTTAAAAAAACAAAAAAAAAAACTAACCCCTAAGAGGTTAAAGATACATATATCAGGCAAACAAAGGAAATAGTCAAAGTTCAAGGACAAATATAGACAGAATGATAAGGCTATAATGCATACAGACAGAAAAAATTAGTAGTTGGGTTAGGAGCCTATTTATATTGGAATAGAGTGACATAAAAAGTGCATATTCAAAATATCAGTTCAGGAAAGGATTAATATTATTGTAGGAGTGTGTCTGACAGACATCCCAATAGGCAGTGAAATTTTGGACCATAGTGGGTTTGAAAATGCCAGTGTGCCAGCAGATTTCAAACCTCACACAACCTGTTGAGGCATTTCAACAACATCAGTGCAGTTGTGTTGATTTCAACAAGGTGAAAACTGAAAAAACTGCTTACGCCCTACCAAGCTATCAATATACCCGTGTATACCAAGAAGTTAAAATAGAGCCCATATATTTCAAAAGAATTAAATCAAATCCCCTACTTTCACATGACTTTCACTTTATTTAATATTTCATATTTGGTACTAGTGCCTGTTAATACACAGGTTTTAAATGATTATTCACAAAGATTATTTAAAGGAAATTGATAAAGCTGCTGTTTGTATTTAAATAAACAGATTAACAGGCTGGCAGTTAGAGCAATGCTACACGACTTGTTTATCTAAAATGGTGAAAATTAGAAGTTTGATATTTAGCCAAAAATGACTACAGTCTGCTAGCTAATAGTTAATATAAAAAGCTGTCATGTTTCCTTATGTTTCCCATTTTTTCTTGCATGGCTACAGGAGAAGGAGGGGAATATCTGAGTGTGTGTGTGTGTGTGTGTGTGTGTGTTCACTGCCGAGACTGTGTTCTACACAAAGGCAATTAAAGTGCAGTGATATGCATGCCGCAGCCCTGTTCTGCTGGCAGAGAGAAGCAAGAGAAGGAAGAAAATATGAATTCTGAATAAGCTGCTCTGCAGGCAGTGCCAGCTATTGATGTCTAAGTCACACTCACACCAAATATAAATATGAAACAAACAAACACACACACACACACACACACACACGGAAAACATTTACTCTCCCCAGGAGACCATGGGTTTGGAGGCCTAATAATCAGAGGAATTATAATGGAATGCAGACATGCATATGTGTTTGCACGCACACACACACACACGCACACACACGCTTGCATATTTGCACAGGAACAGAAATTGAGCATAAGCACACCAAAAGAGCACTCATTTAAAGAGACTATTTACAAAAATATATAGCAATGTGTCCGGACAAGTGTGCATATGTCTATCTGTGTGCCTGCTCCTCCTGCCTGTATGCATGCATGTGCTGTGCTGTTCTCGTAACCTCTAGGAAAAAAAAACAAAAAAACATGCCAGGATCTGCACAACACCCAATTCGTCTGGCCAATGTTCCCCAGTTATCAGACACAGCTCACACCTACACATGCCACACACTCTCCCTTGCTCTTCTGTCTCTCTCTCTCTCTCTCCCTCTCTCTCTTTCTCCATTTGTATGACCGTGTGCTGAAACCTGGCAGGATGACATGCTCTGAGGATGGAGAGCGAGCAAGAAAGGGTGAGAAAGAGAGAAAGGAAGGAGGTTTTTTTTTACCTGGCTGTGGTCTCCAGGCTGCCGCTTGTCTGCAGGCGAGAGAATTAGCAACCCAGCATTGCAGCGTGCACTCAGTCTCTTCATCAGCTGATCATTCAGAACACACAGGCAGAGAGGGGGGCGAAAAAGCGCCCAGCTGTTCATACACAAATCAATTGACGCGGGGCTGATGAGCGAGAGAGAGAGAAAGAGAGAGAGAGAGAGAGAGAGAGAGAGAGAGAGAGAGAGAGAGAAGGAGGGAGAGAAAGATAACTGCCGTGAAGTGTCTTTTTCTTTCTGGTTGTCCCTGTGGAAAGGCCTGGATCTTGGTTTCCTCTCTGTTTCTCCCCCTCTCTCTCTCAGTGCATGTTTTAATATCGACTGTCGCAATCTGATTTTTCTCTTTTTTTCTGTCCTCCCCCTCTCCTTGCTTGTTCTCTCTCGCTCTTTCTTTTTTAACATTGCACTTTTAAAGTAGTAGGATCCATTTTTTGGCCATGTTGTGCTGGTCAAAAAAAGTGGGATCGAAAGTGCTTCATGGTGATTCATACAGACACTCGACAGCATGGAAAAGGTCTTTGGTTGCCTGTGTGTCTGCATATTTACGTCATAGAAAATGCCAGCTATTGCTTTTAAATCAAATAGTCCCAAATGTACATGATAGCTGAACTCTAAATTCTCCCTGACTCCAACAATTTCAGGTAGTGCCGGTAGGAAAACATTATCTGAGGTATTTTTAGCATTAAAGGACCAACAATAGCATTATATGTGTTTGTTACCCTGAAAGAAGAAAAATGGGAATTGGGTACTCGGTTGCTCAGTCACAAATATTCTTCTTTTCCCAAGGTCACTGACTGCAGCAAATGAGCATCGCTTTCCAACCTATGTTAATTATATTGTGCACATTCTTAGATAACCTCATAAACAGACTGGAAGTGCTGTTTCATTTATCATAGATCCCATCAAATCCATCAGCTTTATTCATTTCCCTCAGAGTTGGTATCACTTGGGGAGAGGGATAAAATATACTTGAGTAATTGTTCCTTAATAGTATACTGACAGTAAGTATTACTTTGGGGAAAACTATACTTCACTTGAGGATTATTGAACACTTGTACTCTTAATTACATTTCTAAGAAAATTTATTTTTACTCTTTTACATTTTTATTTAGACCTTCAAAGTACTTGCTGCAAACAGCTTCTTTTCTCAACCATCCAACATACTGTACTGTACTATACAGTAAAATCATTTCAGTTTCGCACCCATTCGTGCATCACTATTATGAATCATGCCAATTCATCTTCTATGTTGATTTTCTCATGCTACACAATGTGCGTCTGAATATGGTTAAGTCACAACACTGCAGCATTGAACTTGAGGATGAGCGTCCCTGTCCCTACCTTAGTAAAATGTTTAAATATGCTGATTATGCAAAGACTTGTATAAAATCTGATGTTTTCTTTGCCTCCCTAGAAGGAATAAATGCCATCTAATTTGAAAAAGCACGTTGAGGTACAGTCCCCCAAACTATTGGAACAGCAAGACCAGTTATTTATTTATTTATTTATTTACTTACTTACTTACTTATTTAGCTATACACTGATGATATCAGAATTTGAGCTTTTATTTCCTGATAGTTACATCTACAGTAGATGTGTAAAACAACTTACAACATGGCACATTTTCTTTAAACCCACCAATTTTTCAAGTGATCATAAATATTGGAACATGTGACTGACAGGTGTTTCTTTTTGCCCAGGTGTTCCCTGTTAGATTGACTGTTTAAACAATTAATAGCTCTGAATGTATACTCTTGGTTGTAGTGAAGACTGCATTTATTATTAAAAAGGATAAACCAACATGAAGACCAGAGAGCTGTCTACGGGAGGAAAGCAAGCCATTTTGAAGCAGAGAAAAGAGGGAGAATGGATCAGAGCCACTGTACAAACATTGGGCATAGCCAATGAAAAATTTGGAACGTCATGAAAAAAGAAAGAAACCAGCAGTTGATGCCAGAAACATTGCGAGAGCTTTACAGAAAATCCCAGAAACAACAGTCAGTGAAAACACCAACAACCCCAACCGTTCCAAGAAAACTTAGACAGCAGATGTATACAGTGGATCTAATAGGTCTACACATCCCTGTTAAAAGCAGGCAGGTTTTTGTGATGTAAAAATTAAACCAAGATAAATAATGTCAGAACCTTTATTCTACCTTTATTGTGAAATTGCAACCTATAGATTAAAGTGAAAAACAATAAGAATCATTTTATGAAAACAAAAGAAAAATTAAAAAAATGTACAAATACCTGGTTGCATAAGTGTGCACACCCCTAAACTAATACTTAGTTGAAGCAACTTTAGATTTTATCATGGCATTCAGTCTTTTTCGGTAAGGGCCATTCATTTCGGCACATCTTGACTTAGCAATATTTTGCCATTCTTCCTTGCAAAAGCATTCTAACTCTGTCAAATTGGCCAGGCATCTCCTATACACAGCCCTCTTCAAGTCACCCCACAGATTTTCAATTGAATTTAGGTCAGGACAGTGGCTGGGCCATTCCAAAACCTTGATCTTGTTTTGGTGAAGCCATTCCTTTGTTGATTTGGAAGTGTGCTTTGGGTCATTGTCATTCTGAAAGGGGAAATTCCTCTTCATCTAAAGTGTTTTAGCAGAGGCCTTAAGGTTTTGCACCAAAATCCACTGCTATTTGTGGCTATTCATTATTCCGTCCACCCTGATTAATGCCCCAGTTCCAGCTGAGGAAAAGCAGCCCCAAAGCATGATGCTGCCACTTCCATGCCTCTCCATGGGGAATGTGTTCTTTTGGTGATGTGCTGTAGTTTTTTTGTGCCAAATATATTTTTTAGTATTATTGCCAAAAAGTTTAACTTTGGCCTCATCAGACCATAACACATAATTCCACATGGTTTTGTAAGATTGGATGTATTTTTGCAAACTTTAGCAGGGATTAGCTTGGATGTTTGTTTGGTTTAAAAAAAGGCTTCTGTCTTGCCACCCTACCCCAGAGCTGAGACATATGAAGAATTCAGGAGATAGCGGTCACTTGTAAGGAGCAAACAGTACTTGCCAAAAATTGCTGCAATTCTTTTAATGCTGCTGTAGGCCTCTTGGCAGCCTCCCTGACCAGTTTTCTCCTGGTCTTGTCATCAATTTTAGAGGGAGTTCCTGTCCTTAGTAATGTCACCGTTGTGCTTTATTTTCTCCACTTATTGATTATTGTCTTTACAGTATTCCATGACCTTCAAAAAAATTTTTGTAACCCTCTCCGGATTGATATAATTCAACAATGAGATCCCATACTTACTTTGTAAGCTCTCTGTGGCCCATGGCTTTTCTAGTTGGATGTTACCAAGAAGATCCTATAGGAACAGCTTTACATTATTTGGGATTAATCAGTCACTTTAATTGATGGCAGGTGTATACTAATTATTTATTAAATATGTATTTGACATGAGTTTGAATGTGATTGATTGATTCTGAACACTGCCACATTCCCAATTATAAAAGGGTGTGCACACTATGCAAGCTGGGTTTTTTGTTTTTCTTTTTTTTTTTCCCCCTGTGTGTCACTTGAATTTTATATGTTGCAATTTCACAATAAAGGTGAAAAAGGTTCTGACATGGTTTACCTTAGTTTCATTTTTTAACATCACAAAAACCTGCCATTTTAACAGGGGTGTGTAGACTTATTATATCCGCTATAGAGACCATACCACCAGATTCAAGCCACTCATCAGCAGTAAGAATTGAAAGACCAGATTGGAATTCGCAAAGAAATACAGTGATGAGCCATAAAAGTTCTGGAACCAAGATTAACCTCTACCAAAGTGATGGAAAGGCCAAAGTGTGGAGAACAAAAGGATCTGCTCATGATCCAAAACATTCGAGTTCGTTGGTCAAGCACAGTGGATTATGTCATGTCTTGGGCTTGCATGGCTGCTTCTGGAATGGGCTCACTATTCTTTACTGATGATGTAACTCATGATGGTAGCAGCAGAATGAATTCAGAAGTCTACAGAAACATTCTGTCTGCCAGTTTACAGCGAAATGCATCTAATCTAATTGGGAAGAACTTCATCATTCAGCAAGAAAATAACCCAAATCACACTGCCAACATAACAAAGGACTTCATCAGGGGAAAAAAGTGGAAGGTTTTAGAATGGCCAAGTCAATCAATTTACTTTAAGACTAGCTGTTCCTATAATTTTGCTCACCTAAAAATTGGGTGCTCTGCCACCAAAGATGCCATGTTCTGAGTTATATAACACATTCAGGAAATGAATACTGAAATTTTCATATTCATACTGAACTTGCCGTTCCAATACTTTCAGAAGGGACTGGAAGTTTCACAAATTTTCTAACATTAACTGGTGTTATTCAGCTAAATTAGCCTGTCTTCTTGGCTAATGCCATCTTGGACTAACAGATTCAAATAGCTAACACAATTGGCTAGGCAAAAAATTAAATGTTAGCTAAGAGTAAACATTGATTACTTGCATGCAATGGCTGCTCAGATGAGAGAGCACAATCCAAAAACATTTGCTTTACCTGCACAGCAATTTAAGAAGCAAACATTTGAAAAGTGAAGCAAACAGTTTCACTTCAACTAGTTCATATAACTGCAAGGATGAGGGGGGAAAAATCACAGAAACATGCACACAGCATGTAGATGGTAAGGAATAGAAACTGTTGCATAATTACGAGTGGTAACGAATCAGTAACAGAATGTGGGGGGTGGGGGGGGGGGGGTTAAACAAGTAGTAAATACAGAACAGTTCAAATTGTACAAGATGCAGATTGTACAATGATGTTTTCAGGCAAAAGGGCATAGCTGCTTTACAGTGAAAATCATCATCTCACAGCCTTAGAATAAAATATACACATTTATACACATGAAAACCTGACTAACTTAATTTCATCACTTAAAAATCAGTTACTTTATAATGCTTGAGTACATTTAAAAGTTGCAATTTTTTTTTTTTTTTACTTTCACCTGTGTACATTTTTTGGCCAGATACTACCACTTTTAACTAAGATTTTGACAAATTATCTATACTTTCACGTTTCCCTGTTTAGGAATTCTGATTTAAAGCTGCTGGTAGAGAGTAGTTTTGTCACTCGAAGTGTGCCCAAGAGCTTCCTACATTCACAGGAAGATTCTATTTGACTGACATTGCATGCAACCACTATAGACCACTTTTTATAGACCGCGTACAGGGACGCAATTGCAAAATTGGTGGTACAAATGGAGAAAACAAAAAACATACCTGTTTGTTTTAAGATTTAAGATAAATGATCTTCCTGAATGGGTGCAAGTGGAAACACAACCCCAAGCAAAACCCAGAGGATGCCATAACCCTCACAAACTTTTTCCTATCAATCCAGTGACTATATCTTGCTCTCAATATCTTCTTTCCCCATGCGACTTATTAAAATCTAGAAGTATATATGCATGTAGGTGCAAATGATATTGTAGCCTGCAAGATTCGGATTGTTGTGACCACCTAAATGTTCAATATACAACAGACAGTCCATGAGTTGAGTTTCTGGGACTAAAGAAGAGTGAGTCTGAAACAGACAGCTATGTTTGGGTGTAAACATGTACAGCCTAAAATATTTACAGAACAGCTTTCTGCATGTTTGAATAATGATGATGTCATCCTGATAATTCAGCTCAGCTCTTTTTTTTCAAGATTCTCCATTTTAATTGTCATCATGCTTAAGGGTGGAATAGTATATAAGATTAAAGGTGGGGACATTAAAGGTGGGGTTAGGGTTTTGTTTTTTTTTTTTTGTTTTTTTAAGTCAGAGGGCTTTTTGTAATATTTGGTGAAGTTGTCCTCACTTTATGACAGGTTTAATAAAAATAGTTCCTGTGAGGAGAAATACTGGTCTCTCTGGCACCTCAGGCTCTGTAAACAGGTATTAAAACATGATGTGGACCACCACAACAAAGCAAATCAGTACAAAGGGTCTACCTTACATTATCTGTTGTGGGATATCCTGATTTTAAATTCCATTTAAGTATTCTTCATACTGTTACATTGTCACACCCATAATCATTGTCATTCCTTTCATTTATTACAAAACTGCGTTAAACTGTACAAAACTGTTTGATAAAGTAGATTTATATTAATTGTCCTTAAGAATATTATTGTCTCATCTGCGCTACCCCTGAGGCAGTTTTCCCGGCTGGAAACATTTTTTTAATTGCAATTTTGCCATGGCAACAGTTGTAGCACCAAAGATAGAGCACGGTTTCACTGATCAATTATTAATGCAGCTATAATCCAAGAATCACGTTAGTGTTGACAGTTAGCCATCAAACCAGCACCAGTAGGGCAGTGTGCATGATGATATAGTGAAATGCTGTTATAACAATAAAATTCATATTCATATTTCATACCCTGATTGACTGGGACATTTCTGTAAAACATCTCCGTCAGTTACCATGGCAACGGCACGTTTTACTGCCTGCAGAGCTGTAATGCTCTCTATAGCATTCACTACACATGCACACACACGCACACACCACCAAAGAGATAGAAATACAGACGTTAGACTGCACCTTTATGAAATAAAACAATTTCAGATGGCAAAAAAATTCAGATGCCAAAAAATACATATCACACATGTAAACAAACATTCATAAGATTATAAGATAAGATAAGGCTGTTCCTAGGTCTGTTCTAGTTGGTTCAGCAAATTTCTTGGGACAAGTGGAAAATGTTTGTAATTCACTCTAATGAGGTAGCACAAAATCTCAGTTCTATTTTTTTTCTCTTCCTCTGCTGATCATTATGAATTATATGAATTTAATGATGACAACATAGTGCCACAGACAGTGGGCCACAGTCTTCAGGGCCATTCCTAAAGAGCAGTCAAAAGAAGCTTTCCATTGTTTTGGGGTTGTTTTTCGTTAAAAAGCAATAAAACATAAAAAAGTGATTTTATATTGTCCTCTTCTGGAGAAATTGGGCATTTGATAGCATTTCTTAAGGACTGTGCAAATAATATCAGAGACTTTCAACTCAGTGAATTGTGCCATATTTTGGCCCTGATATAGGAAGAAATGTTATTTATCAACTATACCTTTATCATATAAGACTGTGAATAATCCTTTCATGTAATACATGTTCATGAATGATGATGATTTTGCATCCTTCCCCCTTCAGTGCAGTCATACTGGAAATTTTGTGATGCAACTATTATGAAGAATACAGCTTTCTGACTTCATAATTGCAAAAGTTGTGTCAGCCACATGTCTGTAAATCTTTTGCATGAGACCCATAAAGAAGTGACATGACTGGCTTCCCCTACTGGCAACTGAAAATAGGGGCTTTCATTTGTCAACAGTAAACCAAAAGCAGTCCAAAACATATCTTTGTAGGATTATCAGAATGATACAAATAGAATATCCAAAAAATATACAAAAAGGAAATGTAGACAACAGTTTTCAAAAGTCATTAGCAGAACTTATAAGTGATCTATAAAAGTAGGGTTTTTTTTTTTTCATAATAGCTTCAGGATCAAATTAGTTGTGTAGAGATGCTCAAGACTCAGGGATCTTTCATTAGGAATTAAAGTAGACTACATAAAAATTCAACATAAGGTCACCCAAAATATCTAAATAAACATTGGTGCACTATATAGCCAAAAGCTTGTGGATACTTGACCATCAATCTCATATGTGCTTTTTTAACATCCCATTCCAGATTTAGTCTGCCCTTTGCGGTTATAATGTCCTTCACTCTGGGAAGGCTTTCCATTAGATTTTGGAACATGGCTATTGGGATTTGTGGCCCATTCAGCCTCAAGAGCATTACTGAGGTCAGGCACTGATGTTGGACACAGTGATGTCGGCATTCCAATTCATTCCAAAGGTGTTCAGTTGGGTTGAGGTCAGGGCTCTGTGCAGGCAACTCAAGTTCTTCCATTCCACCCTTGGCAAACCATGTCTTCATGGACCTCACTTTGCACATAGGGGCATTATCCTGCTAGAATAGGTTTGGCCTAGACTCCTTAGTTCCTGTGAAGGGAAATTGTAATGTTACAGCATACAAAGACATCCTATACAATTATGTGCTTCCAGCTTTGTGGCAACAGTTTGGGGAAAGCCCATATATGGGTGTGATGATGAGGTGTCCACAAAGTTTGGTCATAAAGTATATTTTCTGATTATCACACATTACTCATTTGACATATTTATATAAAGCTTGCACAGAATTCAATGCAAACACCAAGTGGAGTAGTTGAGGGTGAAGTGGCTCTTTAGCAGTTTTGGACTTTGAACCGACAACCTACTGAACTACCACTAGCCAAACATCTGGCTTATTACTGGTGAATTTATACCTAGGTATAAATTATAAATTCTGATCAATGTAGTATAGCAGCAATACAGTGCAGTAAACGGTGGAGTGGTGTGCTTTCATAATACCATGTTCATAACACTGAGGTGAGATCTCTCATACATGAGAGTGGGTAACCCTCTTTTTTTACTTTATGGAAGCCTCAGTGTCTCTCAGGAAAGCTTCCCAGACAAATTAGAAGTTTCAATCATACATAGCCAACCTACTCCACTGAGGATGCAATCAAAATGTGATCAAAGTGTAGACATTCAGCTTTAATTCAATGGGTTTAACAAAAATTATTGCATTACCTGTTTAGGAGTTACAGCCATTTTTTACATAGTCCATCCATTTTAACAAGGTCAAAAGTAATTAGACAACTGACTGATAAGCAGTTTCGTTAATTGACTTTCATAAACGGTTGATGCAATATTTTTGCTAAACCCCTTGAATTAAAGCTGAAAGTCTACACTTCAATCACATCTTGATTGCTTCATTTCAAAACAATTGTGGTGGTGTACAGAAGCAAAATTACAAAAATTGTGTCTCTGTCCAAATACTTATGGACCCGACTATAAACTTCAATTCTGCCATTGACTCAGCCATTGGAGCTTAGGGCCCAGCCAAATTCCAACTCTGCTGAGAAACCCCCATCCCAAGAAAGTTAATTTTATCTCTGGTCAAAATTACAAGTGGAAAGCTACACTCACCGTCCACTTTATTAGGAACACCTGTACACTTGCTCATTTATGCAATGCATAATATCATGCAGATACAGGTCAAGAGCTGCAATTAATGTTCACATCAAACAGCAGAATGGAGAAAAAATGTGATCTCTGTGACTTGGTTAACTGTGTAACCGTAGTGTAACTGTGCCATGGTTGTTGGTATAAGAAGGGCTGGTTTGAGTATTTCATAAACTGCTGATCTCCTGGAAATTTCACACACAACAGTCTGTAGAGTTTACATAGAATGGTGTGGATGCTGCATGCTGAAACACCTTGTGGATGTGAGAAATCAGAGGATGACCAGACTTGTTTGAGCTGACAGGAAGTCTACAGTAACTCAAATAACCACTCTTTACAACCGTGGTGAGCAGAAAAGCATTTCAGGATGCACAACACCTTGAAGTCTATGGGCTACAACAGCAGAAGACCACATCAGGTTCCACTTCTGTTAGCCAAGAACAAGAATCTGAGGCTATCACAGACTCACTGAAACAAGACAGTTAAAGACTGGAAAAAGGTCATTTTTTTGTCTGGTAACCTCGTCAAGGGAGGTTGAGATTAAGGACATTTTCCAAGTAGACTGAGTCTGCAGCTAACCTCAAATACCACAGACAGGAACATATTATCATCCCACTGAAGCATGGGTTTTTTCCTTAGAATGGGAAAAGGCACATCAGCCAAGCAGAATTAAGGGCAGTCTGGCTGGCCCTCAAATTCTTCCTACCAGTTTTTATGAAGCTGTCACATCTTGAGTCAATCTGACAATATGGCGATTGCCAGGAAAACAGGAGATTAAAAAAAAAAAAATTCTCCATCTCACATGGAGCTTTCACAAGTTGGCTCACCAACAGTAGCTTTGCACAGAGTGACTTACCCACTGGGTTAATGCAATGGTACAGCAGTCTTGGTGCCAAGAAAGCATATACACCCAGAGGAGTGACACTTGCACCTTGAGGCGGTACAGCAAACCAGCCCATGACACACAAAACTGTAGTAGTCTACTTGAGGCCCTGAAACATAACCCAGGTTTCCACTAATGTTCTTGCTAGTGGTTGGAACATCCTGGGAATCCTTAACCAGACACACTCATGTGCAGCACCCCCAGCCAGATTAACTGTGCCTATGGGTTTGGCCCTTTGATCCAGTGGGCAGAATAATGTCTATGGCATGGCACTTCAGGAGTGCTAGAACCTTAGCATGTTGGCCTTATGCAGTGGAAGTATTGGATATTGAATCCAAACTGGATCTGTATTGACAAAAAATGCACAAAAAGACAGACACATAACGAGACATCAAACCATCATGGCTGCCATCTTGGGCTCCAGCAGGATTACCACTTTATTGATACCCCAGGATTACACAGTGTTGTGGACTAAACAAGACCAAATACATGGAGAACAACAAAAGAAAAGATAGCAGCAGGGAGAAGAGGTAGAGCATGTATGTGACTAAGGCAATGGCCGCACTGACCACCACAACCTTCTGTTCTACAAGCAAATGTACAGTCATTCGACAACAAGTTGGACCAAATTCATAGCCAAAAAAATGTACAGCGGGGCTTGGGAGTGCTGGTTCTATGCGTTCACAGAGACCTGGCTACATACTGGCTTCTCAGATTTGTCTACACAACCAAAGGGCTTCACAATTCATTGCATAGACAGGAGTTCAGAAACTACCGGTAAGCACAAGGGAGGAGGTGTGCATGTTCTCAATGATAAATGGTGCACAGAGACACAGAGGTGATTTCCAAATCTTGCTCTCTGAATCTTGAGCACTTTAAAAATCAAATGCCAACCTTTCAATGTGCCAAGGGAATTTCCTGCTATCATCACATTGTGAAGCATGCAAGGAAGCAGCACACAGTGATTTCTATGACATCATAACAAAACATGAAAACCTTTCCAAGGTGGAGATAATATATTAGATCACTGTTATAAGACAATCAAAGGAGCACACAAGGTAATCTAAAGGCCACTTTTTGGTAAGTCAGATCATAAAGTAATTCTTTAGATTTCGGCCTACAAAAAGAAACTGAAAAGGTCGGCACCCACATACAGGTAAGTATGCACCTTGTTGCAGTGGAGCAAAGGTTTGTTGACCATTTTGAATGTCCATGTTGGGATCTGCTCAGGGTACCTGACACAGACATTAATGAATGTATGGTTGTGGTTACCAGCTACATTAAAAACTGCACAGAACTATGCATACCAGAAAACAGAATTCAGACATTTCCCAACCAAAAACCTTGGTTCAATGACAAAATCCAGAATAAAATCAGTAATGTAATTTTGCTTCTCTGCACCACCACAATGGATTTGAAATGAAGCAATCAAAATGTGATTGAAGTGAAGGGTTTAACAAAAATATTGCATTAACTGTTTAGGAATTAAAGCCATTTTTTTTCTCAGGCTCAAAAGTAATTGGACACCTGACTGATTGCCATTGTCTACCCACAACAGACAGATTTCATGGCCAGGTGTGACCTGTTTCCTCATTATTTCATTACAGATTAAGGAGATAAAAGGTCGGGAGTTGATTCCAAGTGTTGAATCTGCATTTAGTAGCTGTTCATGGGAACTCTCAATATGCGGTCAAAATAGGGGTTGATGCAAATGATGGAGGCCATCATTAAGCTGCAAAAACAAAGCAGGCCTATCAGAGAGATAGCAGAAACTTTAGGAGTGGCCAAATCAACAATTTGGTACATTCTTAAAAAGAAGAACGGCACTGGAGAGTTCAGCAACAACAAAAGGCCTGGATGACCACAGAAGACAACTTAAGTGGATGATCGCAGAATTCATTTCTTGGTCAAGAAAAATCCCTCCACAACAACTAGCCACGTCAAGAACACTCTCAGGGAGGTAGATGTATCATTGTCAAAGTCTACAGTCAAGAGACGCCTTCGTGAATGTAAATTAAGTGGGTTTACCTCAAGATACAAACCACTGGTAACATCCAAGAACAGAAACGCCAACATATAAATAAGCCTAACAAGTAGCAACTGAAGGCAGCTGAGGAAACTCAGCATTTGGTGATGTATTTGGTGATGTCCATGGGTTCTAGACTTCAGGAAGTCATTGACTGCAAAGGATTTGTATCTAAATATTAAAAATAATCCTTACATTTACAATCTTATTAGTTTGTCCAGTTACTTTTGAGCCTGTGAAAATAGAGGGACTAAGTAAAAAATTGCTGTAATGTAAACGGTTAAGGCAATATTTTGTTAAACCCTATGAATTAAAGCTGAAAGTCTACACTTCAATCACATCTTGATTGCTTCATTTCAAATCCTTGATGGTGGTGTACAGAAGCAAAATTATGAAAATTGTGTCACTGTCCAAATACTTATGGACCCAACTGTAAATTGTATATACTCTTATATATTGTCCGTAAACACTGTTGTACACTTTAATGTACATAAGGTGTATCTTTTGTATATTGTTAGAGTTTGTATTCTTCTGTATTGTCCACACTTTTGCCCTTCTATGTTACCTTGAAAGACTACCTGATGTACAGTGGATATAAAAAGTCGTAAAACAATTTTGTAAAACAAAATGACGCCAAGATACATCATGTCAGTGAAAAACAATAAGTTGAATAAAATGAAAAATAAAAATGTACAATAACCTGGTTGCATAAGTGTGCACACCCCTAAATTAATATTTTATCATGGCCATCTTTTTGGTAAGAGTCAATCGGCTTGGCACATCTTGACTTAGCAATATTTTGCCATTCTTCCTTGCAAAAGCATTCTAACTCTGTCAAATTGGCTGGGCACTTCCTGTGCACAGCCCTCTTCAGGTCACCCCACAGATTTTCAATTGGATTTTTATCTGGACTCTGGCTGGCCCATTTCAAACATTTACATTTACGGCATTTGGCAGACACCCTTATCCAGAGCAACTTACAATTATCTCATTTATACAACTGAGCAGTTGAGGGTTAAGGGCCTTGCTCAAGGGCCCAGCAGTGGCAGTGCTGGGATTTGAACTCTCAACCTTCCAATCAGGAGTCCAATGTCTTAACCACTGAGCTACCACTTCCTCTAAAAACCTCCATCTTGTTTTAGTGAAGTTATTCCTTTGTTTATTTGGAGGTGTGCTTTGGGTCATTTGGCAGGTGTATACTAAATAGCATTTAATATGAGTTTGAATGTGATTGGTTGATTCTGAACATTGCCACATTTCCAATTATAAAAGTGTGTGCACACTTATGCAAACTTGGTATTGGAAGTTTGTTTTCTTTTTTTCCCCTAAAACAATTCTGGTTGTTTGTCACTTGATTTTATATGTTGTAATTTCACGATAAATGTGAAAAAGGCTCTGACATGGTTAATATTTTGGTTAACAATGCTGAACATAACAATGCTGAGTCTCAGCTCTGTCAAGGACTTCGGTGTTGGTGATTCTGTCCTGCCAGTGGATTCCCATGATGGAGCACAGGGTTCAGAGGTAAAAAATTTCTCCAGGTGTTTCATATGGCACTGGCAAAGAGTCCAGGCTTCAAAGCCATACAGTAGCAACATTAGGACAACAGCATTGTAGACTTTGATTTTGGTGGTCAGTGAGATGTCATGGTGTTTCAGAACTCTGTTGGATAATTGTGCCAGAGCCTGGCTTGCTTTTTTGGATTCTGGCTGAGATTTCTTTGTTAAGGGAGGCATTGTTAGAAATCACACTTCCAAGTTAAATGACGCTGTCCACAAATCTTTAGCTCAGTGCCATCAGTGGTGGTTCTTGGCTGAGATGCATTGGAATTTGAGGGAGGCTGGAAAAGTACCTCTGTTTTGCCCAGGCTGATGGTGAGACCAAAGTGCTTTGAGGCCTCTGAGAACTTGCTGAATATGGCTTGCAGGTCTTCATACTTGTGGGCAATTAATGTACAGTTATCTGCAAAAAAGGGCCTCTTGACTGTTACTGTGAAGCATCTTTGTTTTTGCTGACAGTCTCCACAGGTCAAGGATGGAGCCATTATAGCAGATTTTGCACTTATTGAGATTTTCCACTGATTGCCTGACGACGCAGGTGTAGAACAGATTGAATAAGACTGGTACCAAGACGTAGCCCTGCTTCACTCCACTGGTGATCTCAAAAGGGTCTGACTAGTCACCACTGGAGAGTACCTGCCCCATCATGCCATCATGGAAGAGCCTGTTGATGTGGATGAACTTGCAGGGGGCAGTCGTACTTTGCCAGCACAGCCCAGAAGGCCTCTCTGTTGACTGTGTCAAAGGCCTTGTTCAGGTCAATGAAAACAGTATAGAAGTCCAAGTTCTGTTGCAGACACTTTTCTTGGAGTTCACTGTGGTCTCACAGTGAAGATCATATACACAGGACTGCGACCAGGGGCGAATTCCACACTGGGCCTCCGGCAGGTTGGTTTCTGCTACCTGGACGAGTCTGTTCAAGATGATATTGGCAAAGATCTTGCGTGTAATGGAGAGCAGGGAGATACACCTGTAATTCTCACAGTCTGCTTTGCTGCCTTTGTTCTCATACTGCACTACTATCAGGGCATCTCTAAAGTCATCAGGCATCTTTTCATGTTCCCAGATTCAGTGAATGATGCTATGGAAAACGTGAATGTCCAGCAGCTTTATGTATTCCTGCTGGGATGCTGTCCTTCCCAGGTGTCCAGGTTCATCTGTTTTACTGCCTTAGTGAGATCGGTGACCGTGGGTGGTATGTCAAGTTCTTCCATGAGTGGCTGAGAGTCTTACAATAGAGGGTCTGTTGAGCAGCATGTAGAAGTGCTCAGCCCAATGGTTTCTTAGGCCCTCTTAGTCCTTGATCAAGGCTGATCTGTCTGATGACAGTATGGGTGTAGGTCCTGTCCTTGAATGGTCTTCAGGGCACTGAAAAACCGTTTGGAGTTGTGAGAGTTTGCATATTGTTTTACTTCTTGTGCCTTCTTGTCCCACCACCTGTTTTTCATCTTGTGCAGCTGTTTCTAGGTTTGTCCGTTGAAGTGTTTGTACCTATCTGCTTTCAAAGTATACCTGAGGTCATTTTGCCATGCTGTGTCGGCCTTATTGTTCTCTTGCAGAAGTTGCAATCTGACCATCATTTTCACAAGCCAATCATGGTGCACATGTTTTTTTGGCCCCAGGATGTTTTCTGCAGTCTCTGAGACAACTGCTCCCACATGTCAACACAGTCTCTGGCAGGTGGAGCTCCAGTAGTAAGGCTGTTGTTGACAGTTGCTTGGAACCTCTGACAGAGATAGTCATACTTAAGATGTGCAGGGTTGAAGGTGGCTCAAACAGTTTTGGGACATTTTTGCTGCACAGGTGCGATGTGCAGGTTGGTACCAGTCTGTGAGCTGTCCAGGACAGATCACACATCTTTGATGCATACGTCTTTGCCTAACAATGATAAAAATCTATCATGTCTAATATATTACTTTATATATATTTATTCATATAATATATTACATTTTTCACAGACAGAATCATGAGAGAGTGAGCCATCTAAAGAGAGTAGAAAGAGTGAATGAATGTAAACAGAGAATCAGAAAGGACCCAATATGTGAAGATACAATGCAACTAAATATCTACAGAAAGAAGGGGAAGAAATTCATGGAGAAAGGAAGAGGGAAAACGACATACATCACATAATTGTCTAAAAGGGAGAAGACTGTTCTATAATTATACTATAATAAAAATACATGTGAATTTAAAAAAAACGTTTAAAAATAATACAATGTAAAGTAACAACCAGTTTTATTTTAAATGTAAAGCTATGATTAGAATAGCATACAGACCTGTATCACAGTATGAATGTCTTCTTCTTTCGGTTTTTCCCTTCAGGGGTCGCCACAGCAAATCATCACTCTCCACCTATCCCTTTCTTCTGCATCCTCAACACTTGCACCCACTAGCTTCATATCCTCATTTATTACGTCCATATACCTCCACTTTGGCCTTCCTCTTCGCCTCCTGCCTGGCAGCTCCATGTTCAACATTCTCCTACCAATATACTCACTCTCCCTCCTCTGAACATGTCCAAACCATCTTAATCTGGCCTCCCTAACTT
>CM075029.1:8946085-8964658 GCA_037576675.1 Pangasius sanitwongsei | reverse complement strand
TGACCCCAAGTACTTAAACTCCTGTACCTTCTTCACCTCTTCACCCTGTAATCTTACTGTTCCACTTCCCTCCCTTTTATTCACACACATGTACTCAGTCTTACTACGACTGACTTTCATTCCTCTTCTCTCCAGCACAGTATGAATGTAAATTTGATATATTCAATATTTGACAATTAACAAAGAAAAATTTCTCCTATTCAGAAACCTTTTGTATTGACACCCAATGCATAAAGATGCATAATTTGCTGTAAATAGCACAAAACCTTTTTTGGAGTAAGACAAAGATAGTTTTAACCCACGCTGTGTGGTGCCAACTGTTAACTATAATGGGGGAATAGTTTAAGGTACCATATCTTGGAAATCATTAGGATCAATAATTCTACAGCATGTCCCAAAAGTCTCCATACATAGGGGAAATTAACACTTTTTAGCAAAATGTCTTCTAAAGTTTTTCATACTTAGGGTTAGGGTTAGGGTTACACATGCTGTGTAATTCTAATTCACTGTATGTTCCTATAACAGGCAACAACTATGAGGTGATTTTATGCAAACACATTCCTGATAACACATTCCAGATTGATAATGCCCCCATACATACTGCTAAAATTATTCAAATGTGATTTGATGAGTCAAGCATCCAACACTGGCCTTGCCAATCACCACATTTAAACAACATTAATCCTTTATGAGACATTCTGGAGCGAAGTTCAGTAGATGAGCCACTTCCTCAAAGAACAGAAAAATTTCCATCTTGAAGAATGGTCCAACATCCCACCACAAACCCTTCAGGAATTGTATGACAACATTCCAGGAAGGATAAAAATAGAACTTCATTATATGCAATACTATTTTCTGCCTATTGTCAATTATGTTGTAAGATAGGTGGCCTAAAATTAAATATAATACGAACATATAATTTCAGTAATTTCCTCATTGTCATATACTACCACAATAAATATATTTGTGCACTATTATGTCATAACATTTATTAGGGTAGTATGTAGTTTTGCCAACATTTTTTGCTGGCCACTAATATATTACATGACTCATGCTTCAAATTTAAATTACCTTTATTAATAGCAAGCTATAAAAATTTTGAGACCCATATGTACCATACTGCACATAACACATGCTGTAACATAAAATACAAATATATATCCATTAGCCTACTGCATCTTAAAATTTATAATCTTAAGTAAAAGTGTTCACATGCATGTTGCTCTATTGCTAATATGACCTGTGGATGATATTTAGTCATCCAGTCAAATATAGTGACTAAAGCTCTCAATTCAGGCTCAATTTTTAATGTCATAATGTCACTTAACATTTCACAGTGCATAGCTTGTGTGTTGATACCTGGGAGAGCCTCTAGTTCCTTGATTAATATTTGAAAATGATAGAAATACAGTAAATTACAGACAGTATGCAGTGTTTTCTGGCTATTCCACAGGGAGTCTCTAGGCTTCAGTTGGTCTCTGCCTGATGTATAATATCTCCCAATTTAATAAAATGTAAGTGTAGCTTGTTTTAAAATTTCCACTGCAATAATTCAATATCTGTGTATATGCTGGTACAAGGGAAACAATGCAGTGAATTTTCCTAATAGGACTAAGATTTAAATGAAGAGGAGAAAAAAGCAAATTCCCGTATTCAGGATTATTTCTGTGATGAATCAAAAGAAAAATAATAAATATGTGGTTCAGTAAATGATACACTGTAGGTTTGAGACTTCCTTATATCTGTCCTTCATGCAGATTAGGCAATAGACTCTGCTGTGTATTATATTACACATAATAACTCAGCAATGTCAGATCTGCAAATACAATGTAATTCAGCAATGTTTCAACTGAACTTACAGTCAGATTATTATCGGATCATTAGGCTGCATGTAAATATGTCATCTAGGGCTTGCTTTTCCACAATTCTATTGGAAGTGTCTTCAACACTTGACTTACAGATTTATGGTAGTGGCCTATGAAGACTTACAAGGACTGGGCATGTAGCACTGGGAAATAAGTGAAACAAATCAATCAAAAAGGCCTGGAGTTGGAGCAGCTGGTGTCTAGCTTCGAGAAATAGCCTGCAAGCACACAGATAAATAAAGATGAAATTTACTAGGAAGAAAGTTACTAGCAACACTGGACACTATGGGACAGTATCACAATCAGTAGTCACAAAATATGAATGATCCTACCAATGGCTGGCCCATTCCATAGTTTATATGCGCATACAAGAGCATAGCAATGTCACTGTGGCCAGCATCCAGGGCTATGGACATTGCAGTGCTGTCATCCTACCAGACACACAGATACATACATCAAACACTGTGACAATGATGTTTCATAAATAAAGTTCCTGTGCTCTGACAGCATATAGGCTGCTTACATTGTCAGTCAGAGTGGCATCACAGCCTGGCTGAGCCAATAGGAGACGGACAATATCAACATGGCCATGCTCACTGGCGCACATGAGTGCGGTAGAGCCCTCGTCATCCTGAATATTGACCTTTGACCCCGAAGCTAAGAGAACTTTCACCATGTCCATACGTCCATGACTGACCGCCAGCATGAGAGCAGTCTGACCAGCCTGCAATATTCGAACAATAGTATACATGCACATACAGTAGACATATTTACACTGCACAGAGACAGACACAACACCTGAGTGGCCTTGGCATTGACATCTCCCTTCCGGAACAGCCCCTCCACCACGCTCATATCCTCCTTGCTTTCCACAGCAGCCAAAGCAGCCAACATGATGGGAGTGTATCCAGCCTTATTCTGCTGATTTACATTACATACACCTGCACATCCAGCCACACGCACACACACACACACACACACACACACATATCTATCTTGTACCAATAACAAGCAAACACTGCTAATCTAACAAGCAAGCAGCAATATTATTAAGAATGCTAATGTGGTAAGGGAACAGCACTTGTCCACGTTATAGCATTTTGTACAACTTCACAACTTGCAAAATGTTGCTGCATTTCCACTTGACTTTGGGCTTTTGGGGAAGGTAATAAAACCCTGATTCATCATAACGAACAAATGTTTTTTTTCCTGAGTGATCTTTTTAGTTTCTCCAACAATAGTGCAATAATGCTAAAGCTGGCTCGATTACTTTAAAGTAGCTTGACAACATATGATGCTAACTTTTTTCTGAAATGGACAACAAATGAATTATCCAGACACTGTTGTAAAACTTTTGACAATTTCTGAATTTAAACACTTTGTTGACTTGGCCACTAGAAATGTGTACCTGCATCCAACAGTTTCTGCACCACCCTGAAGTTAGAATGGGAGACACTGTAGTGCAGTGCCGTGTTGCCATTCCGGTCAGCCAAGTTAGCCACATAAGTCAGAACAGCAGGTGATACATGATGACACATGCTCAGAAAACCCTCAACTGTCTCTGGATATGCTTTCTTCTGACTGGACACACAGAACCAGTCTTGCTGGATCACGTTCAGGCAGGAACGCTTTAAGGTAGAGACAAAGTAATAACACTGATGAGTTTTATACAGATGGGGTCATAGGTTTACATACACCTTGCAGAATCTGCTTAATGTTAATAATAATTTTTTAAAAAATAAAATAAGAGGGATCATAACACACAGTATTAAGAATCAAGCGTATGTAAACTTTTGAAGTGGTTCATTTGTGCAAATTCTGTTATTTCACTATGTGTAAACATCTGTTATGTGAAACAGCTTATTCAGGGCAGTACTAAATAAAAAACAAAATGCAATTTTTATGATCCCTCTTTTTTTTTTTTTATTATTAACATTTTGCAGATTCTGGAAGGCGTATTTGAAATGAAGCAATCAAGGTGTGACTAAAGGGTAGTCTTTCAGCTTTAATTCAAGGAGTTTAACAAAAATATTGCATTAACTGTTTAGGAATTGCAGACTTTTTTTTTTGGGGTCCCTCCATTTTCACAGGCTCAAAACTAACTGGACAATTGACTGATAAGCAGTTTCATGCCCAGGTGTGGCCTGTTTCCTCGTTATTTCATGACAAATTAAGGAGATAAAAGGTCTGGAGTTGATTCCAAGTGTTGAATTTTTATTTGGTAGCTGTTCATGGGAACTCCCAATATACGGTCCAAAGAGGTGTCAATGCAGGTGAAGGAGGCCTTCATTAGGCTGAAAAACAAACAACAAAACAGACCTATCAGAGTGATAGAAGAAACTTTAGGTGTGGAAAAATCAACAATTTGGTACATTCTTAAAAAAGAAGGAATGCACTGACGAGTTCAGCAACACCAAAAGGCCTAGAAGGCAACAGAAGACAACTAAAGTGGATGAATGCAGAATTCTTTCCTTGTTGAAGAAAAACCCCTTCACAACATCTAGCCAAGTCAAGAACACTCAGGAAGAGGTAGGTTTATCATTGTCAAAGTCTATAATCAAGAGACCGCTTCATGAATGTAAATACAGATGGTTTACCTCAAGATGCAAACCACTGGGTAACACTTAAGAACAGAAAGGCCAGATTATACTTTGCTAAAAAAAAAAAAAAAAAAGACTCTTAAAAAAAAAAAAAAAAGCCTGACCAGTTCTGATGCAAGATTATCTCATTATCTTGTATCAGAATGACGGGAAGAGAAGCGTATGGAGAAAGAAAGGAAGGGGTCATGATCCAAAACATCATCTGTCAAACATGTGGAGGCAGTGTTATGGCATGGGCAGGTATGACTGCCAGTGGAACTGGGTCACTGGTGTTTATTGATGATGTGACTGCTGATAAAAGTAACAGGATGAATTCTGAAGAGTACAGAGCTATACTTTCTGCTCAGATTCAGTCAAATGCTGCAAAACTGACAGGATGGGGCTTCACAGTACAGATGGATAATGACCCAAAACATACCGCAAAAGCAACCCAAGAGCTTCTTAAGGCAAAGAAATTAAATGTTCTTAAATGGCTGGATCAGTCACCTGACCTCAAACCAATTGAGCATTCTTTTCACTTACTGAAGAAAAAACTGAAGGCAGAAAGACCCACAATCAAGCAGCAACAGGAGGTGGCTGCAGTAAAGGTCTGGCAAGGGAGGAAACTCAGCAATTGGTGATGTCCATGGGTTCCAGACTTCAGGCAGTCACTGACTGCAAAGAATTTGCATCCAGGAATCCTTTGAATATTTATGATTGTTAGTTTGTCCAATTACTTTTGAGCCTGTGAACATGGAAGGAATCTGTAAAAAAAAAAATGTCTGTAATTCCTAAACAGCTAATGCAATATTTTTGTTAAACCCCTTGAAGTAAAGTTGAAAGTCTACACTTCAATTACATCTTGATTGCTTCATTTCAAATCTATTATGGTGGAAAAATTTCGAAAATTGTCACTGTCCAAATACTTATGGACCTGACTGTGTATATGCATAGGAGTTACAGGACTATTTCTGCACAAACTTGCAGAAAGCAAGCCAACTCAAGTGCACACTGTCATTAAAGCAAAAAAGGGGACATACCAAACACTAAGAAACTATGAAATTCATGTAAATATTTCATATTTCAAAGATTCTAATTTTCACTCAAGTTGTTATATAATATAACTTACAATTAAAATCATTGTATTAAATTAGAAAAGAATGCAAAATAGAAGCATCTTTGTCAGTGGTCTCAGACATTTGGACCCCGCTGTGTGTGTAGGTGTGTATGTGTGTGTGTGTGTGGGTGTGTGTGTGTCTGTATAATCTATATACATTTATATATAGAAACAACTGTCTCTGGACACACAAAACATGCTCCAGTTACATTTTGTTTTCTTAGACTAAATGTATTTTAATTAAAGGTTAGATTTCTCTCATACTTTCAGTTTGAGCTAATGTTCCACATTCTGACCTAAAACACTGCATGCCAGTAGGTAATTGCAGGATATGTGTGACAGCACAGAAATGTGAAACCCAAATGAAAATTGTTTTTACTTTATATGCCAGAGAGCAAAGTGCGGTTTTGCAATTTATAGTCATCTAGAAACGTACACTACAAACACACCCTTCAATAACTGCCTCCACTTTTTCTTTCAAGTGAATTTATTTTCCACTTTTAAAGCTCAAATGTATGTATTTCCTGTTGTAGACAGTGTGTATCGAGTCTATTTATGACCACTGTTCTAATCAAACATTTATTCCCCGTGGCTAAAGGTTTGCTGATCCTTAACCTGCCAATAACAAGTGCCAAAATCAATAGCTCAAATTTGTTCACATATTTGAAGGCAAAATTAGGAAAACTGGAATATTTGTTTCCCTAATTACAGCCCCCTAGTATCCATCTTTTCTTGATTGTACCTTGAAACATTTTTGCATCTAAATAAAATAAGTTTGGGTATTATCCTATCACTAAAATATACTTATATATTTATATATTATACTTGCATCTCAGTTGCAATGTTGAGAATCTTGTCAGGCAATTGAGTCTAGATTACTTTGAATATTAAACGACAGTTAGCAATGAGTAGCTCACAGAACCCTTTAACTGACTTTTGCTGCTATACAAACAAATTTGTGTGTGCTCCTACAGGGGATAGCTTGAGATGTTTTAATGGCAGTATACAAGCCACATGCTCTTCTTGGCATCATTCCTTGGCTTTTGATGTTCTCATTTGTAATGCATGAGAAACTGCACACAGTGCTCTCACCTGTAGTTGGACTGGAAGGAAATTATGATCTGCTGTATTTAAAAAAAAATTATGATTATACATAAAATACTCTCTGCACCTATCTAAATGTCCGGAATTTTTTTTTTTTTTTTTTAAATATACTATTCAAGGTGTGCCTCACATATGCACAAAAAAATAATACACACAAAAGTATTTAAGGTCAGGATTTTGATCAGCAGGTCCCTGCACAATGAAGCTGAATGTATGGTTCAAAGTGCAAGGAATTCACATTTCACAGACTGCAAACGTATTTCAGAAGTATTTTATGATCCACTTTCTCTTCCACAGATGAAAGCCCAAGCAGGGAAGAGAATAAAAACCAAATTGCTTACTGTAATAGAAATAAACAAAAACAAATTTTTATGTTATGGGGACTCACCAGTTCTCTGTTGGATAAAACCTTGGTGTCATTTAGGTGGGCTTTTAATTTGTGACAGGCAGAAATCACTTTGTCACACATTTCATATCTATAAAATACAAAACAATTCTTACTTAGTGACATTATTGGAGAATAATACAAAAAATTTAAAATCAGGAAAGCATATTAAAGGGGGGAATTGTGTATATGGAAATGTGTTCCTTTTTTTAACCAACCCCTCTCTTCTCTCCATTTTAGAAGATTTTGTGCTGATCCTGGGACCCTCCTCTATCTGCATCATTCTCTTCCTCTTCTCCTCCTCAGAATCAGTATATTCAGAGAAGGCACCTTCAGTTATGGATAGACAGTCGAACCTACAACCAAGACATAAAGGGCTAAATCACTGTAGCTCTGTGGCTCATTCCTGAATATCTAGCTTACATCAGGCCCTTTACATCATAATCATCAGAGGAAAAAACGCTAAAGGAAGCACTGAGAATTGAGTTCACAAGATGAAAGCTGTGGTTCAAGAGATTTCATGGAAGTATTAATGAGCTGCGAATGAGATGTGATTAGAGAGCAAAGTACAAATGATAATTTAAGCCATATCAATACCATAGACATTACACAAAAAAGGGAAAATCTCACTTGAAGCTCTACAAACAAAAATAAATGTATCAATTGGCTGGAAAAATTGCAATATTATTAACTTGGTACATGCTATCTATTTACAGGCACAATTCTAATCTCTGTCCAAACAGAAATAAAGGAAATGCACATAATTTATGAAACAATTTGGATATAACCTTAATTTTGTGAGATGTTGTAAGAACTGCTTCATTCTCACCCTGGAGAAAGAGACTTGAGGGTCTTCCTGCTTTCTGCACATCTCTGTGACATGTCCTTTCTTGTGGATCTGATGCTGCTGTTATCATCTTGGAGATGAGATGGACAAAGAGAAGAAAGAAAACCCTTATCACAAATTCAGGTTCTAGCTACAATGGTAATCAAGTGCAGTGTTGTTGCAGACTTGTTCTCATTTTTGATAAGTAAGATTTGTACATTCGTCCTACATGATAGCCTCAATTTTACAGATTTTAAACTTGCATGCACCGGAAATTATGAGCCATGTATTTTATACCTGCTGATGAATGGTACAGATAATAGTTCAAGAAATATTTAGCATTAGCCATCTTAGTCACTTTTAGTGTACCTTTTAAGTATGGAGAAATACTCTTAAATACTCTTGAATAATGCACAACCTTATAACTACCAACTACAGCAATCTCTGTTAATAAGGTTTCTACTTATAATATCTATTGAACAAAATGTTTCAATCTAAACATTCACAACATGCTCAAAAGAGCACTGATCATTTTAAGGCAATTATAGTGAATGGACTCATCACTGTCTGGTTTACCAAGGCTACACTCCCAAGACTGCAGTAACACCTGTTTAAAGTCTTTTTAAAATAATGAGGGTTTTAGACTTGTTCCTTCTCTTCTCTTCACCATGCACATAGCAGCCACACTCAGAATAGACTGCATTTATGTTCTGTTTGTGCCACAGACCACATTTGGGGCATGAAATGGGGCATAGGCAAAGTTTTCCAAACCACAATGCTATCCAAAATATTCTAAATGTAGGGCTCATCCAGCCAAAAGGCAAACCAGAGAGAGCTATTTCTATCTCCTGTCTGCATTCCACTCTTTAGAAAGGAAATCATGAAGTCTTTCTCTTTTAACAAATATTGGAAAGTTGTACATGAAGTAGATGGATGCAAAAACATGCTTACCACTGAAATGTCCCATTAAATTCTTTGATTTAAGCTGCACGTGCTCATTGGCTTTTAAAGAAGAGCCATGCCCAGGTACTGAGAATGTTAGAAAGAATGTTCATAGGATATTGCACATAAAACACTGAAAACCTAGATATATGCACCAAAAACCAAAATTATATATATATATAGAAAATTTTCAGAAACTGTCTTCGATCAAAAAAACCTTTGAAAAGAAAATTAATTACCTCCATGCTGTGTGTCCAGGAGGTGCTGGGGCCGAAGCGCAACCTCATCCTTTGGTTTACAATGGCTGCTAGTTAGCAGACTCTGTTGCTCTTTTAGCAGTGTCTGCATTCGGTCTATGTAATGATCCAGTCCAGGCTCTGTCTGTGCATATAAATGTGGCTGTAGTAAGTGTACAGGCATCCACATGTGCCCATCCACATCCCGAATCCTCCCATCACCCACCTCGACCCCTATACTCCGGGTCTTGTTAGGATCTGGTAAGCGGGATGGACCACATGCCATGTTCCGTGTCCGGAGCCCAACCAAGAAATTCTCATTAATGTTAGCCAGTCCAACACCAGTATCACGAGTCATCACTTTGGAGGTGCCAGGAGTGACTGTTCTTTCCTTCAGGTATACAGGAGTCCCCACTGCAATGGAGCGCATTTTTCCAGGCACCTGTTGATCGATAACTCTCCCGTCACCAACTGCAAGTGTTCGAGTGATTATGTGGACAGTGTTGGTATGTCTCTCCTCTGTAAGCATGTTTGTTGGGATGGTGCTCGATTCAGAGATGTAGACTGGTGATGTGCTAGTGCAGTGAGAGTCTGTATGGATATCAGTGTTGGTGCATTGGGACTTGGTTTGTGGAGTCATTATTACACCAACGTCTGTACCTCTGACAGGTTCAGTGACGATATCCTGGGATACAAGAGGCTTGACCATGTTGACATTTACATCTATGGCGCAATCACCAAAGCCTACTGTTCTACTAGATGTTTTCTTTTTCTCCAGCGTCTCCATCAACTCTAAGGTCATAATACCAACATCACAAACACTCACAGATGTCCCAACACCTTGACTGCAAGTTGGCACATATTGTGTTCCTAAGCACTGATCCCTCTTTTCCACCTTCTTCTGTATCTCCCACATTTCACTGGGTGTGTCCAGGCCAGAGGCCACATCACTTGTCTCTGGCTGGCAGGTCAGTCCTACAGTGTTAAGAGTTATCACTGCCCCTTCACCAACCGCAGCATGTACAAGTTGAATATGATTTCCAATGCCAATTGTCCTTGTCAGCATTCCTGTCTGAGTTGCAGTGCTTTGCATCTCTGGTTGTGCAGTATAATTCTTGGCAGCACGGGTATGGGCCCCAGCTTCCTGTAACTCACTCTTTAGTCTGCACAATTCTGCTTTAAGCAATGCCTCTTTAAGCTCTACTTCCAGCGTTTGCACATTGTCCCTCAAAACTTGAATAGTTTGTTGTTGTAGCTCAAGCTCCAGCTCAGTGTCTGATACCACACCCAGCATAGCTTCACTAACACCAACATCTACTGACCGTACATTGAGTTTGGTTTCTGTAGCAACATCCCTACAACAACTTTGTGAATGCACAAACCCCATGTTCTCATTATCATTGACAGTCAGCTGCATTTCAGCATTTAGCTGCTTAAACTGGTCCAGCTCAGACAAGGCATTATATCCCCAACTGTCTACCTTTTTGGCAGATACCCTCTTGCCCTCATCGTCTTTTTCTGGTTTGAAATACTTCACAGTACTTCCTGTGCTATATGCTCTTTTCCTGGATAGACCTTGCAAATCTGGCTCTAGATTACAACTTAAATTTTGACTCTCTAGGTTTTTTACCAATGCACTAAGCTGTTTCTTTTCTTCTTTCAAGACAGAGATCTTGACTTGCAGCACAGGTATGATCTTTACCTGTTCCTCCATCTCTTTCAGCCTTTCTAGAGCCACTACCATTTGGTCCCTGACCAACTGAAGGTCCAGTGGACTAACAGTAGTCACTGGAGTGGCCCTGCCAGAGCTCTTGGGGCTGGTTCTCAAAGAGCTGCTCCCTGACGAAGCCTGATCAGGAACTGTTAGCTTAGACCCTTTATGGTTTTCCTGGGACTGAGTGTGGTTAAGAGAACTCCAGCTGGTAAGAGGTGACATAATACCACTTGAGCCTAAGCCTGCAAAACTAGCTAGCCTACGCCGTGTGTATATCTCTGAGGTCATTGTCTGAGAAGAACCCTTCTCTTGCTCTAAACGCTTTCTTGTCTCCACCAAGGTCATTTCTACTAAAGGATTTGGATTAGGAGTAGTGGACTGCCGTGTCACTAGAGGAGGCTTCCCATCTGAGCTATTCTGGCAAACATGTAGGGCTTCATAATGCTCAGAACCTTCAGAAGTGGATTTAGATATGGAATGGGAGGGGGGAAGCGGTGGTTTTCTTCTGTTAACAGAAGAAGAGGAGGAGGAAAAGGAGGTGATAGAGGAATTCCTAGTTTCATTGCTGCTCACAGGTGACAGTGACCCAGAGCAGGCCCAGTGGGAAGGGTCAATCCCACTCTGTGATTCTGAGACTGGTTTGGCCCTAGGCCGTCTGTTAAAACCCAGCCGCTGAATGATGTCACTTTGTTTGACGTCGTCCACGTATTTAAAATCTACTTCAAGGTGATAGGTGTAAGGTGTACCAAGGCAAATGGAATAATTTGGGAGGTTTCAGCATGAGTGTCATCAGTACAGCACCATCTGTACAGCAATGGAAAAGAAAAGGGGTCATCAGATTATCATGAGTTTAACAAATTCACAGTTGCCTATTAATATTGTTATACAGCTTAATATTTTTAGACTAATTCCATTTACAGCTTTCATCTCTACTGGTCATTCTCAGAAGAGCAAAGCACCCTTCTTGCAAAGTGAATTCCCCTCCCAGTGCATATTTTCTCTCTACAAACCACAGTATCATTCTTACTGATCAAGAAATGTCACATACACTCACTGTCCACTTTAATAGGAACACCTGTACACCTGCTCATTTATGTAGTTATCCAATCAGCCAGTCATGTGGCTCTAGAGTCTCTAGAGTTTACACAGAATGGTGCGAAAAACAAAAAACATCCTGTGTGCTAAGGGTCTGCGGGCTGAAACACTTTGTTGATGAGAGAGATCAGAGGAGAATGAACAGATTGATCTGAGCTGATCTAAGTCTATATTAACTTAAATAATCACTCTTTACAACCATGTTGAGCAGAAACACATCTCAGAATGCACAACACATCAAACCTTGAGGTGGATGGGCTACAACAGCAGAAGACCACATCAGGTTCCACTCCTGTCAGCCAAGGACAAAAATATGGGGCCATCATGGGCACAGACCCACACAAACTGTTGAAGACTGAAAACTGGTGTCCCTAT
This sequence comes from Pangasius sanitwongsei, assembly GCA_037576675.1. Lineage (NCBI taxonomy): Eukaryota > Metazoa > Chordata > Actinopteri > Siluriformes > Pangasiidae > Pangasius > Pangasius sanitwongsei. The sequence goes on along the minus strand of CM075029.1, from coordinate 8,952,420 downwards.
TAAAGTGGACGGTGAGTGTACACCGAGTTGTCAGTCAATTAGTTATATGGCAAGTTTTAAATCATTGAAATAATTAAAAGATTGGAAATAAAGAAAATTCCTGAATCATTCTGCAAGCATGCAACAGGTGTAATGAACATACAGTGCCTCCAGAACATATTCACTCCCCTAGTAGGTATTTCTTTTTTTTCTGTTTTTTCTGTATTGCAAAATCAATTTTAAGTATATTAAAATGGGATTTTTCTGCTCTTTTTTTCATCTCTATAGAAATTAAATTAAAATATTATTTCATGACCTCAGAATTATACAAAAATAAAAAAAAACATAAAAACTGCTTAATTGATAAGTATTCACCCCCTTTCTTTTAGCAGTCTCAATTAGGACTAGTATTTAATTTTCTTGAGCACTCACGCTAAACATGTTAAAAAAGGTATACCTGTGTAAATTTCAAATCCAACTGTGTCCAAATGTATGGTTGCACAATAAATATCACTGACTTTGGGAGGTCTCATACCTAAATAAGGCAGATAAGATTAGTCCTGACCAGGAAACTGCCCATGAAGCATTGAGATGACATCATTAGGAGGAAAAATCTGGATACGGTTGTAAAAGGATCAGCAAAGCTTTGAATCTTCCTAGAAGCACTGTCTACTCCATTATAACAAAGTGAAAAAGATATGGCACAATCCAGACACTACTAAGATCAGGCCATCTGCATGGGCAAGAAGGGCAAATGTCAGAGAAGTGTCCAAGTGGCCAGCTACAACACTGAGCGGATTAGAGAGCTCACTGGCTGAAATAGGAGAACCTGTACAGACATAAACAATATCATCAGCACTTTACAGATCTGGCCTCAATGGGAGAGGGGCCAGAAGGAAGCCACCTCTAAGAAAGGCTAATACACAAGCATGCTTGGAGTTTGCTAGAAGGCATGTGACAAAATTGGAGAGCTTTTGGAAAAAGATTTTGAGCCATTTGGTCTAAAATCAAAGTGTTATGTTTAGCACAGACCACAGCCCAACACCCAGGCAACACCATTCCTACCATCAAGGACAACGGTGGTAGCATCACCCTCTGGGTTTGCTTTTCAGCAGGAGGAACTGGAGATCTTGATTTCGTCAAGGGAATCATGGATAGAACCAAATACAAGCAGATTCTTGAGAAGAACCTGTTCCAGTCAGCCAGAAATCTGTGTTAGGGGAAAAAAAATTTACGTTCCAACAGGACAATGACCCAAAGCACAGGGCAAAATTTGTTTTGGCTTGAAGGTTTGTGTTGTGAATGGCCGATTCAAAGCCAGACTTAAATCCAATTGAAAATCTGTGGTATGACCTGAAAATTGTTGTCCATTATCATCTTCCATCTAATTTGGGAGAGTTGGGAAAGTTTGCTTTGGAACATGAGAAAATGGCAATCAATGAAAATGAAAATGAAAATGTGTAAAGCTCAAAGAGACATGTCCAAGACAACTCAAAGCTGTAAAAACTCTGGGGGAGAATACTTATCAATATAGCAATGTTTTGATTTATTTATTTTTTTTAATAATTCTGAAGAAATCTAAATAATTAATTTAATTAAATTTAGAGAAAATTTCCATTCTAATATATTTATATTTAATGTCACAACAGCAAAAACAGAAATAATCACTAGAGGATGAATACTTTCTGGAGGCACTGTATATTCTATTTGGCATACAAAGAGAACACTGTAATAGAAAAAGGCAGCAAACTTTGATCTGGGTAGTTTCTGGTTTCTATTGTCTATAAAAAAAAAATTAACAACATACGCATGTAGAGAGTAAATAAATATACACAATTGTTGCTGATTTTGTTTAAATAATAAGTAGCTTTTGCTCACCTGTCAAATAATGCGGTAAATTGGTGCGTTCCAGAGCTAAATCATTTCTTAGACCAGTGACTGCTCTCTAGGTCTCTACTTTCAACCTTCTATTCTCTAGGTCCTTATTCTCTCCTCCCTCATACAATACTTCTCTCCTCCTCTAATCTCCTATTCCACTCCTTCTGTCTCTCGTTCAGCAACTCTAAATAAATCTAACTAAACCAAAAGGGAAGGACAAACTCTCCGCAACCTCAAATTTCAACACTGTGAAGCAAAATTTATTTCTGCATATGATTCTTCATTCTGTACGTAGTTGCACAGTGATGCGATATTTGTTTGACTCTGCATTCCAGCACTTTATATTTTTAAATAAGACAATGATTATGATATTAAGTTAGCTTTTTTTAACATTAAGATATTAAAAGTTAGCTTTTATGCATATTCATTCACCTCCTCATGCCTCCATCACTTTTGTCTGCAATCCATTGTTGATGCTGTTTTTCAGAACCAATTTCACACGCTGCTATTTATTTCTTACCCTTTTTATGCTTACTTGCTGTCTGAATACCTGTCGTGTATGTCTTGTGTCTCTTGTACATTTTATTTACTATATGTTTTACCGTTTTATATTTCTCCCCTATATACTGGTATGTTGAGGTGCTGAAATACAAGAATTTTACTCCTTGTGCTACACAGTGGACGTAACAAATAAATAAAACTCTTGAATCTTTCATTTGAGGGTATTTCTGTCCACACTGTGTGTAGTGTATTGCAAAAGAATCACAGCCTTTTTATGTATAGTCAACCATTTTGGAATTCCAAAGGCAAAACTGGACAACTGGCTTTTCAGTTAATAATTGGACAGCCTTGTGTTACTCCATCACAAGTTCATACTTAGAAAAGACAAAGAACTTATTTGAAAATTGATTTTATATTTCACATTGACAAATCTGACATTTGCATTTGGATGTTATCATCTCACAACATACGGAACAAATGTGTGTCCATTATAGTAAGCAGCCAATTATGAGTCTTAAAAAATAAACATAATAATAATGAATAACAATAATAATTCTTATTGAAAGAATTAAAATCATTAACTACCAAAAACAAGAACACACACAGGAGGTTTATAAGATATAAATAAACCACTGATGTGCTACAAAAACAGACTAAAGTGTCTAAAGAAGTTGCTAAATGCATAATGAAAAGCCTATTCTGAAACAAAATGGACAGATGTGGAACATGTTACTTGCAGTTATACAGTATGATAATGACAGTGATGTGCACAAATCAATGTTCATATACTCTTGGCCAAACTGAAACCAAAATGGGCCAAAAATAAGCAAGTTTCAAACTCCTGCTGGGTCTGCTGTTTTCTGCAGGCAGAATACTCTACCAATGCTCAGGAGCTCCTCAAAAAATGAAGCCCACGTCATCCAGTCACTGATCAACCTGCAGGAGCAGCAACATCATGATCTCCTTGGCCTGCAGAAACATCAACGGGATATGTACACCAAAATCACAGAAGCTCTCAAACCCAGCTGGTAGCCTACAGAGCCGGTTGGTCTATCAAGCAGTGAATATGTCCTGGAGTGGGTTGGGTTGAAAGACAGCACTGGCCCTCCTGAGAGCTGACACTGGAGGAAGGCCATTCTCCGTCACTCAGAAGGTCCTTGGCTCCTCCATGTGATGGCTGAGACTTGACCCGAAGAAGCCAGAGGTGCTGGCTGAATGAGTGGTACTGGAGCATTTTGTCACCAGACTTCAGGCTGGCACAGCAGAGTGGGTCCATTGGTACCACACCCAGGACCTACCCTGCGTCACTGCTCCACAATGCTGATTTCTGCTGCTGGAGCAAGAAATTGCATGGCAGATGCCAGGGATGGGACAGCCAAAGAAGAAAGGAATAAGATCCAGCATTTCCCGCCAAGAGTACCTTTCCCACGTCATAATTCTGGGAACTTATTTACCGGGGTTTATTCAGTGACCTGCCATTGTGCTGAAGCTACAATCTACAAGTCTATTTTTGCATTCTTAATAGTATTGTGCAGATGGAGAGTTTGATGTTAGGCTATAGTATATATGACGCTATGATACAGCTATGTGTAAATCATACTGAAAATTCAAGCCTGACAGTGAATTACCATTACAGGATTCCCAGGGTGACTCACAGCAGCTGAGGAACATCATGTTTTAAGAGAATTTTTCCCCCCTGACTCATGTTTTTTTTTTTGCATTTTAACCTTGTAGTCATTGAATCATTTCAAAACAATGTATATGGTACAAAGCCAAAATAAACATTTTGTTTTTGACCAATTTTTTATGTATTGCCATTCTTCTTTTCTTGCTTTTCTCATGGCAGAAGAAGTGTGTTAAATTCATTTTCTAACCTGTTCCATCTGTTTAGGTTTCACTGGCCATTGTTTAGTTACTGATCCCAGGTGCCTACATTTTCATGTCATCTGTTAGTATTAAGTGAACATTAAAGACACGTTTTAAACACAAATTATTCAGAGAAAAATGTCTGTGTTATAAATAACCTCCACACTAAACTGCTAATTACTGATAAACCAACTGCAGCTGGTGCATTTTTGATTTATTAAATGATACCTACTCCATTGCTGCCTCCTACTGGTAAAACTGGCGACAGCACTGCACTGGCATTTCTTGGTTTAATGTCATCTAGGCTCTACCATTTCCCACCTACCAGCTAGCCCCCATCAGACAATAGCTACCAAACAGGGAGGGTGACGTGCTTCCTCTGAGACATGTAAAGCCAGCCAACCACATCTTTTCAAACTGCTGCTCATGCTGCGTCAGTGGGCAGTGTAACACACATGGAGGAAATCGCTATCTGCCCTCCTGAGGACAACACGAGCTCACAGACACCCATGATCGGCTAGTGTTGCTGTAACTGACAGGGGAGAGAGTATGCCACCTTTCATACCAAGACAGCATGGCCAATTTTGCTCCCTTAACTCCTGGCCACAGATGGCTATGTGTATGTACTTTTCAAGTGAACCAGTGCTCCATGCAGAACACATTCTTAGGTTTGTGTATATAGAATCCACTCTTCAATTCAGACCTCAGGTTATCAATAAACAACCATTCCTTTATGAATTGTGGTTCATCTACAGCCAAGTTTTAACTTCCTTGCAGAGGAAATCAGTTCTGGGCTAAAATATTCGGCTACCAAGAAGAATTCATGATGCCATCAATCTTCACACCTCGCAACCTCATATTTAGCTAAATGCAACAACAGAGCTTCAGGAGAGTAATTTTTTTAAATAGTATATTTTTAAGGATGACAATTTTTTTGCAGTGCATTAATTTTAAAATATACTAAACTATCCATAGTTCTGCCACAAACACAATGTTTAAACACTTGTGTGTGATTTATACAATCATTTTTGCCATTTTGGATGACAACTGACTGTATAAACTCAACATTTGCTCACTGAGCATGGAATTGCATTTTAAAGACAGGAAAGCTCCAGTTGCGACAGACAATTTACAGCCTCTTTACAAAGCTTAAGGAAATGGCTGTTTGTACATGCATTAAATGTTGCTCCTGCTGAGTATAGCAGTAACTCAACATGTTAGTGTTTTTCAGATGAAGAAGGCATGCGCGTGCGTGCACACACACACACACACACACACACACACACACACACACACACACACAGAGTCCTGCTGTCACTGCAGAAACAACGGAAACCAGAGACCCTCTTTGTTAATAGCATTGTGTCAGCTGAATGGCTAAGCATAGGAAGACACACACACACACAAGTCCCTAAATCAGTCTTGATCAGTGTTCTTGTATCATTAAGCTGATTATTTGAAATACTTGACGATTGTGTATACTAAATAAAAATTGAACATTTCTCTTAAATAAAGAGAAACCTTATGGGGCAATGGGTTTGACTTCTCACTTGTCTTTGTTGCTGAAAATTGTACATTTACATCGATGGCATTTGGCAGACACCCTGCTCCAGAGCAATTTACATTTATCTCTTTTTTTTTTTTTTTTTTTTTTTTTTTACAGCTGAGCAGTTGAGGGTTAAGGACCTTGCTCAAGGGCCCAGCGGTGGCAGCTTGACAGCGCTGAGATTTGAACTCATGACCTTCTGGTCAGTAGTCAAACAGCTTTCACCACTGAGCGACCACTGAAAATGATACCTTTACTGTGACCTTCAAATGACAGTCATGTAATCCTAGACATTCTGCAATCTTAAGAGGAAAAATGTAAAACTCATTATGAAGTCACATAATATAGATTAGCTCTATTTTACCTAAAACTGTCATACCTGTTCTTGGTTTTGCAAGGACAAAATGCACTGGACACAGTACTGTACTGTATATACATAGCTACTGCTTCTAATTTTCAAAGAGAAATGAGAAACACCATGAGAACCAAACAGTTCTCTCTCTCTCTCTCGTGTATATATGTATATACATATATATACATACATATATATACACATATATATATA
>CM075029.1:8896227-8945395 GCA_037576675.1 Pangasius sanitwongsei | reverse complement strand
ACTCACTTTATCCTACACACACACACACACTGTTAGCTTTACTAACTTTATCCTACACACACACACACACACACACATGCATGCATGCATACACACTTCATGTAAAACTTACCAACAGGCTTTTTAATCATCTCAGGGAAAAACTGACTTGTGTCCAGTATTCCAGATCATTATGTTTGTTTTATTTGCTTCCCCTATAAACACAAAATCTTAAAAAAGAACATTTACTATTACAAATTTGATAGAAATGTGTAAACGTTGCAGGTATGTTCGACATACACATACTGCAGCATTTACTGTCCAAGTAAAAACATATGTACAACCGGCATGGAGGCAAAAACTTCACACCTTTTCCGCCCTGTTCAAGAATTCCTTCCCAAAAACACAAGGCAACATTTCAGCCCTGTTAGAACAGACGCCGAAAGAAATTTCAAAAACTTGACGAGCGTCAGCGCTCCAACTCGCTCAGAGTGCGTATGGTTACTGCACGTGTGCGCGCGCGCACGCTTGTGTGAGGACGTGCCGGTTACGTCATGACGTTCAGGTACGCCAGTCTCCAGGTTTGGCACCGTGTATTCCGCGTTATAACCAGCACAAGCCTGCGAAAATACGGTAGAACGTGTAAGAGTCCAGCAAAAAAAATTGCCATGCACGTGGACAAAGGTGCATCCCAAAAGTATTCCATTGTAAGTGCACTAGGTAGGAAATGAAATGGACCAGAACGAGGTGCGTGCATCTGAAGCTTTAATATTCTTCTCTTAATATTTATTCTACAGTGATGTTAAGCACTTGATGCTTCGTATATCTCCAGTGTCTCTCTGTGTATTTAGTCTGCAGCCATCAGCCTAAACTCCAGTCATAGAAGACCACAGTACTGCAGAGTTCAGCTTTCTATGCCATTTAACACCCCCGATTCCACTCATCACCTAATTCACCAACCTTTGTGGGTTGAATTGGGGGTGAAGAGGGTAAACACAGATCTTTGTATGGTGGTGTGGGCCCCTGGGCTAAAGCAGAGACTGTATGGGATGTTAAAACCCACTCGATGCATTTAAAGTGATGCAGTAAGCTGTTCCTAAATAGTTATACTGGACTTGTACTAAGCATCAAGTGCTTCACATCATTGTAGAAAACTAGCTAACTGTGTAGAACATTAAAGCTTTAATTCAGAGGTCTTCAATTTTATCCACAAAGGGCCAGTGTGACTGCAGGCTTTCCTTCCACCCAGGCAGCTTGAAGACTCCTGCTTTAGATGCTCTCAATCTCATTCCAGTCTCTTTAACTCCACTCTCCTCTTGGTGGTCATGGCATCTGTATTTTTGAGATTTGAATTTTTTGAAAAATTTTTTTTATCGTTTTTAATATTTAAAATCCACATTTATGAAATTTGTATTTAGGGTTCTGAACTTAGGGTTGAACTCCTACCTCTAGCCATTTCAAAACAAATGAAAAAAATACTTTATAAATACTCCACAGGGAAAAAATGTATTTAATGTGACATGCATATAATTCAAATATACAAAATTTATATTTAAATACTTTTGGCAGCTTCCAAGCTCCATATTTCTACACCCTACAGAGCACACGCACATAAGAAGAATAAAATTCTTCACATGTGAAGAATTTTATTTATATTTAAATCTGACTCTCTTAATTAGTAGATAGCATGAGTCAAAAGTCAGGACCGTCTTGCTGACTGTCAAACATTTTCATATAAGATGACTGACATATCATTGAATCGTTCATTTTATTTAAATTGCTACATTTTTATTTCTTAAACATTGGCACCAAACCCAAAGTTTGGCACCTATAATACGGTATTTTGGTAGAGTTAATAAAAGAACAAAAGCAGCCGATGCCATTTAGGACTTTATTAGGCAACTGAATGTTAAATCTCCTTTAAACACAATCAGGAATTTGACACTGGCCAATCTCACTTTCCACAAACAATCCTATTTTTAACAAAGTGTCTTTGAAGCAGTTAAGACCAAGCCACCAGATGTTCCCCACCTGAGTACTGCAGTACACAGTGAACACAGCATCTGCTACATCAGAAATCATGACACAGACCCCAGTCTGACAGTATGATTCTCCCTTTGCAAAACAAGGATGAACTGTTTGATGTTAAAAATCACCAAAATAAAATCTGACAAAAATCTTTTGAATTTTTCTTATATGGCTGTGGATCATGGTCTTGCATGATTTTTCATGACTAATTTTCAGTGCAAGAGTTCAAATAAAATGGAAATGTAGCTTCAAAAAATCTAAATCTTTTCAATGGAAAAAAAACAACAAAAGAATTATAATGAAAAGTCATCACTTGACATGCTGTCACACCTTTGGGGTCATGCAGTGTTTTAAGCTTTGGGACAATGAACCCAATTATAGTGATGACATAGTGACATCTTGGCACAAATATTCAGTGTACCAATGTGTGTAACCACCATGAGGCGCCTCCATGTAACTGCTGAAACACAGATCCACTGGGACAGATATGTGCCTATTAAAGTTCAAAATTATGGATAAATGTCCCTTCAGACAACTGACTGTAACAAATTAATTCCTGCTTTTAATGAATTTGAATATGAATACCTTATAGGTGTTATTATGAATTGTATATCCGAGTTTAGTATATTTTAGACTTTTCAAATATTCCTAAGGCTGGGAAATATGGTGGTCCATACTGAGAATGACAAATTTACAAATGGAGAAAGTCTGAAATGAGTCTGAAACCACTGAATAATGGTTTGAGCGAAAACCTACAATGATAATAAATACCACTTTTTATGGCATTTCATTTTAATGATACTGTTCTGAGTTTGAAGGAATGTATAACTTATGTTAGTTACTAGATCTTGGAAAATAAGTTTAATGATCAGACAGTAGAGCACAACAAGATAAGGAATCATCACAAAATACTCAATTTTTGAAATCTATAGGCCCAAACTCTACGTACATTTTTTTTTTAAAATATATATTTTATTTACTTATCATTAGGGCACTTCAGCAAGAACAGACACACGGAATGTGCTTTCTCCAATTTCAAAACACCAAAATCTATATGTGCACTGTTACATACAAACAAATACAGACCATAGCTGCTTATGCTACTCAGTTATGGTTAAATCAGTAATGCATAATGTATATTTTGCATTAAACCTTTTGCAAAGATACTTTGTTCTGGCATTTTGTAAGTACTAGAGTCAGCATGGACCTCCCACCAGCAACTGACTAATTCTGGGGTGTAAGCAGACCAGTCTATCATTTCTAGATTTTCCCTCTGAGTTTCTTGTTGATGGATATGGCTGAAATGGCTGATGGGTATCTGATTTTCAATTCTGTACTAATACTTTTAGCAAAGCAATTCAAATCAGTCAAGTCGGAAGTCCATTCTATTCCTCAAAGAACACTTTTCCATCAATTTCCTCTTTAATACATATTTTAGTCTCGGGGGTCCATTGTTGAAAGTATAATAATACAAGGTGAATTCAGTCAATTTCACATGTAATTCTTTTTCAAGCCGTTATATTTTTTTTGTAAAACACCTACAACTAAAATCTTTTTTAAATGGATGAAGCAGTGTATGAAATAAAACATCACAAAACATTATAATCAACAACTACCTGTTAAAAGGAATCTTTCAGTCCATTATCATTTCAATATAAAATACCATCCCATAAAGCACTGATAAATATATTTCCAAATGCCTTTTTTTATTCTGTATATACTTATATCTATATGTGTAAAATGTGAGCAATGCAAAGAAGTCTAATATGACGTGAAGGGAAAAAAAAAAAAAAAAAATCAGAACATAGTCTTAAAAATCAATGAAGTTTACATCAAAAAAAGAAAATTAATTTTCTTATCTATGAAAACGGTTAGAGGAAGGGTCATTGCACTTCCTCAGAATGAACAAGTTAAAACTGGCCCACTCATTAATGAACCCCTCTGCAATACCCACTACCCACTTGATCAAAGTCGGCCCTTTTCATTACATGTTCATTCATTAAGTTGGCCCCTTCCTGGAATTACTTGCTTCTTTTATAACATTGGCCAGCAGAAGCATGTGAAGAAAAACTTGTGCAAAACTGCATTCTGCCTCATTCGCTCTCTCTTTGTGGTGCCATTATATACAGTACAGCTAGCTCAGTGTATAACAATTCAGCGTGCAGACATTTCAACCACGGGCCAACAAGCCCATCAATAAACAATTGTAAAACCAGCTCTAAAAGAATATTTCTATAGTTAGTATAAAGTGGCTAGACAATCTTTTGGACTTCTTGCCTGTGGCATGAAAAACATGCATTCCCTTTCTCAAGAGCTTCATGTCTACCTTCACCTCCTCATCTCCACCAATCAATCAAACGGATCGTAGCGGTACCACAGACCAGTCTGCTTGCTTGTGCGTGTGGGATTCGTGGAGCCGTGAGACGTCTGCTTGCATGCTTATTGCTCTAAAGACACTCGGAAAGAAAGAGAGTAAGAAGGAGAGAGAAAGCGAGAGAGTGAGAGAAGAAAAGAAAGAAATTGAGTCTGCTGGAGATGGAAAGACAGAGGTAGAAAGTCCAAGAAGCGAGAGACGAGCAGAAAGACAAAGAGGAGAGTGGGGGGGGGAGGGGGAGGCGTGAGAGCAACGGCGAGTTATCGTGCCAGCAGCTTGATGAGGTTCGCACACATCTCGAAGAACTCGATGGTGTGACTGCCGGGCCGTGGGCATGTCTCTCCCCCTGCCGAGTCAACTGAGGAGGTCAGCGAAGAAGCGAGGGAGCCCTCTGCCTGCTTAGCCCCGCCCACTGGGGGTGTGGAGGGGGCTGAGCCTTCGCCCTTTATCCCGTCCTCAGATCCGTTCTTCTCGCTCTTATCGTTCTTTAGCGTAGTCCGGTAGTTGCCAACCGAGCCAGAGCGACGCGGCGTGGCAGTACCTGACTTCGTTTCCAAAACATCATCTAAAGAAAAAAAAAAGTGTAGTCGAAACACATGAATAAAAAATTAAAAATGAATACAGATGACACACTCACACTGCTGTTCTTTCTCTGATAGCACTGTTATCTCATTAAGACATAGGGAATCATCATTTAAATGAAATCCCCTATATTAACTACATTTCTGTTGAGTTTATGCACAGAATGCAAGCCAGAAAATTAGTAAAACTTGCTTGCTTCCATTAAATTGAGCAGAAAGGTTGTGTTTGACACACTGCCATCAAAAATATCACCATTCAAGTTCATATTTTACTTTGTTTAGCTTCCCTGATATTTCCATCATAGAACAGTAGGGTGACAAAACAGAAATTGATTCAGTCTAGTCTGGCTATTATTCTGTTTCTTACTGTTCTATATGAGCTAATGTACAAAGTTAACATCCACAGACAATGCAGAAATGAAACACCACACTACCTTAAACTGTAAGAGTTTTAATTGTCTTAAATCTTACATTTTCCATCACATATAAACTTAGTCATATTTTCTAGAATTAAGGTGAGAAAGATTCTTGTCTTTTCTTCAGTCAAGCTACACTGCTCTGCCTTTCCTGTTGGGGAGTTTGAAAGTGAAAATCTACTCAAATTAATGCGTGATTGTGGTCAAAAAATATTTGCACTATAGCTTTTCGCAGAATTTCCCATAAACACAATTGCGCTGTTAAATTCAAATGTAAAAAGCTTTGTCAATGTGTAAAACATTACATCTCCATTGCCTACATTACTGCAAACCTTTTCTACACAGAATAGAAACCTTCCTTGTGAATAAACAATATATAAGACAGCCAATTCAATAATAATTCTAAAATTATTATTCTAAAGATTTTTTTTTTTTCTAGAGTTGCTTGCGTTACCATCTATGCTCCTGAAGTCCAGTAGATAGGTCCTGCTGTCCACTTGATAAAGCTGCAGGCTCATCTTGGTTTGCAGGCCCGTAACTGGGTTCTTCCTCCGCACACGTAGATAATAAGGATTAACAACCTGGAGCCACACAAAATAATCCAAATTCTCATGCCAGTATTTTTAAAAATACCACTTTATACTGACTACTGCGATCAGGTCAATGTACTAAATGTTAAAAAGTTCAGGATTCATCCCTGTTGTCTTAAGGATGTGTGGCATTTCATATATAAATTATACACTCACCGTTCACTTTAATAACACCTGTACACCTGCTCATTTATCCAATCAGCGCAAGGCATAAAATCATGCAGATACAAGTCAAGAGCTTCAGGTAATGTTCACATCAAACATCAGCATGAAGAAAAAGTGCGATCTCTGTGACTTCAACCGTGGTGTCAGATGGGCTGGTTTGAATATTTGAGAAACTGCTGATCTCCTGGGATTTTCACACCCAGCAGTCTCTAGAGTCTTACACAGAGTGGTGCGAAAAACAATAAAACATCCTGTGTGTGGAGGGTCTGCAGGCTGCAACACCTTGTTGATAAGAGAGGTCAGAGGAGAATCAACAGACTGGCCTGTGCTTACAGGAAGTCTATATTAACTCAAATAAGCACTGTTTACAGCTGTGGTGTGCAGAAAAGCATCTCAGAATGCACAACACATCAAACCTTGAGGTGGATGGACTACAACAGCAGAAAACCACATCAGGTTCCACTCCTGTCAGCTAAGAACAAGAATCTGAGACTATCAGGGGCACAGACTCACCAAACCATTTTTTTTTCTTTTTTCTCCCTAATCTTCAACTGTCAAGTTTGGGTGAGCCTAAATGAGCAGGGATACAGGTATTCCTATTAAAGTGGACAGTGAGTGTATAAGTTTTGCTAACTTAATGATGGTTAAAGTTGTGTGGAGGTTATGAGACAGAACATGTGAAGACCGTGAGTCATATAAGGCATAAGAGTTCATTCTGAAAATTTGTTTTGTTCTGATTCATTAAGAGTGCTTGCAAGTCTTAGTCAAACGGCAGTTAATACTGTCACCCTGGTAAGATTGCTGCCACATGCTGTTAAAAGAAGCACCGAAAACTGATGAGAACACCTGGATTAGAAGGAGCACACCGTTTTAAAATTTGACCAAATCATTCATCACAAAAATCAACCAGCAAACTGTTCTACTAAAATAAAACCCTGCAAACAAAATTCTTGGGCATTACAAAAATGAGTAGATCATGTTGTCCAGGGTACTATAGCATACAGAAAAAAGGTAAAAACCCAAAGCAATGCTATGAAACATGAAGTATAAGTGGAACATAAGCTACAATAAATAGATTTGGTAATAAGGTTAAAAAAAAAATATTGAAAAATTGGCTAAGAGCTTTTCTTACTCTTCTCTGGTTGACCATTATGGATAAATAATATATAGAGATCTTGACACAGCTTTTACCTTCCTATCCTTCCTTTTACAATCTGAGGATGTTCTACTGACTCCACCCACAGCCCCCACTTCCACCTTACCTTCCACTCGTAGTCGAGCTGCTTCATGGCCCGGCATACTTCACTCATGATATCATTAGGCCTGCTCTGGCTGCGGATACCTAAGTGCCACTTAGCACGGCGGACACCCAGGTGCTTGGACTTCTGGGGGTTGAGTTCATCCAGAGTATGACGGGGTCGCGGTGGTTGAGCTTCAGCCACCAGGAATGGCACTCGCTCCGGGTGAGGCTTGGCAAAGTGGTGAGCAGGCAGATCATCAAGGAAGGAGTCAGGGGGACTTGTGGCCAGGTAGAAGTCTTTGGCTTCACTCATAATGCGCCGGTTATCTATGATCAGATGGTAGGCAACTGCAAGAGGGTCCTGGTTTTTCCGACTATAGAGAAAGCAAAAGTAAAAATTGAGAGAGGGATGGACAAGGACAGCGAGATAAGTGAGTCTATTTATCTATATTATACTTATCTAATATTCACTCACCTAGCACTTTATTAGGAACACCTGATTCACGCAATTATGTAATCAGCAAATCGTGTGGCAGAAGTGCAATGCATAAAATCATGCAGATACGGGCCAGCAGCTTCAGGTAATTTTCATATCAACCATCAGTTTGGGGAAAAATGTGATCTCAGGGACGTTGACTGTGGCATGATTATTGGTGCCAGATTAGCTGGTTTGAGTATTTCTATAACTGCTGTTCTCCTGGGATTTTCACACGCACAACAGTCTCTACAATTTACTCAGAATTGTGCAATAAAGAAAAACATCCAGTGAGCAGCAGTTCTGTGGACGGAAATGCCTTGTTGATGAGAGAGGTCACTGGAGAATGGCCAGACTGGTTCGAGCTGATAAAGCCAACAGTAACTCAGGTAACCACTCGGTACAATTATGGTGAGCAGAGAAGCATCTCCAAATTCACAACACTTTGAATCTTGAGGCAGATGGGCAGAAGACCATGTCGGGTTCCACTTCTGTCAGCCAAGAACAGAAAGCTGAGGCTGCAGTGGGCACAGGCTCACCAAAACTGGACAGCTGAAGACTGGAAAAACGTAGCCTGGTCTGATGAATCTCGATTTCTGCTGAGGCACACAGATGGTAGCATCAGACTCTGGCACCCACAGCATCCAGCATGAATCCAGGAACCCAACCTGCCTTGTCCTTGTATCCAGTCCAGGCTGGTGGAGGTGGTGTAATGGTGTGGGGAATGATTTCTTGGCACACTTTGGGCTGTTAACACCAAACAATCATTGCCTAAATGCCACAGCCTATTTGAGTATTACTGCTGACCATGTGCATCCCTTCATGGCCACAATTTACCCATCTTCTAATGGCTACTTCCAGCATTATAATGCACCACGTCACAAAGCAAAAGTCATCTCAAACTGGTTTCATGAACATGACAATGAGTACAATGTTCTGCGGAACATCTGCAGGAACTGCGTGGTGTAATCATGTCAACATGGACCAGAATCTCAAAAGAATGTTTCCAACATCTTGTATAATCCATGCCTTGAAGAATTGAGGCTGTTTTGAGAGCAAAGGGAGGCCCTACCCAGTATTAGTATAGTGTTCCTAATAAAGTGCTCAGTGAGTGTGCTTTTCTGATTTTATACCAACTTCTCCAGTCTCTATGTTAAACACACACACCTGTAAAGGCAGTTGAGCACCTCCTCCTCTGTGCACTCAAACTTCTCACACACCTCCTTCAGTGCTTCCTCATCAATCATGGTGGTACTGTAAGAAGCGTCCTCTGGAAATAGATACTTAGGTAGGTCCTGTTTAAACCACTCATCCTCCCTAAGAACAAGAAAAAGAGAGACAAACTAGAGCCTACTTTAGCTTAGGCATGCCCCCAAAACTTTTATTTTTAATTTTAACTTTTAAATTTTAAATTTTTATTTGTTTTTATTTAATTAGTAAGAGTGGAATTATTTATGAGTGATTTATACTCGATGGCCATTTCAGGTACACCTACAGATAGAAAATAAATATTTCTACATAAAAGGTAATAAACAGCAATAAACTCAACAAAGTCCATATTTGGTGTGTGAACCCTTTGCTATATATAATTTAAAAAATAAATAAACAAATAAATGTAAAAAAAAAAAAAAAAAAGTAGTCTCAGGTATACTTTGTGCAATTTTATAAGGAAATTAGAGGGTAAATTTTACTGAGCATCTTGGAGAATATGCCACATTTCTTCTGGAGACTGTCTGTCTCTCTTTTTTTTTTTTTTTTTTCTGCAAAACCCAAAAGCCTTAATTTTGGTTTTTTTCTGAAAAAATGTGCTCACATACAAACACTTTTCTGTAACATTTAAATTTTTTTGTTGAAAAAATATTGAAAAATAATGTTTGGAAATATAATTTTTTTTTTTAATTGACTCAACAATGCAGAAGTAAAATAAATATCTATAATAGTAGTCGACCAACATATATATATCTGATATATCTGGCCTAAAAAAATGCCCACTCAGACATGAAGCAAGCGTCTGACAGGCTGTAAAATGACCATTGTTCGCCTTTTTTAATGAATTCAAACAAAACTGAAAACATTTTACCTCGCAATCAATCACAAATCCCGTGACTGGCTCTTCCCCAGACATGTTACTTTGGTAACTTTTAAACAAGGCGCTGTTTTCCTGTGTACCCCCGATAAGCCCAGAACATTGTATGCGACATAATGCGATAATGCATAATCCATGTGCACCATATTTAATTGTCCACAATTAATGTCAATGTCATCAGAGAACATTACATAAATATTATGCACAATAAATGTTCATTTAGTTTCACTAATTTTCTGTATGTCTCATTTACTGTAATTAAACTTGTGTTATATCTGCCTCATATTGGTACATATTGGGCAATCGGCCACACTGCTTTCTAGATATCGGCACTGGCCATTAAAAAACCCATATCGATCGACCTCTAATCTATAACACAATTTGTACTAAAATGGTGCCTAAGATCTTTGCACAGTACTGTGTGTAAACTCTTATTTCCTAGGGAAATTATTTTTCACAACTATACGTTAGATGAGCTATTGCATCGAGATGATCAATGTACTACGTCATGTCTAACTTCTTAAATAAAAGAAAGTGCAGGGATTTCGAGATGAAAATGTTTGACTTGCATATGAACAAAGAAAAAGCTTGTTTTGTGCATGTGTGAATATACTTATTTGGGTCTGTGTAGGAAAAAGAGGGAGATCTCACCGAATCTCTTTAATAGTGGCTCTCTTCATGGGGTCAACCTGCAGCATGTGCTTGAGAAGGCTGATAACTGAAGGGTTCAAGTACTGTGGGGTGAAGAAGATGCCATCACAGATCTTCTTAAAGAGCGTTGGTACATGGTCATCATCAAAGGGCAGCGTCCCGCACAGCAGAGCATACAGGATCACTCCGCTGCTCCAGATATCCACCTCGGGTCCTGCATACAGCCTGAGCACATGCAATTTGCAATTGCTTTTGAAAACTGTCTGGAAAAATACTTCCATAGTAACCTGCCTGACGACTCTAGGTAATGTCGCACTATATCGCACTGCCTTAACCTGGGATTAATTCATTTTCAAATAAAAAGCTGAAGTTCGGACACATAGTGGTATTCTCTCTCTCTCTCTCTCTCATATATATATATATATATATATATATATTTTCTGACAGGCTTTAAGCTGTTTTTTGTGTTTTCTTTCACTTTAAAAAGAAACAAAAGGAATGGAGCAAATAGTTGACAAGGAAAAGGGGTTATTAGGAAAAAAGACGTTACCTCCCTGAGATGACTTCAGGAGCTGCGTAATTAGGGGAGCCACAACTGGTCCGCAAGAACTCCCCGTCCGACATCATATTCGACAATCCTACACAAAACGACACACATGCATTGAGCGTTTGATCAGTTTTTAATACTGTTAAAAGTAAATGAGAAGGAAAAACTGTAGTAGCTAAAAGTAATCCAATGTAAATATGCAAGGTCATTTAATATCTATAAAAAAAAAATACTGTGCTTTGCTGCTAACCAAAGTCGGCGATTTTAGCATTCATATGAGCATCTAGGAGGACATTCTCTGGCTTGAGGTCTCGGTGCACCACCATGTGTCTGTGGCAGTAGTCCACTGCTGAAATTATCTGCTGGAACAGACGTCGGCTCTCCTTCTCGTCAAGCTGATGAGCAGAACACAACATTCACAGGCACTGAGTTTTGCCATGAAACGTTTATTACATAACCTGAAATGCTGTGGAACGTATTCATTGTGGCACTTGCTGCAACAATGAGCCAATATGCCATAGAGCACACTATACTGTAGTTATGGCCTGCATTTGCAGGAAAAATGAAAATTATGTTTTTTAAAAAAATGAATAAATCCACACTGAATGACTTCCGTATTAATCTTCATAATTAACGTGATTTTCAATGGTGTCCAAGATTTATTTTGTAATGAAATTCGGAGTTGACTGTTTTAAACTTATTTTATCGACATGTTTCTCTTTTTTTCCCCACTTTGGTTAACAGTAATGTAACAACATTAATTTGGTGGGGAATTTGGTGGCCAAGTCAACATCTTCAACTCATTGTCATATTCCTAAAACCTCAAAAATTAAAAAAAAAAAATCATATGGTGTAACTGAAAAGAAAAGGCCATTTTAAGACTTATTTTGAAAAAGTTTTCAAAGACCAGTTGTTGCATCATACAGCAGCTTGTGAAGAGCATCTGAGGACACATGTCAGTAACTGGTCAGGAACACTCTTTAAAAGTTGGAAAATAATCATATTTTATGCCGCTGATGTGTTGTTGCCAAAACTGACCATCATGTGGTGTGACCTCAAAGAGCCCCTGAACATTGTGTTTTATTAAAAGCTGCATAATTCAATAATTAATTTCATAATGGCTTTGTGTGGTAAGAAAGCCTGTTTTGCTAAGTGGCCAATTCTCTTACCTGTAAATTTTGAATAAATTCTAAAACATCATGTGGTGCGACCATTCACACAGGCAATTCACACAGAACATCTCTCGTGCTCTCTCTCTCTCTCTCTAGCTTTCTCTCTCCTTCTCTAATAACTATTGTTATTATAGTCATTGTGGGGGAACCAATTATGGCAGTAAAAATATTAAATTCCAAATTAGATACTGAAGTTCTGTTTCTGAAATATTAATCACTGACATAACATGCTGAAGTAAACCCCTTTTGGTATATATTTTATGGGTTTTAAAGAGAAATTTAATCGGTAAATTTCATGAACACTTGACAGACTGCTTACAAGTATTTAAAAAAACAAAGTGCAAACTCATTTTTAAAGCAATTCACAGTACTACAAATAACATGTCAAAATATTATATCCATGTAAAGGTCATATATTTTAAATATCACAGTCACACCACATGACTTTTTTTATGGGCAAGAATTGGTTAACTTGGTGTAAAAAAAAAAAAAAAAAAAAACAGCATTAAAATAAATTAATTTCATGTTTATATTAAAATTTTTAGATACACCACTGTTCAAATATTTGAAATATTGTGAAAAATATGCAGGATTTTTACGATTTTGAAAAAGCCCTTTCAGAATCTTAATCTGTCACTGACCCACATAAGTGAGAAAGTCATACCTTTCCATTTTTGCAAATGTAGTCAAACAGCTCTCCCCCAGACACATATTCCATAACCATAAATATGTCAGTCGGTGTGCAAATCACCTGGTACCTGCAATCACAAGCAAAATAGAACTTGAATGGTTTCTAGAGATCATACGCCAATCAACATTACAACCACCTGACTAATACTGTGTAGGTCCCCCTTGTGTCGCCAAAACAGGTCTGACCCATTGAGGCATGGACTCCACAAGTGTAGAAGATGTGCGCTGTGATATCAGGCACCAAGACATTAACAGCAGATCCTGAATACTGTTGCCATGACGTGGTGGATTTGGTCTGCAACAATGTTTAGGTAGGTGTTACGTGTCAAAGTAACATCCACATCCAATGCCAGGACCCAAGGTTTCCCAGAAGAACATTGCCTAGAGCATCACACTGCCTTGGCTGCTTCCCATAGTACATCCTGGTGCCATCTCTTCCCCAGGTAAGTGACGCAAATGCACCCGGCCATCCACATGATGTAAAAGAAAACATGATTCTTCAGACCAGGCCAGCTTCTTCCAGTGCTCCATGGTCCAGTTCTGATGCTCACATGCCCACTGTATGCACATTTGGGGATACGCAGCCCCATACGCAGCAAGCTGCGATGCACTGTGTGTTCCGACACCGTTCTATCATAGCCAGCATTAACTTTTTCAGCAATTTGTGCTACAGTAGCTGGTCTGTGGGATCAGACCAGACAGGGTAGCCTTCGACGTGTGCCAAATTTGGTGATAATTGGACAAAATCTGTAGGAGTAGCAGCGAAAAAACAGTTTTTGACAAAATCCAAGATGGCAGAAAATCTAATTAGGTGGAGCTTGAGGTCATAGAGTGTGCTGAACTTGTCTTGGCCCAGGAGATCCAGGGATGTCTGGCTTTTAAATTTTGGCCACACAGATCAAAAGGTTACAAAAACAATAGGGACTCAGAACTTCATGTCTGAACTTCAAAAAAGAATACCGAGAGGGTGCCTACGGATTTAAAACAGATTTAAAAACTTAATTTGAAGACAACAAAAATTGCAAAATTTTCATTTTCCTTAATTATTGATTAATATTAATGCCCTTTTTAGCCTGTTCAGTTTTCCAGGCAACCAAAACATGGGACTGGGCTGCACATTAAAGCTTTTACTTGCTAGCTAATGAATTATTTGTCCACCTTTGATTATGATGTGTATTTTGGAAAGAGCACAGTATTGCATCAACCATTAGTTTTTCCAGCTGTTTTCTCAAGCCCGGCCAGGGGTAAAAAGCAACTCCTCCCCCTCCTCAGTCTTCTGTAATTACACGTGTGTCTTTGCGCCTCTTTAGAAGAGCCATGAGAAAAATGCTACTTTGGTCACAGGGGATCTGACTGCAGAAATACACAACAATGAAAACAACTCTTTCATACTGACAAAGCCTCTCTAACAGACGGAGGACTTGTTCGTGTTCAAAAACAATGTAGCCCATTTCTCCTATGCCAAACCCTGAAAGAGCATCAAGTGAGTCTGAGTGCAACAAGGAATCGGTGAAAGAGGAAACGTACTGTGACTAAGCAGTGAGTCAGAGGGTGTTAGGATAGTGAGAGTGTGTGAGAGGTGGAGGCTGAAAGTGAGCGAAAAGATGTGAGACAGTGTCAGTGTGCGATCCCATTAACAAGAGGCAAGGCTCGATTTATAAAACCTTGTCAATTATGGAACAGGAATTTTACTGAGAACCTCTGAAATATGATGTTTTTTTTTCTCACTTACTACGTATGTGTGATGTTTTCCTTCAAATCAGAGAAAGCCAAGTTAATGGTTTGGTGCCAACTGGTTTCTTATCTATTTTTATATGAATATAATACACAGCCCAGGACATGACATGACAATGACACATATGAAAACCATTTAGATAAAATTAAAATAGCACTGTCCTATCTAAACTTTACTGAGCATTGAGCAGAACTGTCGCTGCTACTTACAGTTTAATTATGTGTGGGTGTCTGAAGAGCTTGAGGTTCTGGATCTCACGGCGAATCTTGCCCACTACATCCAGACTGCGGATCCTCTGCCTGTTCAGGATCTTCACGGCTACCTGGTGCTTGGTCAGTTCATGCTGGCCCACTACAAGGAGACACAGATTGCTAATTTCATTTAAAGGCATATTTAATAATAAGGACATAAAACAGAAAATAAAACAATGTGAGAAACACTGGACAAAATGTATTCATATCGCGTAAACCATGAAAGGTGAAAACGGTTTTGCTTTCTTCAACGAGGAACATCACAAGGAGGCAACAAGCCAATCCTGGCACATCATTCTGAAGTCATTTTTCAGCACATGCAACAGATTTTTCATCAGACTTCCACTTCCAGCTTTTCAATCCATGCTGACGCCTGCTGCACTTCATGCTCTTTTTCCCCCTACCAGCATAAACTTGGTACAGATGCATTCAGATCCCACTCTTGCATCTTGTATAAGCTGTGAGTTTTAATTTTTTTAAAAAATCATAATTTGTACACAAAAAAAAAGGTTTGCTTGTGATTAATAAACATTTAAGTAAATTGTATTCAGTTTATTTTATTTCTCAGTTTAATTTTATTTACACAGTTATTTATTTACCCACAGTAACAATTGTATTGCTTATGATTTCCATTTCTTCTACATATGGTGTACTATATGGCCAAAAACTTTTGGACACCTGACCATCACACCTATATGTGCTTGTTGAACATCCCATTCCAGATTTAGTCCCCCTTTACTGCTAAAATAACCTCCACTATTACGGGAAGGCTTTCCACTAGATTCTGCAACGTGGCTGTGGGGATTTGTGCTCATTCAGCCACAAGAGCATTAGTGAGGTCAGGCAATGAGGCCTGGGGTGCAGTCAGCATTCCAATTCATCCAAAAAAGTGTTCAACGGGGTTGTAGTCAGGACTCTGCGCAGGCCACTCAAGTTCTTCCACTCCAAATTTGGCAAACTGTGTCTTCATGGGCCTTGCTTTAGGCCAGTGTCATGCTGGAACATGTTTGATCAGACTAAAGAGATGATTACTGACTTCAGGAGGACCTGAGTAGACCACTCACCACTGCATATCAGCGGAACAACTGTGAGAGAGGCAAAAGCTCCAGGTTTCTTGGTGTGCACGACAGAGCACCTCTCCTGGACAACACCGCCTGCCTAGCCAAGAAGGCCCAGCAGCGCCTCCACTTTCTGTAGAGGCTGAAGAGAGCACTTTATATAATCTTGCATACTTGTGTTGCACCATGGTACCGGATAAACGACGTTTCGGTTCAATGTTTACAAGCTATATAGAGGAACGACAATAAATACCCACCTGTCTTGACTGGACTGACTTGGCATACATTTAAACCATACGCCTTTTAACCAAAAAGGCTAGCAAAGTAGCAAGGAGTGTTTTCAGTGTTTCAGACTTATGTTAGGCAAATACAAGTATCTTTTTAACATTCAACAGACTGACAGGAAGTGCTGTTTCTTCACAGCAAGGCATGTGGCAACAGTCAGTTAGACGATATACCATCATTTTCGGCACACAACGCACTGTTGCCATGGCTGCTTAAGTACATAATCACTACCGCTGCATTATTTGGGAAAAGGCTGTCTACAAAAGGCGGCATATTTGTAGAGGGTGTTTTCTGCTCTGGAGATAAAGAGTGCCCCACTTGGAAGGCAGCATAATAACTGTCTTCTACGGTACCTTATTTTAGTCAAATAATCCTGAGATACATTTGTAAGACAGCAAAACTATTATTCCAGTCACTGCATTACATGAAAGCATGAGAAACATCTTAGGTTTAGTAGTTACTGCAATATTCAAATATTAAATTAGAAGTTACAATTACAGTATTAAAATAGAAGTGACCAAAAAAAAAAAAAAGCCTTTAAATTCTGTATTACAGGTACTTTGTATCTAATGTGGGCACAAATACAGAGAGATCAATAGAAAAAAGGTGAAAGAACAGAGAGAGACCAAAGACAGAACGTGCCGATTTGTTGATCTGAGCAGGATTCTGGTAACACATTAACTTGGAAGCCAGTCAAGCACAGTGGAGTGGCTCATCGACTCGGGTAAATGGCCTCCAGTCTGCTCAATCTATTCCATAGCACAACCACTGAACACACAACAGAATTTATAAGCAAACTATACTTTTCAGACACTGTTATTAGATTCATTAAAGTTGCCACACACAGACGCACACAAAGGGGACTGTAAATGACCAACCATCCTGTATGTTCGTCAGGAAACTTTCTACATGCGCAACTAAAATACAGCCGGCTGAAGGAGATCATCATTTATCAGCACGAGAAAGCAAGAATGAGGACCATGTTTGCGCAGGCATTTGTGAATATAAAGAGCTCACTGGGTAAGCAAAGCCTTGTTCGCAAATTCTCCGATATAAAGACACATCGACGAACACATGACCTAATTTATAGTGACAGATGCTTCACTGGATTCGAAGGTCTCGTCTATTAAAACAGATATATGAAATGAAAATCCTGACATGAATTTAGTTGCCTCTTAAAGGATTGCGTCACAAATGCTGACAACATCAGGGAAACCCTAACAGCCACAATAAAAAAAAAAAAAATAAAAAAAAAAAAAGTCAAAAATCAGTAAGGAAATGAAAGAAGAACAAAGGTTAATTGGAAAAAATGTTGAATTGTAAAAATTCAGTCAAGCGATGATTTGTTCGAAGCCTGATATTTCCCTGAAGCTGCGGACTGGTACTTGGTCGGATTTGAAACATTTTCCAAAACAATTCACTGAAGTCTTTTATCCTGCGAACGCATTCGAAGTTGACTGACAACACAGACTTCCGAGTGCGAGCTGAAGACACGAACTGTCTTAAAGCGTGTCGCCATTACACCACGCCACGCCACACTTCCAAGTATCTGATCATCACTGGATATCAATACCCGCATCAGGATCGAAGTGAAAATCGGTGCATCCCTGTCTGCTACATATGCTGGAAATAGAAAAGTATTAGATTAGATGAGTATTAGATTACTATTAGTAACAGATGAGCAGCAGGTGAGCATTAGTAATAGTCATAGAAGTATTTGGTTCGAAAGAAACCAACCAAGAAATGATTTGATTGCATCTGCAAAGCTGTGCGCTCACTTTTAACGCGGAATAAATGTGTGCCTTTATGCAATGCTGAGAATTGTGTTTACAGTGTTTTAAATCTGCTCATAGTTTTGTGATTTCCTGTGCAGCTCCTTATCAGCTCAATCAGAGCTCACTGCTGGGGCCTGCAAAAACATGCGACACAACATTTAACTAACAAACAAACAAACAAAAAAAAACAGCAACAACCATGACAACTTTTCCCCCCATAGGCTGCAGGACAGCTCATGTATTCACGACTCGTTATAAGTTTTAATACTAATAAGGTTTAATACTAACACTAATACTATTTCTTGTGGGAACGTTTGCTAATTAGCGTTACAGAGGACAGGTAAGAGGCCACTAGCACAGCTGCCACTCATTAACCTCCAGTTTGATGGATAAAAACGTGCAGATTTACAGTTTTATGTTACAGTGTGAAACACACTATACGTGTAGAAAAAGAATAAATAATAACTAATACATTTGGAAGACCCCAGTTAGCTAAGTGACCTTAAAATGCATCAGTGTTGCTCTGACTGGGACAATCTAAAACGCCTAACGCGGCTAAAACAACCACCAGGGCACAACATTTTTCTCAGGAAGCTAGCTAACACTATTAGCCCGCAGCTAGCTGTAACCGCACCATAGGCAACAGTTTAACTGAAGCCAATGGCAACACTGCAAGTTTACACAGAACTCTAGAAATGTCGAATTGACCAGATCCTGGTTAAGTTGTATTAAGACCTATGTTGACTTCGACCACAGTTAGCTACATAGCTATCTACTTGAATATGCTCCCTATTAAGCAATAAACGCCTTAGCTACATTGCTAACTCGTCAGCTAGTTTACTAGCTGAAGTCGCATTCAGTGTTTGCTCAAGCTGAACGGCGCAATTAAAACTCAAGCACATAATTTGCTCTAGGAATTACCTTTAACTTTCCCAAATGTTCCCACTCCAAGCGTGTCTCCTAGAATGTAATGTCCAATTTTCACTCTGCCTTCATGTTTATGTTTATCCGTCGCCATCTTCCCACATACGAGCCCTACCTGAAGCGGCGGGCGCAGTGCTGGAGACCGACAGCCAGAGACACACAGCAAGCGCGCCGCTTGTGTCCCAATCCGTTCATTTTACACTAAAACGCCCTCGCACGCACACATTACTGGCTATGCTTTCGCTACGTCACCAAAGTGTGGTCCTGAAGGCGAAACTTAGGGTGTAGGGGTTAGAATTGGGACAGGGCCTTAACTCGTCGTATTTCCGGGTGCGCATAAAAGTCCCCCGAAAAAAATAAAACCTCCTAATGAAAAAGATCGTTTATCGCGTCTTAGCGCCACCCTCTGAGGAAGCGAGTAGAAAACTCAAGGAAAGGAAACGGGGACAGGAAGGGTGAGGGGTGCATTTCTAAACTCTTTCTGGGTATGAATTCATTCTCTGGTCACCATAAAGTTTGTTTCAGGTTTATCGTGTGCACAAGTACAGTGTACAATATGTAGTGAAATTCTTACTTGCGTGTTCTCAACATTACAAATAAGACAGAAACATACATTATTTACATATTAGTCACATATTAAATGGTTACAGTCGTTTGAGTAGTTTAAAGTGTGTGTAGAATTACAATAGAATTAAGTGCTTCTGAGGCTGTCGGTGGTATTAAGATGATGAAGGAAGGACATTTGTCCAAAACATCCTGTTTCTTTGTTTACTTTGTGCATAACTTTTACTACATCTACTATAGAGGATTTCAAAAGTATTCAGACCATTTCAAATTTAAAATAGATTAAATATACTTTTTGATAAAAATAAAGCTTATCTTGAGAGCTTGACTGGAGTAAACCTGTGACAAATTCAACTGACTGGGCATGATTTAGAAAAATCACACACCTGTGTATATAAGGTCCTAAAATTCATGTCCAAAGCATGTCCAAGGAACGCTCTGCAGACCCCTGTGATCAAATTGTGTCAAGACACAGATCTGGGCAAAGGTATAAATCCCTTTCTAAAGCTTTGAATGTTCCCAAGATCAGAGGGGCATCTATCTATCACTGTGAAACGGGAGATGTTTAGAACCACCAGGACTGCTCATAGAGCTTGAATCTGGCTAAAATCCTTCACAGAGATGGGAGAAACTGCTGGGAGGACAGCCGTCTCAGAAATACTCCATCAATGAGACCTTTATGGTAGAGTCACTAGATGGAATTGAACTCTTTGAGCTGAACTCCAAATGCTATGTCTAACATAAACCAGGTACTGCGCTTCAACTAGCTAATGCCATCACTATGGTTAATCTTGGTGGTGGAAGAAACATGCTGTGGGGCTGCTTCTCAGTGGCAGGAACAGGAAAACAGGTCAGAATTGAGGGAAGGATAACTGCAGCCAAATATAGATAGGTCCTTGAAGAAAACCTGCTCTAGAGTGCACACAACCTCAGACTGGGGCGAAGGTTCATCTTCCTGCCAGGATCTGCTAGTCCCAAATCCAGCTGTGCAAAGCTTGGAGAAACATCTTTGTGGAAACATCTTTAGCAGCTGTAATTGCTCCCAAAGGTGGTTTCACAATATATGGAATAAAAGATCTGAATACTTATCTAAATGAGAGGGATCCATTTTTGATTTTTAATAATTCTGCAAATATATTTAAAGACCTGTTGTTAGATATTAAATCTATAACAATAAAATGTGTAAAAACTGAAGGGGTCTGAATACTTTACGAACCTACTATACATCAACAGCCATAACATTAAAACCACTGACAGGTGAAGTGAATAACATTGATTATCTCGTTACAATGGCACCTGTCAAGGGGTGGGATATATTAGGCAGCAAGTGAACAGTCAGTTCTCAAAGTTGATGTGTTGGAAGCAGGAAAAATGGGCAAGCGTAAGGATCTGAGTGACATTGACAAGGGCCAAAATTGTGATGGCTAGACGACGGGGTCAGAGCATCTCCCAACTGGCATGTCTTGTGGGGTGTTCCTGGTATGCATTGGTTAGTACCTACCAAAAGTGGTCCAAGGAAGGACAACCAGTGAAATGGTGACAGGGTCATGGCTCACTGATGCACATGGGAAGTGAAGGCTAACCTGTCTGGTCTGATCCCACAGAAGAGCTACTGTAGCACAAATTGCTGAAAAAGTTAATGCTGGCTATGATATAAAGGTGTCAGAACACACAGTGCATCGCAGCTTGCTGCGTCACTGCAGACCTGTCAGAGTGCCCTTGCTGACCTCTGTCCACCACCAAAAGCACCTACAATGAGCATCAGAACTGGACCATGGAGCAATGGAAGAAGCTGGCCTGGTCTGATGAATCATGTTTCTTTTACATCATGTATATTGCTGGATGCAGGTATGTCATATACCTGGGGAAGAGATGGCACCAGGATGCACTATAGGAAGAAGGCAAGCTGGCAGAGGCAGTGTGATGCTCCAGGCAATGTTCTGCTGGGAAACCTTGGGTCCTGGCATTCATGTGGATGTTGCTTTGACACATACCACCTACCTAGACATAGTTGCAGACCAAGTACACCCCTTCATGGCAATGGTATTCCCTAATGGCAGTGGCCTCTTTCAGCAGGATAATGCGCGCTGCCACACTGCAAATATTGTTCAGGAATGGTTCGAGGAACATGACAAAGAGTTCAAGGTGTTGACTTGGCCTTCAAATTCCCCAGATCTTAATCCAATCGAGTATCAGTGGGATGTGCTGGATAAACAAGTCCGACTCATGGAGGCCCCACCTCGAGACTTACAGGATTAAAGGTTCTGCTGCTAACGTCTTGGTGCCAGATACCACAGCACACCTTCAGAGGTCTTGTGGAGTCCATGTCTCAATGGGTCAGAGCTGTTTTGGCAGCACAAAGGTGACCTACATAATATTAGGCAGGTGGTTTTAATGTTATTGCTGACAAGTAATTCAAAAGTCTGGTATGGGCTTAATTGATGCTATGGTACCATTTAAGTCCATGTGTGTTTCAAACAAGCCCACATCATGACTTATTGACAAACATAAAATTTTATTGTTTTCAAAGA
Source organism: Pangasius sanitwongsei (assembly GCA_037576675.1). Classification (NCBI taxonomy): domain Eukaryota; kingdom Metazoa; phylum Chordata; class Actinopteri; order Siluriformes; family Pangasiidae; genus Pangasius; species Pangasius sanitwongsei. Next base: position 8,923,278 of record CM075029.1, on the reverse strand, counting down.
ATTAAAAATAGCAACAGATTTATTCAGTAACATGTTAAGCATTGAAAAGAAAGAAAAACAAGTCCCCTCTGTTTACTAATGCTTGTCCCTTTAATAATGCTTGTCTCCTTCGCACCTAGAGAGTATCTACCATTTCAGATATTATTTTGTGACCATTAATGCATAATTCCATTAAATATATTCAATGTGGTGTTCAGATAATATATTTTCTATTCGTCCAGTTTGCATTCCATTTAAATAAAACCATGAAGTTCCCAAATCCAAATGTAAATGACAACAGCAAATGCAAATATTAATACTGGATCTTAATTTTGAGCCAAAAATTGCATACAGTTGACTGCAAAAGTTTGCATACAGTTAGTTAATGAGACAGATGAAGATGTTCTGTAACAAATATGGTTTGTTAATCATGCATGTTAGATAGTAATAAGGAAAAAAAATCAAAATCAGTTCAATCTCCTCTACTGAATGTGATATAAATATTCTCTAATTATTTCTATGCTTGCTGTTTGCCTTTGTAACTGCCTCCACCCTTTGTTGTATCCTCTGAGCAGCTTTTCTATCCTCTCAGTAATATTTGTCCCCCCATTCTTTCTAATATATCTGTTATAACACTAATAGATGCCAAACACTAGCAAAGGAAGTGACCTGACAATAATTTGTCTTGTTGCTTTAAGTTATAAGACTATTTCTTCTGTTGTTTATGCCTTATGTTTTGAACTGCTCTTTTGCTGCAGGTTTTTTTTTTTTTTTTTTTTTTTTTTGTAGATTAACTGTAAAATAGAGGTAACATTTTCCTTTTTCATCCACAAACAATGGACGATGCAAACATTTGCCCTAAACTGTAAAATTATGGATAAAAAGGTTTTAAGTATGGGTAAAACATGGTATAGGACTGCTGAATTTCCCACATCCCTCAATATGTATTTCATTTAAAAGCTTAGATTCCTCTATTGTGATTAATGTGAGCTGAGTCAGGCTTGCTTGGGAGACTATATTCCAATTTGACTCAGACATGCTGTGCAATTATTTTTTTTGGACAGAATTAGTTTTATCCCATTTTGATATAATCATTCCACTGTTTCAGAATGTCTTCTACTGCATCCAGGGTTGAATCGTCCTGTTCAGAGCAAAGGAACAGAATGTTATAACTTTTAAGCTTTATGAACCATGTCACTGGGATTTAATATGTATTTTGATATTTATTTTCTTAGATGTAGTGATTTAAATAATCATTTAAAACAACATATCCACTAAATAACGGCACTGCCATGAACTCTAGTATACTGTTCCTCATATTTAAATAGACCACATACGGGCTAGTGTACAACTTTTTTTTTTTTTAAGATCTGTAACATGCAGTAATCTCATCACCTTGACAAAGCAGACTCTAATGTAATTCTGGAAGTGTGCTCTTTGTTCCAGGCTGAAAAATGCAGATACAGGAACAGTGCCCAAACCCTAAAAGGAACATATAAAACATCCTGTTAATTCTGCAGTTGAATGTTACAAGCGTCCCTCTGAAAATGTATTGTGTGGTTTAGTGAAATTGGTTTATTCTTACCTTCTCTTTAATAAGCCACTTGACAAATCTGCTGTCATTGAGTTCATCCTTAGTGTTTTGGTCAACCTCTACAGGACAGATACATTACAGTTAATACCAGGAATGGACTAGTTTTGGATTTAACAAGCCTGAGACTCCACTGAAACCAGGCATGGGCATGCATCTGAATATACTGCTGACCGACTGACCATGCTTTATTCTAATAGCTTTAGCTAGAAAAGTGTACCAGAATAGCCAGTTCTAATTATTGAGGCTTATGGTCAATCTCCAGGACATTCTCACGTACTTTTAGGGAAAAAATGAACCTTAGTGAATCTTCCTATTATGAATCCAGTGGATTAAAAGCAGCAAAAGATGAACATGAATAAATAGTTTCCACTGAGGGTTCATTTCAACCTAGGACAGATTTAAGACAGTATGTTTCTACTGTAATTGATGATTATTACATGATATGATTATTAAGATTTTAAGTGATATAGTGATATACTGATATAAGTTTCTAGTAGTAGTAAGTCAAGCAAGTGGAATTGTGTTAAAATTCATTCATTCATTTTCCTTGTGGGGGTCGCAATGGAAGCAGAATGAGTTAGCCCAGACTTCTCTCTATCCCCAGTCACAGACTCCAGCTCATCGTGGGAGATTCCCAGACATTGCCAGGCCAACTGTGAGATCTAATCCTTCCAGTGGGTCCTAGATCTGCCCTGGGGCATCCAGCCACCCTATCATGGAGAGTCCAGCAACCCTGCAAAGAAACCTTGTATCTGCCACCCATACACTCAACCTTACTACTTTGGTCACTACCCATAGCTTGTGGCCATAGGTGAGGATAGGGCTGTAGATTGACTGCTAAATAGAGAGATTTTTGTCCTCAAACTGAGCTTCTGCTTCACCACCACAGACTGATACAACGATTGTAACACTGCTGCCAGTGTCTCTTTTTGGAATTGTGGTAAAATTATGTGTTAGAATTTTTATAATATAATGTTCAGGATTATGTCCATACATCTTGTCTTTTCTACTAGTATTACTACTACTGCTGACAGACAGTTTGATATGATACTCACTCAGGTTGGAGATGTCCATCATCATAAAGTAGCCACCCTCAGGCATGATGGGCTGCAGCCCCACACTGCTCATACAGTTGGCTAGCCTTTGGCGTTTGGCTTGGAGCTGCTTTGGTAACTGTCTAAAGTAGCTTTCTTCTGTGCCAAACATGTCGTATTCTCTCTGGAAACACAGTGCTAGAGCCTCCTACACAAACAAATAGTCCATAATTCTGTACTCATATAGTATACTGCAATGTCGTAATCTAATATGTGGCATTTGCTAAAGAAAATTAAATAATAAAATTGCTGCAATACGCTAAGTTGCACTGTATCACTCAGATTTTGCCATTTGTTAGATTGTACTATTTTACTAAATATTAAGTTATACTTAATAGTTTAATGCATATACATCCAACTCCAGAATTATTGGTACCCTGTACAAAAAATGAGCAATAATTAATCAAGCTTAAACATATGAACACTATAATTTTAAGCAAATGTTATTTCAAATCTAGTGCAAATTTCTCTAAACAAAAAAATTATCTTTAAAATTATGTGCATTTCCACCATTGAGCTTCTTCCTGTAATGACGAGGTTGGAGAACACTTGTAGAGTGTGGAGTTTCCCTGCAGAACATTGTCTTTAAAATGATCTGCATCTGTACCAAAGAGGGCTTGGGACATAAGACCTTTTAGCATTTTTTTTTATTATTCTTATTTTTTTATTAAATGATTTCAAAACACAAGACTGATAGAGAGAAAGGAGGTGAGCATAAACACAATCGGTGTAAATGGTCTAATAGAAAATTTTAACATTAAACCAGGAACCGACTGACCAAAGACTACACAGAGTGCCGACAACGGCAGTTTAAAACTGCTGGGACTTGGAGTTCATTACAACATCTCCATGCTTAATATTTTGGGAAGCCTCCCATGGAAAGAAAAACAGCACAGAGTGTCTTCTCATAATGTCTAACAAGGTTGGAGAACACTTTTAACACATTTTATTCCTATGTTTTGTGCATGTGCTCTGCCCTTTTTAATCCCAACCACAAGTTTCCAGCAGTGTTCAAATTCTGAGACTGAAATGGCAATTGCTAAATACTGATTTTGTAATTTTGTGTCAATGTAAATGTATATTTTGGGGACATTATCTTTTTGAAAGTTCCACTTATGGAACAAGTCCTACACACACCCCAAATCAGCCTTAAATCAGACCCTTTTTACAAAGGATATAAGGTTATTTCCTAGTATTTAGACCCCATTTTTGCCAAGTATTCGGATGGTGTGCATGCCCAAAATTTTCAATCCCTTGACCAGATTTTCTCCCTAGCTATCTGGCTGAATAATCTGCTAGAAGAACAGCACCATTGTCAACCCACTCGGCAGTCCAATAATTCAGCCATTGCCTCCAAGCCTGTGGCGATTGTCAAGAAACACTTAACACCTCTTGGAACAGAGTTAACAGAGTCAGGGGTGGTTTTAGGCAGGGTTGTGTCTCTACCTACCAAAAGTAAGGTCCAGTCTCAAGTTTTGGTGAGTGAATCCTTAGTAAAGCAAATTACCTAGTCATCTCAGATATCTGTTTGTCTATATTGGAAATTCTACCAGCCTAACATAGCATAACATTTTTTTGGGGGAAAAAAACAGTTTTATTTATCTGAGATCTTCGTGTTCGTGTATTATACGTGTCAGTGAGGACAGAGAGGAAGCGGGTTGAATGGGGAGGTAACACATGATGATTCTCACCTGTGTGTGATCATGGCGTTTACTTATGTGTAATGCCATGCACGAGAGAGCAAGAGCTGAACTGAAAGTGAAGTGACGTGTGGCCAAGTATGGTGACCCATACTCGGAATTTGTGCTCTGCATTTAACCCAACCAAGTGCACACACACACAGTAGTGAACACACACCCGGAGCAGTGGGCAGCCGTTTTTTGCTGCAGCGCCCGGGGAGCAGTTGGGGGTTCAGTGCCTTGCTCAAGGGTCAGTCACCTCAGTCGTGGTATTGAGGGTGGAAGAGAGCACTGGTCATTCACTCCCCCCACCTACAATCCCTGCCAGACCTGAGACTCGAACCCGCGACCTTCAGGTTCACCTTCGGGTTACAAGTCCGACTCTCTAACCATTAGGCCACGAACAGAAGGGCTGAAAAGCATGCACAGAAAAGAAAAAGGACTTAGGAAGCTCCATAAAAAGTCACCTGTCTTACGAGTCCTTGTTCCCACATACACAATGGGTTCTACAGTTAGCATTTCATATCATCTTGGATCAAAGAACACTACAGCCAATACCCTTTTTTATTTATATAAGCAATTGAGCCAAAATGTCATAAAGTGGTCCTTGTGTGTAATGTTGATTTTATGGAATCATTTTGGAATATTCTCTTGAACAGTGCCAATAATTCTGGAGTTGACGGTATTTACATCTTATAAACTGTTCTATATTCTTGTTCTTTTTTTAGGGTCATATTACTGTGGCCATTTGAAATATAAGAATTTCTACCATATATATCATGGTAATTAGATTACTGTAAAAGAGACAGACCATACTTTTACCTGAGTAGGAGTGGGACAGTGGTATACAGAGTTCTGATGAATGCTTTGCAGGTGTTTAAGGATGTGTCCTGCTCCTATTGCCCAGCCCAACTGAACAGATAAGATAAGTGCTTGATCAGCATATCCTTCAAACCGTGGGCACATTTTCCTTACAGGAGAGCACATAGAACTGACAATACTAATTTATAAATTCAACAGATCAAAATGGACTGGCCTGTCCAGTCATTTACTGCAACTCAACAGTAGGGTTTTTCACCCTTATTGCTTTCTGCCACTTTGTGTCTAATACTAAATAACTAGTAATTTAGTACTAAATAAAATGCTATTTTCTTAGCTGTCATATTAGCTGTCATATATCAAATAAAGAAAAATGATGATTCAAGTACAGTACCGTGATTAAAGTAATAGTTATAACTAGGACTGTTCGGACAGCAATATAATTGGCAATAAACTAGACTCCTATTAGATGTTTATTTGAATGCCATATTCCCATTTAAATATCATTGTATGAATCTTTCTTTTTATATGTTAATTTTTTAAATTGTATCTTGTTTTTATGTTACATCATACTGCAGTTGACAGCAAAGAGGGAAAAACACAGTTTACTTATTCAGTCTATTTTCTATACCCCAATGTTTTTGGGCTTAAAAAAGAATTATGTGCCTCCTATGCGTAAATGCTTTGCTGGATTATCTGTCAGGCTGGATTGTCTCAAGGACTTCAAGACTACCCTCACATGTGCAATGGCCAATCATTACTATATATTAGCTAAATTTGATTGTTTGCTAAAATGTAGCTAGCACACAGAGCAGCTGTCAAATTGGTGCAAACCAAAAGGTGTACAAGGGACTCCAATAGACCATGGTCAGGTCCAAGGTTAAATAAAAATGATTCAAACCTTCCCGATCCCAAAGCTCATCAACAGGATAGGCATCAAATTTTGAATATGCATTCACCTTGTGACAGGTGCACAGAAATGGGCTGCCCATCTGGCTTAGGCACAAGCACAAGGGGGTGTTTTAGTCACTGTGTGATTCTTCTGTTATTCCCATCTCTATTATTTTACTCAGTTCATCCTGAACAACTATTTTGTTTTGGTCAAGCAAGTTTGTGGACGCCTGACCATCACACCCATATACGCTTTTTGAACATTCCATTCCAGACTTAGTTGCTGCTTTGCTATTATAATAACCTCCACTCTTCTGGGCAGGCTTTCCACTAGATTGTGGAGTGTGGCTGTGGGGATTTGTGCCCATTCAGTTACAAGAGCATTAGTGAGGGCAGGCCAGAAGGCGTGGGGTGCGACGGTGTTCCAATTCATCCCAAAGGTGTTTAGTGGGGTTGAGGTCAGGGCTCTGTGCAGGTCACTCGAGTTCATCCACGCCAACCTTGGCAAACCATGTCTTCATGGAGCTGGCATTGTACACAGGGGCACCATCATGCTGGAACAGGTTTGAGCTAGGCCCCTTATAGGGTGCTAGGCTAGGCCACTTACACATAGCATATGGACATGTGGTCTCCATGTCCAAATACCTCAGTTAAGGTATTTCTTAAGGTTGAAGCATACAAAGACATTCTAGACAATTTTGTGCTTCCAACTTTGTGGCAAATGTTTGGGGAAGGCCCACATATGGGTGTGATGGTCAGGTGTGCACATACCTTTGGGCATATTGTGTAGCTGGCTGAGCACAGAAAGACCATCTGCAAGTGGGAACAGAGTGTCTGGTCTGAGTGTCAGAGTGTCTAGCAGTCTGGACCTAACCCATCTTTGTCTTCCACTGCCACTGCCACTGCCAGAGTAACATGGACTGCCTCAGTCATAAATGATGTACCCTGATCCGTTAGGCTTTCTTGTAGTATCGCAACTTAAAGGAAGTGCTACCCAACAAGACACATACCAATTTTTAACGAGATCTCGATAAGTGGAAAAGGGTGCAATAGTCAGCAGATCAACCAGCTGACATTCATGGTGGGAGGTGTGAGCAGGATTTTTTTTTAATCCCAATCCTGTCTGCACCCAAATATGAGCAATCCCACAAGGTCAGACACTCTTAAACAATACTCCTTGCTAATTGGCACTCTGCATGCTGCTTCTGGATTGGGGTAGGGCAGTGGGACCTGAGGAGACCCAAAGCACTTGATCCATCTCCATTTGGGGGCAGTCTGCCTATAAGTGATTCACCTTCCAAAGCCCCAACAGACCTGCCTCAGAAGTTGGAAATTGGCTACAGTTTGCAGCAGCTCCTTTTGGTCCAGTGCTGGGGTAGGTGAAATTGTGGGCATGGCAAGGATGGTGTGCAGATTTCCTAGAGTACTTGAATATGGACATGTGGTCTAAAGCCAGCTGGATGGCCTCAGCCAGAGTGTTGGTTTGGTGGCACTGGACCCACTCCAAGGTACCATCCAGAAATTATGGGTCAGACTGCACCATAGCTACCTTCTCTGACTGTTTTTGGTCAGTTCTCAGTCAGTGCCTGCAGGAGTCCAGGAGCCTCTGGGCAATGGCCAGTCTCTCTGAATGGACAGTCTCTTTCCTTTAATGCCAATGAGTGGTACAGCTGGTGGTGATGCTCTCAGGACAGACCGACCAACAGCTCTTCTGACTGCTAGATAATCCTGTAGCCTCTCTGGTGATAAGAGTCTGGATGCAGGGGGGCTCCATGGATGCAGTGTCCTGAAACATATCCAGATATGTGAGGCATCTTCCTGAACATCTGCTTTTGAAAGCCAAGGAGAGCCAGAAGTTGCTCACTTGGGTGAGAGTACTCCATGCTTGAGATTTCTCTAAGCAGTTCCCAGGTTTCTGCACCACTGTCAGAAGCACACCATTCAGAAAACCAGGGTAAGGCTACAAGTGAGATTTTCTATTTAAGCTTGTAAACTTTTTTCAACAGACAGTAATATAAAACTTAAGGAAAAAAGAAACAAAGCTGCAGTTTTTCAGGTCACTCACTGGCAGGTCGCTTACTTTCAGGTCTGCCACATTATTATGCCTTTAGCTTGTCCTTAAACACCTCACTCCAAGTGCAGTCCACGTTAAACCACACTCTATATGCTATATTGATGATATACCCATGCAATGCTACACCAGTATAAGAAAATTTTAAGTTACCACACATTGTTCTGTACTGACCTTCCATGAAATATGTTTTGAAGATTTCGCAAAAAAAAAATAGCCTATACTGTTAATGCCACAATCACACTAAATTAAAATTAACAATCCCAAATTTGATATGCTATTGAAGTCTAAGATAGATCTTCATGACAAGTACATTAGAAATATTCTATATCTTCCACATAATTTATTACTAGTGCTTGACACTGCAGTCTTATGTGTCATTTAATATCATTCCGTTTAAAAATGCAAAGTTAGTATTTCAAAGGAATATTTTATCCAAGATACATGATACAAGCAAGCAGCATATCAAAAATGTGGCAATTTATCATATTGTTCCCCCATTTTACGTTCCATCCTGTGGCACTAAAGCTCTTGCCTGCACTCCCAATAGTGACAGTGCGCTCCCACATACCCGCAAAACTAGCTGCAGTGGAAAAACAGGCCAATCCAAACAGATCATTCCTCATAGGTTAAAGACATTTGAGCAACTCTTTATAACTGCATCATGCATCACATGCTATAAATGCTATAAATGTATTGTAAAGAACAGGTTCAATGTGCTGAAATGCTGTAACCTTTCCAAATGTAAGGATGTTGTCTAGGCTTTAAGCTTTAAAGACCATTATGTGTAATGTCTCTAAATCCACATGAGACTTGTGTTCTTACCTATTTTTATATGTTGTGCTCCATCATATGTAAGCCACTCATATACCTCATCACTGATGCAAATAACATCATGCTTTATACACAGGTCAGCTATCATCTGCAACTCTTCCCTCTGAAAGACCTGTAAAATAAGAGTGTAGATCACTAATGAAAATAAGCTAATTAAAAAATCTGTACTATTGTTTTCCTCATGGTGTCATTTTCATATGATTCACTGGTTTGTGATTATTTATGATGTTTTCTATTAGCCAGTAGTTATAATAATCCTGCCTTACTAAATGCGCTTCTTTGGACGGTAACCATTGGACCATAAATAATTGAACTCTGTGGATTGATTCAATATATTAAAAAATGAAATTATAAAAAATAATTAAACAAAAAAGAAAACTGCTGCTATTACCTCTGGGAACTTTTTTAAATTTAGTTTTAATAAGTTTAATCTGGTTTGTGATATTGCCACTGCAGTAATACACTTCTGCCTTGTGTCACATTTTACTTCACTCATTTATTATTGCATTCTCTCTCTCTATCATTTGACTCTGTGTGCCTGTCTGGCTGTGTGTGTGTGTGTGTGTGTGTGTGTGTGTTTGAAACAGACTAGCAGACAGAGAGGGTCTCATTCTTTTTGATTAAAAAAATAAATAAATACACAGGTTTTATATTTTATATTAGGAAGGCTTCTTAAAAGGCAATACAAGGATTAAAAGTATCAATACTTCAGTACCGATCTGACCGTCCCTGCTCTGGAGGTAAATAGGCATAACTCACCTTACCTAATGGATTGTTGGGATTGTTAATGATGATAGCTTTTGTATGAGAGGTAAATTTACTGGCCAGCTCTTCAGGACACAACACCCAATCAGCACTGGACAAAGTTGGACCAGTGACCTTTAGCTGTAAGATACAGACAAGCATCCCAATGTTTTTATGCGTAAAAAAAAATTAGGTGATGAATAAAGAAATGTCCGTTCTACCCAAACAGCATTTCATTACAGCTTTTCAGAGTGAACTCTTACAGGTCTGAGGGGCACGTAGACAGGTTTTCCTCCTGCCATTACTGTCATGGACTTATAGCAGTCAAAGAAAGGTTCCATGATAATTACCTGTAAAAGAGATCACACATGAGACATACAGAGAGTAGACAAAGACAATTGCATGAGGCTACCAGGGCATACTGTTAATAATAATGCTCAAATTCAATTTGATATAAAATCAATTTAATATAAAATCAGAAAAACTGATTTTTTAAAATTAAATTGTCAGTTATTAAATTATAGTCAAAGATTGATAAATATTACTGAACTTACTTCATCACCTTCAGCAATAAGAGCCTGAACCGCACAGAAAAGGGCCCCATAGGCTCCCACTGTAACCAGCACGTCCTGCATGGGATCTATTTCCAGGCCCAAAATCCTCCCAACGAATTTGGCAAGGATCTTTACAAGAGGTGGATGGCCCTATGGGTCACATTACATATTTCCTTACTAAAACTCTGGAAAGTGATTAAGCCTGGCTAATTAAATAAAAAGAGGACAATCTCTGGGCTTAGTTTTCATATAAACGGCAATAAAAGACTAAAGCATGCACTACAGACTGCACTTTTATTTTAGACAATGCTTTAAATGCAAGCTAACAAATCCAATGACTGAAGAAGGCATAAATGTAAGTTAATGAATAAACTAACAAAGAAAATCTTTGTCTTACAAGGATGCGTGTGTATTGGTGTATACTATTGCCCCCAGTGACGACGTTGCAAAGAGCCTCCTTGACAAAACTGGGGGGAGGGAAGTCAGGGAATCCATGGCCCAGGTTCACTGCGTTGTACTCAGCAGCTAGTTGGGTAAATTCCAACCTAGCAGCAAAACATTAGCAGTTACAACTGGCAAAAATACTGAAAACCTACTATATATATATACCTATACTATACCTAGCCACTGACAAAACAATTATGGGCATTAAATAATTTACAAGTATTATTGGAATTTCTATCCATCTGTTTTCAGTAAATACCATACTACATAGTGTGTTCAAATTCTATGCCATGTACTATATATTGGTTTTGGCCACATATAATTAATTAATATCAGCTGTTGTGGTAACCAGGAGAGCTTAACTGAGGTTGTTAACTGTTGAGCTGGTTGGTTGACAACAGTTGCTAAATAGGTGGTACCACATGTGACATATATTAACATAGCCTACTATTTATTCTAGTAGAAAGCAGTTTTTGGATTTAGCCCTGTGACTGTGTGCTTGGTTGACAGTTTAGTGCACCCTTTCCAAAGTATTTGCATCACAGCTTTAAAACACGCATGCACACACACACGAAAACATGCAGAGGTATTCAGACTGCTAAATGAATGGAAAGGCCCCGGATCCTGTGTGACCCTGACCAGGATAAAGCGGTTACTGCTTTGATATGAATGAATGAATGAATTAATTTGGATATAAGTACATTTTATTTATTAAGCAAATTAAGAACAAAATGTTTTACAGCCTTAAAACAGCAAGTAATAAAAGCAATAAAGCAATTCATTTAACCAGGGAGCTCGTCTACTGCTATACTGTGGTTACTGCTGGAAGTTTTAAAGAAAAAATTTATTAAAAAAAGCAAGTAAATTATTACCACATGTGCTTGTTGATTGCCTCAGTCCTCGGTGTATGGAGCTTGCGGGACATGGTCTAAAAAATATGAACATGTGTCAGGATATAGTGTGTAAAAAAAGAAAAAGCAATTACAGTTTTGTAATTTAAATCATTAGAATCACACAGCATGTTTTGAGTTTAAGCATATAAACTGGCTACAAATAATTATCTAAACTAATTAATCTAAATAAACAAATTGATATACTCATGTATGCAAATGCTAAACCATACAGTTGTAATCATATCTTCATGTTAAGCTTGAGCATATACTTCTTGCAAAGTTTAAAAAAAAAAAATTCTGCTTACCAAAACAGCTGAAATTCTGCACAAAACAGAGACAGTCACTGAAAGTGAACAGATAAAAAATATTAACCAGACAAGTAAAAGGCAGCTCTGTAGACAGGACTGACTCTAATATTCATCAGGCCTCTCACTACATTAAGTACTGAGAAGATCTGATATTTATCTAACCTACACTGTTTTTCAGGTCATGTGAATGACTGATGTTTTTCAAAGTAAATCCTCATTTGACACCACTGTTCTAAACATTCCAGTATTTAAATGATCCCTTCAGGGAAAGACTTGTAATGCTTACATACTTAGCCACATGGATAATACACACAGACTTAAACCTAAATAATTCCTCTCTGAGTACAATTGTTAAGTACACTAAAATAATGAGTTTTTGCTTACTTTTAAATCTTTTATTATTTGTCTATTATAGGAAAGGTTTGTATTGTTGAACATTCAGTAGCGCTAAATTATAATTACTACTGTACTAGTATATTCCTACTGTACTGTAATTTCCTACTGTACTGAAATTTCCTTCCTGTAATTTCCTATTTCCTAATTAGCCTTTGTGGTGATAAGGTCAGCATTATATTATAAGATTATATATATATGTTTACTAACTAATTCTTTGCAGTTCAAATTCTAGTCAGCATTTTGTTGTACTGTTATATTTTAACATGGCTGAGCCTTATTTACACTTAGTTTAAATGCTGAAACATGAAGAGCATATTGTAGGCACATCAAATCAAATCAGAACAGTGTACAATGTAAAGGGTTGACTATGAAGTAGTTTGGGAGCTTTCCTGGTGGGACACTCTATTTTTCTCTGCATGGACCAGCTGTTAAATTTGGATTGTCAATTCCGTTGTGAGAGTACATGCTGAGAGCACATGCGGAATGATGGTTACTCAAAGATTTATTTGCTTCACGTGGTGCAGTGAGAGACAACCTTGCCCGAGAGAAAATAACACTTCTTGGAGCTGGAAGTAGAGCTTCGAAAGTGTCCCACTGTTTCTGTTTAATTTATGTTGAGTTTTTTGTTTGTTTTACAGAACAGTAATGATATAATAAAGCATATCAGCATCTCTCTTTCTCTCTCTCTCAGACCAAGCATATGTAGCATCTTTGTTTTTTTTTTCTCTCAGAAGGAAACTACTTAAAGGGAAATATTGGCTGGTAAGAGATGACTAGTTAGCAAAAGTAGCCCTGGTTCGATGGTCCTTTGATACTACAGTTAAAAACCAAGTTTAATATAGTATATGTAGCTAGGCTACATCTGTAACAATTCACCTCTATGGCTTCACTCTGTGGGACATGTATTGCAGACAGCATGCACAAACTTCATATTAATGACCCAATCACTTTGTGTCATGAAGCCAGAAGAGGGTCACAAGTGAATGTCTGGCTTTATTAAAACCAACACAGCAAACAAAGCACTAGGCAATACTCAGAAATCTGAGGCAGGCAAACGGTTAGGCAATTAGCAAAATGTATGGTGGAGGATCTGTGATGTTTTTGGGCTGTTTTTCCTCCAAAGACCCAGGGAACTGAAGCTGAAGAGGAGAATGCACAAGAAAGGACACAGAACCCTGGAGCACCTGGAGAGATGATGTATTTAGAAGTGGTCTGTATTCTCATCATGCACTATAGGAGAAGACGCAGTTCTATTATGTTGCAAAGGGATGCACAAGGCTGCCCAAAACACTAAATGCAGGGATGCCAATAATTATGGCATGTGGTTTTGTTGAAAATTATGTTTTGATAAGGTTTTTTTTTTCCTTGAATAAATTTTCTTCAGTTAAAGGTCAATTTCTCTCATGTTATTTATTCATATTATGAATTCAGTGTACGATTAATCAGTCACAATCTTTTTTTTTAGTAAATTAACCATCCTTACCAAGGGTGTCAATAAGTTTGAAATGAACTGTATATATTTTATAAGCATGCTTGCCTCGCACCCCCAGGGTTGTGGGCTCAAATCCCACCTCTGCACTGTGTGAGCAGAGTTTGCATGTTCTCCCCGTGCTTTGGGGGTTTCCTTCCCCAGTCCAAAGACATGATTTGTTGGTTGATTGGCATTTCCAAATTGTCCATAGTGTGTGAGCATGTGTGCAATGTCCCCCATGATGGGTTGGCACCCAGTCCAGGGCTCCCCCTCAACCCTGTGTGGGATAAGTGGTACAGAAATGGATGGATGTATGGATTTTATCATTTTTAATGTGTACAGACTGTGTGATAGACACAGTTCCAAACAGTTGGAATGATTAAAAACAAATGCTGTGTTTATGATGACAAGATTTTAAGTAAGGTTTACCTATTTATTTTTGTAGTTTTTGCCTAAGAGATGGGTGTATCAGTATAGTTCATGGTCATGCTTGGTGTCATTTCAGCACATATTTTATGATGAACAAAGTGCTGACTTCAATAGTAACATACAATTGGTATTAACAGGCCCAAAGTGTGCCAAGAAAACATTCCCCACACCATTACACCACTTCCACCTGCCTGGACTGTTGACACAAGGCAAGCTGGGTCCATAGATTCATACTGTTGGCACCCAACAGTCCTGGCTGACAGACGTGGTCTTCTGATGTTGTAGCCCATCCACCTCAAGGTTTGACGTGTTGTGCATTTCTGCTCACCACAATTGTACAGAGTGGTAATCTGAGTTACTGTAGCTTTTCTGTCAGCTCAATCCAGTCTGGCCATTCTCCATTGATTTCTCTCATCAGCAAGGCATTTCCTTCTGCAGAACTGTGATGTTTTTCCTTTATTACACATTCTGAGTAAACTCTAGACACTGCTGCTGTGTGAAAATACCAGGAGATCAGCATTTATAGAAATACTCAAACCAGCCCGTCTGGCACCAACAATCATGCCACGGTCAAAATCACTGAGATCACATTTTTTTCCCATTCTGATGATTAATATGAACATTACCTGAAGCTGCTGGCTGATTAGATAATTGCATGAATGAGTAGGTGTACAGTTGTAACGTATACTTATATCCTATTATATAATCATGTATAGCACTGAAAGTTACAAAATTAGGGACATTTATAAAGGACACTAGCAAAGTAATGCTCTAACTAGCACTATGAAACCCATAGTAGCAAATAGGCAAATGAACAGGTTCCAATTCTTTTTATCTGTAGTATGCAAGTTTTTTATTTGTTATTAATTTTTTTTAAAAAGGGCTCTTTATCTTTTTCAAAAATAGACCATGCACTCTGGGTTGGAGGGATGGCATTCTCTCATGAACCAGCTGATGTTCAGTGCCATCCATCTGGCCATCAAGTTCTTTCTGGTTCTCAGATTTTGCCCTGTGCTGATCCTCTCAGACAACATTGTAACAGTCAGCAATATCATCCATCGGCATGAGGCAGCATGAGGTCAAGCAGCAATCTGTCTTACACAAAATCTCCTCAGGCAACTGGGCTGGTTTGATGAGGTGCAGAAAGACTCTTTTTTGCCAGTGCCAAGTCAACATATTGCCTGCTGTGACAGAATGGCCTTGACCTTGATGCCTTCAATGAAGATAAGCCTTCAAAGAATTCTTTGCTGTTCCCAGTAGATGCCCTCTGGTGTCATTTGGACTGGACAGCATCTAATTCTCAGACTAAGTGTAGTCAATATGGAGGCAAGACATAGGCAGAGGTGTACCATACCAGGAAGTCTGTGCTCCTGCTAGCAGGATATTTGCCATATTTTATAAGATTCCCATTGGTGTGAGCAGGGCAGTCATCTCTGAGCCCCTTTCAGGGCAGTCCTAAAGTGCAACCTTTTTTCCATGACATTGTAGGTACACATTATTGAGGTGTTATACACTGCCCCTGGTGGTAAGGAGGGGTGAAATAGAAAGCTAGCTACATATCTAACTGGTTCTATGAACATGAACCCCATATAACAGCCAGTGTTCCTTGTTATTCAGAATGTTTGCCAGCTTGTTCAGAAAGTATGGAATGACTGATGTCAGTTTGGACCTTGTTGTAGATCTCCAATATCACCTTTAACCAACACCTCTGAACCCTGGTTATCCAGCTGCAATTGTTGACTGGCCATAATGATATACATGCCATGAGACTACCCATAACCAATTCTGATTTATTAGCATGAGCTTGATTTAAAACAACTCTCTTTTTTACCTGGTTACAATAAAATAACTTTCCCCTACTTGCTTGCTTAACAAGCATTATATTGCAGTTTGACATAGATACACTTTGCAAAGCTCATCTCAGACAGAATGAGTATCCTGTATTTTCTCATCCTTCCACTTTCTCAGAATATCTTCAGCTGCTTTCAGGGTTGAGTCATCCTGTTCATAGCAAAAGAAAAAAAAATAATCACTGGAAATCGCTTCCTCATTATACACTATAATGAAATGACATTTATCATACTCTCTCAAGCAGCTTTCTAATAATAAGTGAATAACTGGCAGCTACTTTATTAATCAATTGTAAATTTATCAGGAACAATTTGCGAAGTATTTTGGAGGTATAAGAATGGGCTTTGAACACTCGGAAACATTCATATATCAAATCACCTTTACGAAGCAAATTCTAATGTCGTTCTGGAAGTCTGCTTTGTGTTCTGGGCTGCAAAATGCTGATACAGGGATAGTGCTCAAACCCTGAAAGAACATACCCTGTTAATTTAACAATAAATAACAAGTGCCACTTTGAAGAGATCTCATTTTCTAGTCAATATGATTTAATCTTACCTTCTCTTTGATAAGCCATTTAACAAATCTGTAGTCATAAGGTTCGTCCTTCGTACTTGGGTCATTCAGATCAACCTCTACAGGAAGGACACAAAATTTAATACTGGGTACAGGCTACACACTTGGGTTTTGATTTAACAGTCAGTGTCCATGGAAAGAAAGTGTTGCCTATGCTTACAGATCCATCGATCCATTTTTCCTACCAAACTAATTTCATATCAGTTATAGGTAGGTTTACAGTTCCTAGCTTATAGTCATCTTCAGGATATTTTTATACATTTGTAGAGAATTAACCAAGGTGATGTTTCAGTTTTTAAATTCACTTTTTCACTTCATCCTTGAGGTGTTTCTATAACTTCTTCACCTATGGAAATGTCATTCCCATGTCTGCAACTCCTGGTCCTCATCCCACAACATCATCACATGACCCTTCTGTCCAGCACCTATCCCTGCTCAAACTCACCTTACTAATGTAACTCCCCTTAAAATAGCCTGGACTGGCAGTGTTACTTTGGCCCCTCTTGCTCCATCTATTACAATTCCTAGCCATTGTTATCTACCTTGATTATTATTTTGACTTTTGACGGCCAGAGGAAAGTTCATGAAGCACTGAAGCTTTCCAGCCAAATTAGTTGAAAAATGGTTTGTTTCTTGAGGCATCGTGTCCATTAGAGGCCTCTCTAGCATGTAAATCTGTTTCAGATGAAAGCAGTGCACATGCAAAATTTGGACTTATAAAGGCCAAAAAGAAATAAATGTCTGATGTAAGCCATATCAAATAAAGAAATTCTTGAAAGTGTATTAATTTTTTATTATAGCCTATAAGATTACATAACGAAGTTTGTATAATGTATATGGACAGTGATATCTTTTTAATAACAATTTACACTGAACAGGATGATTGGTGTAAATTGTCATTCCATAACAATTTACAATACAATACATAAGATATTTACAAAATTTACACCGATCATCCTGTTCAAAAGTTTACATCGCCCTGGCTCTTAATGTATTCATGTTGCCTTCTTGAGAATCAATGAATGTTTGCACCTTTTTTAATAGTTATGTATGAGTCCCTCAGTTGTAAGTGTGATAATAATAATATATAAATAATGTGCAGTACATGGAGGATTTTTCTTAAGAAGACTGCGTAGTTTAACTGCTCAGGACAAACTAATAACTCACGAACAACTCACGAAACATAAAAACCGTCATTGATCATCCAGGTAACAACACACCGTATTAAGAACCAAGCGTATGTAGATATGCAGATTTGCATATCTCTGTGGGGCTCTCCAAAATAATAATCATTAGTTTATTAATTTTTAAGATATTGTAAAACTTGTACGTTCACATATATATGTTTTTCTTTGTTCTTTAATGATCATTCTCCGTCATTATTAAAAGGAAAAGGACGACTCACTCAGGGTGGAGATGTCTGTGATGATGAAGTAGCCACCCTCAGGTACAAAAGATTGCAGCCCTACGCTCCTCAGGAACTCAGTTAGCCTGAGCCTTTTGGCCTGGAGCTGCATGAGTAGCTGTCTGAAGTAGCTTTCTTCTGTACCAAATGTGTCATATTCCCTCTGAAAACACACAGCAGCAGCCTCCTGCAAAAATAAGTACATTGTATACTTGACCACAAATGCATAATTAAATATGTTACAGTATACCATTTAACAATATTTAGCTCAAATTATTCATTGTTATATTAGATACATCTAGTTGCACCATGCCACTTTGGTTTGCACATTTGTTAGATTATGTTGATTTGAATGGTCATGCAGATGGTTAGTGTATTGCTGAATATTTCCATAGAATTCCTGTATATTGTTTTAATTTTCAAAACAAAGTTCCTTTGTGCTCAGCACATTTGTGATTGTTTGCAAACAGATGGTGTTTTCACCTGAGTAGGAGTAGGACAGTGGTGTATAGAGTTCTGATGGATTTTTTGCAGGTGTTCCAAGATGTGTCCTGGCCCTATTGCCCAGCCCACCTAAAACAAAATTACAGCAGGTCCATAACCTGTGTCACACTAAACTCTACTGAATTCTACTGAATTTAAAAGAGAGGTAGCCTAGGTTTCAATAACAATCACAGTACGTAAAACTCAGAGAACAGTTATTTTACATTGATTTGCTCATGTGCTTCACCACATGAAGCACACATTAAGACAAATCCTTTTTCATTTCTGACAAAAAGTACTCCATAATGGAAAAAACATAAACCAGTTTTTGAGTCATTATCCCAAATCTGTGCCTTTAATGTCCCTGCAGCAACCTTTAATCATTTCCAAAAATGCTCAACACCTCCTAATTTAAAATATCTCCTATAAATTAATTTGTTTTTCTTTAATAAAGGAAAGATTTATTACAGTTTATACACATAGCCAAAAGACATTGTAAATATATAATATTAATTTATCATATTTACATTTATTGCATTTAGAAGACACTCTTATCTAGAGTCACTTACAGATGTGCTTTGTAGTCCTCCTCTGAAACTTCAAGCTAGTTCAATAGGTCAGGGTGTAAGAATACCATCAAACTAAAGCCATGTTAGAGAGAAGTTAGTAAAAAAAAAAAGAAAAGAAAGAAATCCCAAGATAACAAGAGACTGAACAAGCACCTGATCCTCCTGATGTTGTATAAGAGAACCTGCATGACCCAGTCAGGTTAGCACTGTGAGGAAAGAAGGACTGTTGCTTGTCCAGATCTACCACAAGGTGCCAGATAGCACAACTCTGACTAGCATAAGCCATCCACCAAGTGACCAGAGCTGGAGAATGGGAGATGCTCACAGGACAACCATAGCCTGGGCAGTCGTGGCCTAATGGTTAGAGAGTCGGATTTGCAACCCGAAGGTGAACCTGAAGGTCACGGGTTCGAGTCTCGGGCCGGCAGGGATTGTAGGTGGAGGGAGTGAATGACCAGTGCTCTCTTCCACCCTCAATACCACGACTGAGGTGAGACCCTTGAGCGAGGCACTGATCCCCCAACTGCTCCCCGGGCACCGCAGCAAAAAAGGCTGCCCACTGCTCCGGGTGTGTGTTCACTACTGTGTGTGTGCACTTGGATGGGTTAAATGCAGAGCACAAATTCTGAGTATAGGTCACCATACTTGGCCACACATCACATTAGAGACTCTACAAGGCTGGGCTTTATGGAAGAGTGGTCAGCCATTATATAAAAAAAAGCCATATGAAATCATGTTTGTATTTTACCAAAAAAGCACATTGGACACTCAACAAACATTTGGACTTGGCAAAGTCCCAACATGATAACTCAACAGGGCTCATCTCCTTTAGAACACCAACCCCCCAGAGAAGCATGATGGTAGTAGCATCATCTTGTGGGGATTCTTTCAAGATAACAAAAATGATCCTAGATTCTTATTTAATACAATAGCAAAGTTAACTAGGAAGAACACCACCACAGAAGCAAAAAAAAAACCCAACAGTATACAGTACAGTATAGTATCAATTAATTTTTGCAATGACAAAATTAAAACTATCAGGCAAAAAAATTCAGAGTATTAATTTAACGGTAGACAATTTGATAACTAATTATGTAGAAAACAATATAACCACATCAGTGATATGACTACACTAACTTTGTGGCATATATTCTGGTATATACTACCAGAAGCTATTTATTTAAAATAATCCATTCCTCCCTTAACACTGGCTATGTGCCTAAATCCTTCAAACTAGCAGTTATCAAACCCCTGATTAACCCTCTAACCCCTGCATATATATACTAAAGTAAAGCCTGGTGTTCCACAAGGCTCTGTTTTAGGCCCACTGCTCTTTTCTCCATATATGCTACCTCTGGGTACAATT
The DNA here is from genome assembly GCA_037576675.1 of Pangasius sanitwongsei. Classification (NCBI taxonomy): domain Eukaryota; kingdom Metazoa; phylum Chordata; class Actinopteri; order Siluriformes; family Pangasiidae; genus Pangasius; species Pangasius sanitwongsei. The sequence continues at coordinate 8,902,831 of CM075029.1, read as the reverse complement.
ATTTTTAGACATGGTATTACCTTCCACTGCTAAACTGATGACACACAGCTATAAGTTTCAGCAAAGCCAGATGAGAGATACCAGCTTAACAAAGTTGAGGAATATGTAAAAGACATTAGAAAATGGATGCTGAGTAACCTCCTCCCCTACTTAATTCTGAGAAGATAGAAATACTTCTACTAGGACCACAGGCAGCTAGAAGTAAGCTTTGTAATTACATAGTAACTCTGGATCACCTTTCAGTTACATCATGTGCAACAGTGAAAGACCTTGGTGTGATTATTGAATCCAATCTCTCATTTGAAGCTCATTTAGATAATATTACTAGCATAGCTTTTTTCATCTCAGAAATATTATGTCACTACAAGATGCAGAAAAAATAGTTTTTCTTACCTTTAGGTTGGACTATTCTAAGCCTTGCTGTCTGGTTGTTCCAGTAGGTGCACAAATAAATACCAGTTAGTCCAGAATGCAGATGCCAGGGTCTTTCCTAGAACCTTACATCATCCCTATCTTATCCACACTGCACTGACCCCCAGTAAAAGTTTGCATTGCAAAAAAAAAAAATACTGTTAATGATCTATAAAGCACTGAATGGTCTCGAGTCACAGTACTTGAGCAAAGAGTTGGTCTTTTATGATCTGCCGTGCCTGCTTTAATCAAAAGGTGCAGGCTCTTTGTAGGAACCTAGAAAAACGAAGACTACAGCGGGGGCAGAGTTTCTTCTTATAAAGTCCCACAGTTATGGAACAGGCTTCCAAATAGTGTTCACGACTCAGACCCAGTCTCAATCTAGGCTAGGCTGAAAACGTATTTGTTTAGTCAAGCCTTTTGTTAATAGCTTTTCTCTTAGGTAAAGGCACAGATTTGGTGGGTTCATGGGCATAAGAGTGTTTTGTTAAACTAGGAGGTCTGAATGCTGTCACTGCCCATTTTCACAACGGTTTGTTGACGATGAAGTAGCTGGCCACTTTATGTCACATATGCCTGTGTTACCTTCTGGCTCTAATAGTTAATAAATTCACTTGGAAACTACACACTTAAAGCTAAAACTCTAATGAAAACAAAAATGACCCTGGTGTTCATACTACTGAAGATCCATTCAACTCACTTAGCACTGCTTGACTCTATAGTATACAACTGTAGAAGAGTAATGATTTATATTCTCACTATCTGGTGTCACCCAGAAGAGGATGGGTTCCCTTTTGAGTCTGGTTGTTCTCAAAGTTTCTTCCTTATGTCATCTCAGGGAGTTTTTCCTTGCCACCATCACATCTGGCTTGCTCATTAGGGATCTCTAAATCTATATCTATATTCAGGTATCTGTAAAGCTGCTTTCTGAAAATGTCCATTGTTGAGTGCTATATAAATAAACTTGAACTGAATTGAATTTGAACTATTTCTAAAGAACTGAACTCAATGACCCTTTCACAAAGTTTTATAAATTTATTAACAATTAAAAAAAAACATATAATCTCATTTCCATTTCCATTCATCATTCTTAAAGTCCACCTCTGATTTTCAGATTTTCAGTTGATCAGACATGATTTGGAAAAGCATAAATCTGTCTATATAAAGACGCACAGCTGCATGTTAGAGCGAAAATCAAGCCATCAGGTGAAAAGAATTGTTATGCTTGTAGCATCAAACCCAAAAAAGTTAAGGCTGCAACTGCTACTAAAAGGTGCTTCAACAAAGTACTGAATAAAGGACTTTAATTCTTGTGTTAAGGTGGTATTATACTTTTTCTGTTTTTAGTAAAATTACAAAACATTGTGAAAGCCAGGTTGTTTTTTATAATGTAAAAAAAATAATAATTTACAAAAAAGTGAAGAAATCGGAACATTTTCTAAAAAAGACTACGTGATACAACAAACAGCACACTGTGATATAACCATTAAATAACGAAAGTGGGTACGGTTTCACACCATTATTTTATTGTACCATATGACCCTATTACCTTCCATCCAGTTACACCAAAGCTCTTGCCTGCAGTCCCAATGGTGACAGTGCGCTCCCACATGCCCGGAAGAGTCGCTGTAATGGAAACACAGATCAAGTTAAAAAGATCTTTAATATTACATGTTAGATCACACACTGGTTAGTAAACAGCTAAAATATTCTAACTATATTAAAAATTAGCACCGTTGTCTAGGTTCTAAATATTTAAAAATTCTTCTTACCTATTTTAATATGTTTTGCTCCATCGTATGTAAGCCATTCATATACCTCATCACTGATACAAATAACATCATGCTTTATACAAAGGTCAGCTATCATCTGTAACTCTTCCCTCTGAAAGACCTGCAAAAGAAATGTCTAGAGCACTAATGGTGCCAAGTATTATTGGGAAATCCAAACCATGGTTTCACTAGTCTTCACTGGTTTGTGATTATTTCAGTCCGTGATAAATTTGCTTCTTTGAGTACATAACAAGTGAAACACGTCTCCATTTGGCAAACAATATTTGGACAACAAAATACATTAAACTCTGAAAGCAAATGGAGAGAACTCACCTTACCCAATGGATTATTGGGATTGTTAATGATTATAGCTTTTGTGTGAGAGTTAAATTTACTGGTCAGCTCTTCAGAACTTAACACCCAATCAGTTCTAGACATAGTTGGACCGGTGACCTTTTGCTGTAGGACACACACAAGCATCCTAGCTTTTTTATATGTAATAATAAGTTATGTGATGAATACAGAAATGTACATTACAACCAAACAACCTTTCACCACAGTTTTTCAAAATGAACACTCAAGTTTGAGGGGAATGTGGACTGGTTTTCCTCCTGCCATTACTGTCATGGGCTCATAGCAATGATAGGAAGGCTCCACAATGATCACCTGGACCCACATAACACACATAAGAAGGACAGACAGTAGAGAACAAAATTATGAACATAAGACTACCAGGGCAGCCTGGTGATATGCACTATATGGCCAAAAGTATGTGGACAACTGACCACCATACCCATATGTGGTTCTTCCCACATATAAGTGTTGCCACAAAGTTGGAAGCACACAATTGTATAGGACGTCTTCATATGCTATAACTTCATATGCTGAAGATTTCCCTTCACTGGAACCAAGTAGCCCAAACCTGTTCCACCATGACAATGGGTATGATAGTCAAGTGTCCACAGACCTTTGGCCATATAGTGTATGTTGTGCATAATGATGCTCCAATTTGTCCAATTTACTATAAAATCAGCAGGACATTCAAAAGTATTTAGCACACTGTATTTTTTAGTAGTTATCCAAGTTAAACTATCATAAATATTAATTCACGGAACTTACTTCATCACCCTCATAAACCAGAGCTTGAACTGCACAAAAAACAGCCTGATAGGCTCCCATGGTAACCAGGATGTCCTCCATGGGATCTATTTCCTGGCCCAAAATCCTCCCAAAGAACTTGGCAAGGATCTTGACAAGAGGTGGATGGCCCTGTAGGTCACATTACACTTTTCCTTAATAAACCTACTTTAGAGGGGGCACCGATTAAGCCTGGGGAGTTAAAAAAAAAAGTAATTTATTGATAAGGATGGGCCTAGATTGCATAAAATTGAATAAAATTCTATCAGAGTAGATATAAACGTTAGTTAATGTTAGTAAACGATGAAAGAAAATTTCTGTACTGTAGTTCTATTATCTCTGATAAAACACCAGGCGTGGTGTGTAGCAACTGTATACCACCACATGTGCACACATGTCATGAAGTGATGTATGACACAGTATTCACTATAATTACCACCACGATACATCTAACATTCCTTAGAATCTTCAGTTCCTGTAGTGGTTCACCTCTGGTCACAGTGTAGAGGAGTGGTATATGCTGGGCTTACAGTCTGTCTATAGGCTAAGGTGATTATGTCCACCAGCCAGTGGGATAACCTCTGCTCCTGTGTCTTGTCTACATAGCAAATAAACATCTGGCCTGAGGACCAGATGGCTGCTGTCTTGTCCAAATAATACCGTAGGGCACATAACAGCTGGGAACACTGTGCTGGCTCATCCTATTTGAAAGCAGCAAGATCGGTATACTGATTCAGAAAGGTGATGTGACCTTTGACAGAAATCCTGGATTCAGTCACTAGGACACCCCCAGTAAAACATTTCCAGACAAATATTTCCACCTTGTTTTAGTAAAATTGATTTAATTTTCTTAAAGTAAACAATTCAGAGTATATTACTGCCAGAAGAAAACAGTTTTGGCAGGCAGGAGGGCTGACCATGGTCACAAGCTGTTAAGCAAATACCTCCATATCATCTTCAGGAGAAGTTAAGAAATGGAATGATTGATGCATGATGGCAGTTTTTACACGTATACACATAGTATCCGGTTGTTACGTACTGCTCCTAGTGGTAAGAAGGGGTGAAAGAGAATATCTCTCTTACGAGGCCGCGTGTGTACTGGTGCATATGAAAGTCTCCATTGACAGCATTGAAGAGAGCCTCCTGAGCAAAGCTGGGAGGGGGTAAGTCCGGGAACCCCTGACCCAGGTTCACTGCATTGTACTCAACAGTTAGTTGTGAAAGTTCCAACCTAGCAGAAAACAAAATGTTAAAAATCAAATAGTACCAATTTCTGTCCAAAGTATCCTATGGTGGCATACTATTGAGTACATTCGTAAGTGTCATAGTAACTCAGTAATTGCTTAACTGGTTAGCTAACATCAGTTTCTAAATAGACTATATGTCTTAATAAGGCTTACTATTTAGCACAGTAGAATGTAGTAGTTTTGTTTTGTTTTGTTTTTTAATAAATTGTTGTCCATATTTTTCATCATTTTATGTTTTCATAAATTGATTAAATCACAATCATTTGTATTTTCCTTGGCACTTTTCTGAAAATTTGTTCAACATTTGGACATTAGCTTGTAAGTAAATAAATACATTTTCTTTATATGCCAAAACAATGAGTATTTTCTTTGATATATGATTTGTATGGTAGTACAAGGTTTGGGTGTAGCCCAATAATATACAAATGAGTATACAAATTTAGTGTGCATACAAAAAAGGAGGGAAAAATCCCATGCACGCACAGTCAGTACAGCCATACACTGATCAGCCACAACATTAAAACCACTGACAGGTGAAGTGAACATTGATTATCTCATTACAGTGGCACCTGCCAAGGAGTGAGATATATTAGGCAGCAAGTGAACAGTCAGTTCTAGAAGTTGATGTGTTCGAAGCAGGAAAAATGGGCAAGCGTAAGGATCGGAGCGACTTTGAAGAGGGCCGAATTGTTATGGCTATACAACTGGGTCAGAGCATCTCCAAAACAGCAGATCTTGTGGGGTGTTCCCGGTGTGCAGTGGATAGTACCTACCAAAAGTGGTGCAAGAAAGGACAACTGGTGAACAGGGTCATGGGCCCCAAGGCTCATTGATACGCGTGGGGAGTGAAGGCTAGCCCATCTGGTCCGATCCCGTAGAAGAGCTACTGTAGCACAAATTGCTGAAATAGTTAATGCTGGCTATGATAGAAAGGTGTCAGAACACACAGGGCATCGCCGCTTGCTTCCTATGGGGCTGCATAGCCGCAGACCAGTCAGGGTGCCCATGCTGACCCTGTCCACTACCGAAAGCACCTACAATGGGCACGTCAGCATCAGAACTGGAGCATGGAGCAATGAAAGAAGGTGGCCTGGTCTGATGAATCACGTTTTCTTTTACATAATGTGGTTGGCCAGGTACGTGTGCTTTGCTTACCTGGGGAAGAGTTGGCACCAGGATGCACTAGGGGAAGAAGGCAGCCGGCAGAGGCAGTGTGATGCTCTGGACAATGTTCTTTTGGGAAACCTTGGGTCCTGGAATTCATGTGGATGTTACTCTGACACATACCACTTACCTAAACATTGTTGCAGACCAAGTTCACCCCTTCATGACAACGGTATTCCATAATGGCAGTGGCCTCTTTCAACGGGATAATGCACCCAGATCGGTGTATTTGTTTTGCATAAGAGCAACGAACATCTGCAAAACAGCTGAAGGAATCATGCTATAATCAATCTATTGGCAGGAATAAAAAAAAAAAAGTAAAAAAAAAAAAAAAAGCTGTTAATACATAGTCCAAGTCAGCGTCAAGGGCATCTCCTGCAGAAACTGAAGCATATTTACTTTCATGCATTTTGATTATCTTGGATAATCAAATACTTTAATGGATACTTTAAACAAACCTGTACTAAGAAAAAGTGAGTAAATAATTACCATATACGTTTGTCGACTACCTCAGTCCTGGGTGTGTGCAGTTTGCAGGACATGATGATCTGCAAAGCAAGAACCTGTTTACACCAAGGTGTAGCCTAAAGAAAAACAATTAAATATGAAAAATATCAGAATCACAGAGCACACATCATGTATTAAACTGTAGCTTTTTCTTTATTGTATGGATTGGCTTTTGAGGAAGGCTATAAATATACTTGGATATTGATGCAATAAAAATAAACAAATTGAACTTGTAGACCTACGTATGTATGCTAAAAATAACTGCAACCAAAGCTTAGTCCAGTTTGACAAGAGATAGATAGATAGATAGATAGATAGATAGATAGATAGATAGATAGATAGATAGATAGATAGATAGATAGATAG
>CM075029.1:8807190-8881097 GCA_037576675.1 Pangasius sanitwongsei | reverse complement strand
TTCACCACATGGAGCAACGTTCCCACCAGCCTCCTGGAAACAGCTGCATCGAGCATGCCGAAACGAGTGTTTGAAGTCATCACCAAGAACGGTGGGGCTACTCACTACTGAGTCGTTTTTTTGACACTTGTAGTTCTGTTGTGGTTATTTCTGGGCTATGGTCTTAAACTTTTGATCAGCTGATGAACAGCGTGTTTGAGTTTAAATGCAGTTTTCAATAAATTGCCAATCTCTGTTTCTTTGTCTCTTGCTCTTTTTTCTTCTTTTGGCATTCTGAAGCAGTTCTTACAACCTGGTTATGATCCACCAGCGCGAAATGCGAATACTTGGAATGTTTCCCCCGGTCTTAAGATTTTGTTCAGGAGTGTGTGTGTGTGTGTGTGTGTGTGTGTATATATGTATATATATGTATGTATGTGTGTGTGTGTGTGTGTGTGTGTATGTATATAAATGGTGCAAGTCTACAATGTTTTTCTATTTTTTTTGCTTGTTTTAAGATAATTTGTTTAATGTTTAATTTAAAAAAAACAAAAACTTTTTTTTAAAGTTACTGCTGCCTCTAAGATACTATACAGCTGCCACAATGATGTTGAAACCATGGCCAAATATGCAATGTGCAAGAGACCATCTGAATTCAGGCATCAAGGGGTCCTGAGTGACAAGATGTGACATATTGTCTAAATGTTATTTTATAATTACCTATTAAAATAATGTAGTTATTTTTTACATCAGTGTGATTTGTCATCAGTACAGTGATATGCATTCATAATGTAGAGCATAAATAGGATTTAGGGTTTGTGCTCAGTCTGCTGAATACTGATGTGCTGCAAGTCAGGAAAGTGGTCACATGACTAACCATGCGAGTTATATTTCTGCTCATGTGCATTTTTCCAGTCACCTAACCATTCAAATTTTCCCATATCAGTAATACAGTGCCATTATTCATGATTATAGAGCTGGTAATAATGACTGAGTACATATTTAGTACATGATTAACACTGTATGCACAAAAATATTGCTTACTTGTTTAGGCATGTCCCACTGGACTGAAATCCAGGGGCAAGCTCAGGACTGGCTAGAGAGATTAAATCTCACAGTTGTCTTGGGAATGTCTGAGGATCCCCCAGGAGGAACCTGTGGCTGGGAATAGAGAAGTCTGGGTTGCCCTCCTCAGCCAGTTGTCACTGTGACTCCCACCAGGAAAAGTGGAAGGAAAATGAATGAATTTTTGGTTACTTAATTAAATATTGTTTGATCTGTTCCATATTTTCCAAATCATTTATTGGTCCTGGTATGTGGTTTGACACTAAAGACAGTATGGACCTGTTATAAAGCTTGTTATGGTGTGATGTGGCACAACATGAAGCAGAGTGCCCTTACCACTTCACTGTGGATTATGTTCATATAACCATACATTCTGGAGTGTGTTATTCCACTTATACCACAGCAATTTGCCAACAATTACAATATTTTATTTATCATCAAATGATGAGTTGCACACTTTAATGGTTTGTAGTTAGATATAATGTTGTGGAACTTCTGAGCGACAAATTAGTTCCTGTTATGATTTATGCTATAGCCATGATAAACATTCATTCCTTCATCAGCCTCTCCTCTTCTGTCGGTCTGTCTCTCACACCCACAAAAATGCACCTTGTCATTTTACCGATAAACCAGAAAGCATAAACTCCTCTGTCCTGAAGACTTGCAAAGCAATGTTACAGACTGTTACAAACCGCTGACAAACCTTCCATAAATGTTAAATAAACACATTCTAACAAAAAAAATGGCACGACATTTAACAATTATACTTTTTACTTTGTTAAAGAACAACACATTTTTTAAATCTGTTTTTTAGTCTTAGATTATGTGGAGCATCTCAGTTAGAACGAGCACATTAGTATTATGCTATTGTTCATATTACAGCTGGAACTACTGTCTGAGTTGTTACACAAAAATAATGCACATCTGACCAATCAGATTTGAGAATTCAACTGCACTGTGGTATAAATTATTTTATCTGCCGTCATGTTCTGGTCATATATTTCAATTTGATATTACATTAAATAAAAAGGTTCCGGTAGTTGTGGATGGCACAGAGACTGGTCAGCTAATTAAGTGGGTTCAAATGAAATACTGTAAGCAAAGAATTGCTAATTCTCAGAAATATCAAGCTATGTCTAAAGGCATTGTACAATGTTGTGAGTGAAATAATTCATCAGTATTTTATGATTCCTATTCATCTTAAAAGTCTAATGATCATTTTAAATCCGATTCTACACTATTATATGAAACACCACTGTACTTTTCTGCACAGAACAATATATTATGCACACATAAAACTGTATTGTTTACTTCTGATTTTTATTGCATTATTATTTTCCTGCTCTATTCTTATGCAAAGTTGATACTGAACACTGTGTAACTCATTGCTACCCTGTAGTACTATCACCCCCATTAGAGCTATGAAAGTAGACTCTGATGCATGGCTAAAGCCAGAGGAAGCACACGACCCTGGTAGAAACACACGCCGCTTACTGACAGCCTGTAACTATTACTTTTAATAAAAAAGAAAAATACCAGTCATAAAGAAAATAGCCTCTCATACAGAACAGTTCATTTCCCCCTAGCAAAAAGGCTATTAGTTTCGCCCACTGCAAAGCAATTTACAGCTTCATAAACAATTACCGTCCTGCTTGGGCAATTTGCTAGGTTGTTTTAAGGACATTGTGCAGCCAAAATTAATATTCTGATGTGCTGAAGCAGAAAGGGAAGGGTCATTAGCTAAAGCAGTGGCTCTTATCCTGACTGTCTCATACAAGGCTGTAAAGCCCCTTATGTAAGCCACAATAATCCGCATGCTTTTCATAAATCCAATATCCATATTATTAACACGTGATATAACTTAAACCCAGATTGGTTAATTATATATTAATTTGGGTGTTTCATATGGCCTAGCAGTAGATTAAAGACCAAGATTTTTGAAAATGATTGTTCTTAAGCAGAGTAGACCAGTGAATATTCATTTGGATTTGAAAAGCACTGTTTTGTCGCAGGGTTCTTAGAGCTTGGACAAAAAAATGGGTTTGTAAGTCCAAAATGGCAAAATATTAAGCTTTTAATGGTCTTAACAACAAATCATTGGTCAGACAATGAGCAAGAATTAAACAAATAGATAAAGGAATTTAGTATGGGATAGCTTTCCCCTTTGATTTCTTTAAATGTTTAAGCCTTGTGGCCCTTGATGGGCTGCATCAGGTGTAGGCAGATAACCAAATAATGACTCTTTAAAAAAAAAAAAAAAAAACATCCCAGAAGATATTTTTGGAAAATTTTGTACACCCAGACACGTGTTAGTTTGAATTTTACATCAAACATTTTAATCATTCCTTCATCTTCATGATTTTACCTTTGCATAGAAGAAGACTATATAAATGAATTTCCCTGTTTCTAGATTTTCCCCAAACAGCTCACTGCCGCAAAAGTAAACGAGCAAACGGTTGCACAGGAGCTCTCAGGAGTGCATTTGTTTAATTTTTGCTAATTTTCTGACCAATGATTTGTTGTTAAAACCTAATTTGCCATTTGGGGCTTGGCCCATTTTTTTTTTTGCCCAGGAGTGTAAGCATTCCATGGGAGAAGAAATACAGCAGGTGGTGATCTCAGCCAGTAGGTGGTGGGATTGTTTAAGCTAAAATGTTAGGTGGTTATTTGATTGTGGCTTTCCACTTGTCACAAGATTTGATGTCACACGATTTGGGAGGAGCAAAATGTTGTCAGTCCCAAGAAAGTAACCAAATTTTTCCCAAATTCGACAGCTTTTTTGCAACCTTTACTTGACTTTTGGGTAATACCAAATGCATTATCAGGTCAGGTTTTAACCAAACCCTAAGAGAGCCAAAATTTAATCCTGAAACCAGCCAAATTCAACCACAGACAAAACTCATACAGCCTTGCTGTAACCATGACTTGACCTCTGGATCAAACCAAAAAGGCATGACTTCTTATCACATCTGTTTTCATCAAGTCCCACAAAATCAGCACCTGCCAAAGCCAAAATTAATCCATTCCTTGGAAGCACGCAAAATTTGTCCAGCCGTTTCTTGACTCATTATCAGATCAGTTTTCTGGTTGGCTAGGAGTGACAATATCAGATTAGCACATCATGGTGAGTTGTAAGTTTGCTGCCAGAATCTGCCATATGGATCTGTTCAGCTCATACACTGATGCTGTGAAGTTCTGTCTCTTCTCTAATAGGCTGTTCTGTCTTTATCCACAAGGGGGTAGTGTATAATAAGCCAAAGACATGTTGAGCTCCTGTGATGGTGTCTACTTCATGAAGCTTAAAAATCATAGGAACTGTCTTTACCCTCATCAGTATAACTTGCCCTGATGACATCTTACTATCCATGGTAACATTTTAATACATCAATACCTTTAAGCCAGGTTTCTACAGAACCACTCTTTTGAAGTGGTGGAAATGCCAGTGTACATAATGTTCATATCATTTGAATAATAAATCAGCCTCAGAGTTTATGAATATGTAAAGAATGCAGTTTACAGATCTGAACAATGGATGAATACTAATTTCCTGCTCTCTGTGTGACGAGGGGTTAAATAGGACGTTGACTGAATAATGTATTTTCTTTTTTTTTTCTCTTTTTGTGCATTTGATAGGCTTCTTTTGGTCTGGCATCATCAATGCATCCTACATTTTATCAGGAAACAGAACAGTTTCCACTTAAATATTAATATATAGCTCGAATGGCATGCAAATGAGAGAACACCTTGGTTGAGTATGTTTTTACATAACAATTCAAGGGCACTAAATGTTCCCCACTCCTCTTGCGCAAAACAGATTCAGCACAGGACCTAATATGGCAAGCAGTGTTGTGCCCATTATAGTTTTAACTCTCAAAATGTCTTCATGTTTAGCTCTTAATTAATTTAAAATCCACCAAGCCCCATTTTTGCAGTGAAAACACTGTTGCGCTCTGAAGCGTCTTGGGCTCTGATAGAACTGCGATTAAAGTGACCATTATGTTTAACTAGTTCAGATGTGGGACAAGTAGAGAGTCTTGTTCTCTTTTGCTATAATCCATTTCTTTCTGAAGGAAACTACGGTTTTCACCATAAAAGAAATAGAAGACAAATTAGTGAATCTGGCCAGGTGAGAGTGAGGGATGGTGTCAGAGTGGTGGAGGAAATCAATACAATGTAAATTATTAAGAGCTGAGGAATGCAGCAGTCTGAGCTAAGCACAGCAATGAGGAGAGGCCTCTCTCTCTCTCTCTCTCTCTCTCTCATTAGTGGCTGGGAGTCAGGGTTCCCTGAGACTGGGGAGGCAGGGTGCTCAGTGGGAGAGAGATGGCCCAGGCCCCTCACATCCCCAGCAAGCCCTGAGCTCCTGCTCCTTCACTCTCCCTGGAAGCTCATTAGTAAGAGCACTGATGCATAAGAGCTAGTCATTAGCTGAGCTCTCTCTTTTCTCCCTCCTTTACTTTAGCCCCCCTTCCTTCACATGTCTCCATCTTATGCTGTCTCTTTCTTGCTGCCTCCCTTGGCGGTTGGGTTGATCAGTGAGACTGCTGGCATTGCAGGTTTAACGGATAGAAGAGGCCCACTCATCTCCTCGATCTCCTCTCTCGGGCAGAGCTGTAATAAAATGGCCGTGCTGAGAGGCTTTGAGCTGTTCAGATGGAGTCTATCCAGAGTAAACATCAGTGCTTGACCATGGCTATTGCCATACTCTCTGCCTCTCTCTCTCTTTCTCTCTCTATTTCTGATATCTTTCTCTCTGTGTATGTGACATGCTAGCTGACTCTGCTCATGAACTTGCTTCACTTCAAAAGTGCTAATAACTTGGCGTACATGTGCATGTAGGTGCACATGCAGGTCCACTGGCCAGGTCCAATTCAAGCTAAGAGCTAGTAACTGAATTGATTTGCTCATATATTTAAGGTAATATAAGTAAATTTGTCCAATAAGGCAGATAGAACAAGCCTTTTTCCTGTTTGTATTACATCTGCTGTCCATAATTAGTTTGCCTGCATGGCCTTGTACAACTCTAGGAATCCAGACAGTGCAGTGGTGAAGGATAGCATCCCTTCTGAGTCACTCTTAAGAAAAACTGATTAGGTTTTGAGGACTGAATAAAGACTGGAATGAAGCCATGGGCTGTTTGCAGTGGAATTACACAGCCCAGATAATATGTTGTAAAGAGTCACAAGCACCTTACAGAATTTTGTGAAAACATTTATTACAGATGTGTAATGTGTAGCAGTAAATCTGGCTGACTATTCAATGTGAACTAAAACACACGCTATAAAATCACACAAGTTTTAATTTTACAAAAAAAATTTTTTAATATTAAAAAAAAATTATATATATATATATATATATATATATATATATATATATATATATATAATTTATTTTTTTTTTTTTGGGAAATATGGCTAATTGATTAAGGCTTTGTGCTACGTAGGGCTAGGTTGTGAGTTCAAATCCCAGCACTGAAAAGCTGCCACTACTGGGTCCTTGATGCCAGACTCTTATCCCTCAACTGCTCAGTTGTGTCCTGTCTCAGCTTGGGCTTCTTTGAATATCTTTCACCTAATTCAGACATCTTGGCACACACAGTTCCTTCCCCTCACCATGTCTTTTAATTGGTACAGATTCTTAAAAGTTCTAAAAATTCTTACATTTGTAAAATGTATTTTTTGTGGACTAAATATTCTTTTTACAGCAGTATTGTTAACAAATATGTAATCAAAACCTTGTTATAGCCAAACAGTATATGTTGGATACATGTATTTTAATAGAACATGTTTTGTTTTTTTGTTTGTTTTTTTAAACACAGAATACTTCACTTACAGTGGATATAAAAAGTCTACATACAAGTTTTTGTGATGAAAAAACTAAACCGAGATAAATCAGAACTTTCCTATTTGTGGCTGTGTTCAGATGTGGCTGTGGATGTGGTTGTGTTCAGAATTAACCAATCACATTCAATCTCATGTTCAAAAGTAATTATCAAACAGCGGTCATCAATGAAGTTATTCTGATTAACCCCAAATAAAGACCACCTTCTATAGGATTCTCTAGGATTTTCTTGATATCTTCTTGGTTTTATCTGACAGCTGAAGCCATGGTCCGCAAAGAGCTTACAAAGCAGGTATAGTATCTCACTTGCTGAAAGGTATTGATCAGGAAAGGGGTACAAAAAAATTTCCAAAACATTAGATGTACCAAGGAACACTGTGAAGGCCACCATCAACAAATAGAGAAAATGGAGCACCATAGTGACATCACCAAGAACAGGACGTCCCTCCAAAATTTACAAAAGGACTAGATAAAAACTTACCAAGAAGACTGCCAAAAGACCAAAGGCAACATTAAAGGAGCTGAAGGAATAGCTGACAAGTACTGGTTACTCTCTGCATGCGACAACAATCTCTTGTATTCTTCACATGTCTGGGCTATGGGGTAGGATGGCTAGATGGAAGCCCTTTCTCACAAAAAACATCCAAGCCCAACTATATCACCTCAAACCATGTGGCAAAATGTGTTATGGTCTGTTGAGACCAGTTCCAAATGGTATAATAATTCCATATTCTCAAAAGGTATATTTGATGCAAAAAAAGCAGCACATCAACAAAAGAACACCATACCCATGGTGAAGCATGGTGGTGGCAGCATCACACTTTAAGACTGTTTTTCTTCAGCCAGAACTGCAGGTTTTATTTAGGTGGAGAGAATCATGAATAGCTACAAATACCAGACAATTTTAGTGCAAAACCTTCAGGTGTCTGCTTATAAGCTGAAAAAGAAAAGAAATTTCACCTTTCTGTACAACAATGACCCAAAGCATACATCCAAATCAATAAAGGTATGGCTTAATCAAAAGATCAATGTTTTGGAATGGATTAATCAGAGCCCAGACCTGAATCCAACTATAAATCTGTGGGGTGACCTGAAGCGGGCTTTGCACAGGAGATGCCCTCACAATTTGATGGATCTAGAATGTTTTTGCAAGAAAGAGTGGGAAAATATTTCCAAGTCAAGATGTGCCATGCTAATAGACTCTTACCCAAAAAAAGACTGAGTGTGTAACATAATCAAAAGGTGCTTCAAAGATTAGTTTAATTTTAGTTGACTCTTACGCAAGTAGGTTCTTGTAAGTTTAATTTTTCTTTTTTTCCCCTATAAAAGTTTTTGATTGTTTTTCACTTTATCTGTATGCTTTGCAATTGCACATTAAAGGTGAGAAAAGATCTGACATGATTTATCTTGGTGTCATTCTTTTACGTTACAAAAACCTGCCATTTTAACAGGGGTGTGTAAACTTTTTATATCCATTGTACTTGCTGTTCCTTGCAGAAGGTAGCCACCAGCCACGGTTCATTTACTCATTAGATTAAAAAAAGGCACATGATCAGGTTGAGCAGAATTTCTTCTGATTAGTTTCACAATGATTTTAGACCCATTCTAGGTGTCCACCATTTATTTATTTGTGTTTATTCAGCCCTTTGTGTTTATTCTGGCCCCTGGAGTATTGGCCTAACCCAATGTCCAATTTTCTTTAAATAAAATTTTTATTATTAAGTACTGTATTTCAGAACTGTATTTCATTTCATGTTTAAGACTGTGGTGTCCCCCCTTCTTAGTATGCAGAGTTTAATGTATGAATATTTTCAACAGGGTCATGGGTAAATAGGTGGACCTGGAATTAATTTATCCCTCTGCCCCAGATAATAGCATTCACCAACTTATACTCTTCAAGCTAGAGCATATAGAGTATAGCAGTCCATTTAAAAAAAGTTTCAGATGGCCGAAAGACCACAATTATCCTTAGGCCTGACTCCAAGAATCTGTATATGAATCTGTACATTCAGAAGTGCCTTGCTATCAGCATGTGAAATATATTGTAGTTGTGATGTCCGATGCCATGGAAATTGATGTCATGTTTTGAAATACCATATCCTATGTAATTTCTTATTAAATACTGACTTTTCTGTATCATGTTTCTTTCAACTCAGAAGCCTTCTTGCAGCCTAATGCAATATAGGTGTGATATAAGCTCAACAGACAAAAACATTATGCACATATCTTCTCTAATACTTGGTTACACCTCCCCTCAATCTAATGACCGTGCCAATCCTGTCAGGTCACTGTTCCACTGTCCTGAGATGTCTTGAGTTTGTGTTCATTTTAGTAGGCTCTTCCATGGGCTGGTGTGCAAATTCAGCTAGAGTTTGTGGGTATCTTTTTGGGAATTGAGGTCTTGTCATTTTCCAGGCCAGTCAACGTGCCTCAGTGTTCGATGATGCTCATGGAACAAGTCACAACATAGATTTATCTTTATGCACCCTACATTTGTCCTACTGGAACATGGAGATTGTGTTCTGTTTAAACAGGAAGCACAAAAGGCAACCTCAGGGTCTGGCTTATGATGTCTTTTTATATTAAGCCACCTTTGTCTAGATGCACAACCTACTGACATTGTACAATTAGGTGCTACTACTAGTGGCTGTGATTTGACTTGAGACTTTTGTCTGGAGAGCATGCATTGATTTTTAATTAATGCATCATTTCCAACCTGTTATTTGCCACATATTAAAAAAACCTGCTACATTAAAGTAAATAAAACCAGCAGAGTTTACAATTATAGTTTAAATGTAATTTTTTTCCTACAACAAGCTAAATATCTTTTAGTAATTCATACAATCAGGGTCGGCGCACAGTGATATATCCCTCTGTCTGTGTCCTCTCTAAGGACTGGTGGGGCGCTCAGTGAGACAGGAGTCCATACGATGAAATAATGATGATGAGCTCTTGGTAGCGAGAGTACACTGAAAGTCTCAAACAAATGGGTTTCATATACAGCCAGGAAATTAAACAATTTTATTTCACCTGTTTGAGTGCTTTTCTACTTAGACATGCTGTAATTTTTTCACAGAGGACACTCAGCTTTGGTTTAATTAAACTTTGGAATGTTTTGCCATTATACAGTATGTTATTAATGACACATTTGCTATGTCTGTATGTGTGAGAGAGAGCGAGAAGGACAGAGAGCACCAAACCCTAAATGGCATTGGTGGTGGCTTGATTCTCTAAGGCAAAAAAATATTCAGCAAAGAACTTTTCACAGTTAAATGAAACTGCCTTCAGGCTAACAGTTTAGTTAAAGAGCCAGGGGCGGCTGGTATAAATGGGCTACCAAAGGTCTAAGAACAATGTCAATATAATGTTTCACTTTAGGCAACTGCATCGGATAATTTGCTGTTAACAGAAAGCCAATTATTTTGGATTTTGTAGAACCAAGCGCAAGAGCACCACCAATAATCGTAAGAAAAATACACAGAATGGTATGAAGAAGCAAGTCTGGGCCTGATTTCTTTCTAGCTCAGACTGTAGATTCATGTAGCTTATCAGCGACAGTCATGTTAGCTCTGAAAAAAAAAAATCTTTGCAAGTGAAAATATCTTGAATATAGTCCAATGTATTTGTATTTCCTATTATAAGATTACCAATAAACCAAATCTTTATCTTGATCTAAAATTATTAAACCTTTTTCCAGACATTTGTACTTATTTCAACTTATAGTCTTAAAGCGGACGTTTCAACGAAGAAGCAAAATTCTGTCAATAAAGGAAGACAATTTCAAGCTTGAAGAATGAGTAAAATGTCTGAACGGTTTAATAATTTTAGATTTGGTTTATTGTAATCTATAATAGGAAATACTAGATAAAGTTGACTATTCAAGATATTTCAACATGCTAAGCTTTATTTATTTATTTATTTATTTTTTGCAGCGAGGTGATTACAAAGAGTGAAAGAGCCCCTAGATTTGATCTTCTTTTGAGCTGACATTTTTCAGCCTGCTTCGCTATGCATCCATAAGATGTCATCAGCAGTGATTGAGAAGGCAAGTGTGAAATACAATCATGGGTGCAATGAACATGAGCAAAGTGAATTATTTACTCTATCATCCTTGTTATCCCAAAAATGCCTTTGGAGGAGACTAAGCACACATTTTCCAATTAAAGTACAGATTGCACAAAATGAGAGATGACAGAACTGTAAAATGTAGTGCTGTTTGATGTAACTCTTTTTAACAGAGGCCAGAAAATGGAATTTCTGCTTGTTATGGGGATGCCTGTGTTCAGCATTGAATTTATTTGTGATGTCACACTCCACAGTAGTGTTTAATGGCTCATATGAAAGACACTCATGGCTTTAAGAATTTGCAATTTTTTTGCAAAGTATTTATAATTTTAATTGTGGCAGTTGTGTACCGTGTTTTACTATCAAAAAAGCTTTAGATGTGCTGTCTGTTTTATCGCTTTTCCAATGTTATTGTGGAGAGGTGTGAATTGTTTGCCCAGCAGGTGCTCACATCCCTCCCCTTTCCCTGATCACCGGCAACTAAACACAGTCATGATACTCTACACACAGAACTCCAACTATGTCCTGGCTAATCTTATAAAAGACTTGTGGCGATAAAAGAATTAATTTCTTTATACCGATCGAAAATGTCAGATAAGTCGATTTCCATTCCTCCAGCAGAATGGAATGCTAGTGTACTGTGGGAAAAGGGTTAAATGAAAGGGTTCCATATAGCATGAACCAAATAGAGCATTATGGAATTAACATTTAAAAAAAAATTAAAAATCTTAAATGTCTGACAAAACTGTCTGTCTATAAATGTGTGTGTGTGTGTGTGTGTAATAGTTTACCATACATCATTCTTATTATGCCATCAGTGCGTCCTCATGATGCATTACTCAGCACTAATAGTTTAATTGTCTAGCTATAGATATATATTAGAATTTAGCCCTCCCATCTAATATTCCCACCAGTCATCACTGTAAAGACCTTGTCAAGGTTTGTCAGAACAACTTCAGTCAGCTTAATTCTGTGTGGCACTATCCAAGCAGGGAACTCTCCTGCCAATTAATGCAGCTTTTCAGTCCTTGTGCCTCCTGCTGGTAGATTCCCATCCAGCGTTGGCTGTCTTTGGCCATAGAATCCTTGACTTCTCGTTAAGGCCACAGCTAGCCAAGCATGAGCCCATCACTGTGTGTGAGTGTGGATTGTCAGCAATTAGCCGAGGCAGTGGGGTGATGGGACAGGGCACAGCCATTACCATGCATGAGCCGGTGTGGGCCTACACACGGCCTGAGAGCCCTGACAATGTTTGTTAACCCCGAGGGTCAGAGCTGATTCACTTCGGCCGACAGAAAACAAGATTTATGTAACTCGGATCGATACAATCACAGGTACTTTCATTGGAGAGAACAGGCAACTCTCCCTATCAGCTTAACATGGTTCTAATGTGTGTGTTTGTGTGTCTGTGTCCTTTATCGCTCCATAACACAGGTAATGATGAATCTTTAGGCACCGCTAAGGCAGAGGCACTGAGAAACAAGTTGGCCTTAATTTGTTGGAGCAGATGTATGGACATGGCAGGGCCACTGACGCTGTTGTGGGGTGTGATGGCTGATCAGTCTTCTCATTCCTCTGCACACTTTTATCAGCAGTTTTTCACAGCACTGCCTCTGAGGAAAAAAATAGTAATTTGCATCCTTCAGGCAGGAATCAGGAGGACTAATGACAATGCTGCTCTCCATGGCTGCGTGCAGTAAATTAGAGCGAGTGTCATCGTGGCAAGAGCGTTCCTCTGGCACGAGTTCTTTTATGCACCAGACCTACGCCTGTGATTTCATTAACACCACTTGTCAGCCAAACAACAATGGGGTGCACACCTGGCAGTGTGTTAGTGCAAATGGACGCAGACAAATAGGCTACACATGCACACACTGTACTGTAAAAAAGCACATGCTGCCCTTCATGCAGTGGCATACAATAACGTACAATGTGGTTAATTTCCTCCGCACTCAGCGTGAGGGAGAATTGGACCGCATACTGACAGACGTGTGCTATTCTCTGTGTATTGAACCGGCGACACAATGGGAGAACGCAGCCTCATGCCAACCTCCGTTCTAAAGGGCTGCTCTCCAATTGATTAGACGGCTTGTGAAACAAACACTGGAGACAGAAGAGGGAGCTTGGTGCTGGTAACAGCTGGGCAGGGTGCCAGAGGCAGTATTGGCACAGTTTTGCTCAGCTACGTGCCAATGTCACGGTGACAGGCATGAATGGGACAGGCACTAGGATGCCTCAGAGTAATCTTCTTTCCCAGAGTTCAGCCCATGCCAAATTCTGAGTTCTTGACACACATGGCAAAGGCTGGAGTTGGCTTTGCTGTTTCATTTTCCACAGCAAGCCAGATTCAGCCTGGCATTCAGCAAGAGGAGAATCTGGGTGTGATTTTTTTTTTTTTTTTTAAAGATATCCTTTATGTTCACCACTGACTCAAGTCTGAAAACCAAGTGAGAGATCAAGCTCAAAATCAATCAATCAATTACAGAGTGTGCTGAGCTGCATCAGTAACCCATTCTTAAGAATCCTCAAAGGTGAACCATCCTTATTGATTTGGAAGTAAAATCAGCCTATCCAGCCAAACTGTGGATATGTCATCTCCCAAGGACACAGTGCTCCTACATCAGCACAATTGCTGTTAATCCAAACTACAGAGAACAAACTCAAACTGGGCAATTCCCTTTTAACACTTTAAACTCCCAGGCCTTGTCAATGGGACCCTATTTAAATTCCTCACTCTCAAAGCTACAGAGTTTTTTTTTGTTGTTTATACCAATTCGTTTACATGCATACAAGCTAATTATCAATTAATTATTAAATGACAGTAGTTAATATGAATAAATTGATAATCCAATATGACCTCAAGGAGTTAATGTACTGCTGGAACCTTCCACCGTATCTAGGTAACGGATATTTGTGATTGTATGTCTTAGATATTTGAGTCTGTCTGGGAAAACTCAGCAGATGTGGCAAACAGCCAAAAAACAAATTCTGCCTATAACATACTTTGACATCTCTGCTTTAAAAACTATAAATACATGTATTTCCCCAAATTGATGTAGAAATATTTATTAACTTTCTCAACTTGTCTTCACTTTCTTCTCACTAGCTAAGAGTGCTTTCCTCATGCAGCGAATGTTATGCTTTAATCACGTTGTTGGCTTCGCCCATAGCGAAACACATGAGCTTAATAGATTCATTGTGTAAATGGCCTAAATACCAGCTGTCAAATGATCTGTGATCCGTCACTTACTCTGTAGATATGGGGTGCACAAAACTGTACTATTTGATGTTAGAATGCTAATTTAAAAATAAACAAAATTCACTGAATCATTCGAGTGAAGTGTGATGAGACTCCTGTTCGTTAAATGCCGTGACTGACTAGAGAGACTGATATGGAGAATGCATATCAATCAAGAGAATCTTTAAATTTTATTAATCTTTAAATGCATTTTACTCCATTTTCACTTTTAGGGGTATCCAGATTATAAAATGTTATAAATGCTGATTGAGATTTGTGCAAAAGCCAAACATATTTCAGTTCAGTATTTTATGGTTGTTTACCTGTTTTTTTTTTTTTTTCCCACATCCACCTGAATAGTGTCCTTTAATTCCATCAGTAACTGCAGTGGAAGGAGTACATGTGGGAGGATGGCAAAGCTTCAGATGCAAATGTCTTCCAAAAACTTTATAAAAGAAGCTAAATAATTGATAGTGTCCTCATTATTGCTTTAAAATGGTGATCTGAATTCATATGATGTACCTAATCAAGGAAATTCTACAAGATAATGTCACACACAGTGATGATATTAGTTGATTAACAATCAGTCATCACCCATTAGAGGCTCCAACTTTAACAGGCGAAGATTATTCTCTGGCCATCAATTTAATCACACATTACATCTATGACAGAGAATGTGAGACAAATGAATCACACAGCACTTAAAATATTGATTGCATGTATTAGCCCTGGGGTCACAACTGGAGCTGAAGCACAACTCAGGGCTCCAAGAGGCCAGTGGCACTCAGTAATGGGGGCCAGACACAAACACTTTCTGACTACACTTGAGTTTGCAATCTATGATTAGTGGCCACTTGAAAGTGTGTGCAAGCTTCCGAACACTATCTCTTGCTCCCTTTCCCTCTCGCGCGCTCTCTCTCTCTCTCTCTCTCTCTCTCTCTCTCTCTCTGCCTCTTTCTCTCGTCGGCCTGTAAAATAAAAGTTGGTGATTGGATAAATAGTACTAGATTACTGTGCTGGAAAATGAAAGCATATGCACAATTTGCATTTTAATGAGCTAGCGAGCACTGTAAATAAATAGTGGTGGAAATACAGCAGCTAGCCTCCCATAAAACAAAAGCATCTCCGTTCTGTCATCGTTACAAAGCAGCCTTTTCATTATGGCAAATGTATTGTTGCACATATACGATAAATGTATTTATACTACCAGTGCTATCTGTTTTTCTAATAGCAGGCAAAGCACATGGGTAAATGATGCGGTAAATTTTAGCAGGTAGGCTGAGGTTTAAACTCTCTTTGTTCCTGCAACATTCATTTCTGTTCATTTGGAAGATGTCATGCATCAATAAGCCATGCATGAAATTAATTCATGGTGAACAAGACATGGAGTGTGCCTAAGAAAATGTTGTTCAATTAAATGAAAACCAATGGCATCCCATAAAACAAAGGATATGAGTGCGTACATATAGTGACACCCAACCATGATGCCTCTAATTCGCTGGTTCTTCATGCTATGCAACTCAGTTAATGCATTTCCTCTTGCTCTTTAAAACACTTGCACATTCATATTTGCCATCATAATCTGTATGACAGAAGTCATTAATTATGGTCGTCAGATGATCCTTGTTTCTTCACAACATCTCTGATTAAAATTTCACACTTTGCAATGATGTGTGCCAGAGTCACAAGCTGTGAAATGTCTCTCTGCAGTCAATGAGCTTGAATGCTTATTCTTCAGAGATCCATCAAGCATGAAAAAGATGACTCGCGATCCGCGACAGTCAAATCAAAGCTCTTAAGTGGCTGAGGAAAAGCTTTATTTACATGCTAATGGTAATATATCTCCGCTACACGTTCATTAAAATATTGTGCAAATGAGGGAACAACAAAGCAATAACTTCACTCTTTATACATGGGTTCAAATTTCATATTTGGGGAGTTTAATTAAGCAATAGATTATGTTTTGAAGGGAGTGCTGGGCCTAATGAATCCCTCGAGACAACCAATAAACACTGCAATAGTATCAAAGCATTCGTCTCTTTAATGGATGGGAAAATTACGGATGTAAATGGACTTGAGCTGTTCTTTCTGGTGCTCATGGGAATGTTTACCAGATAAAGATGACACTTAGGTAACCTGGGCCATACATGTTATTTATTTATTTATAAGATGATTATTTTTACTATTAGAAAGCTATTTTAAGTTTCTAATGACATTTTCAAGGACAAACACTACTGGTTTTGCAGTATTCCATGCATCACAAAAATGGCAGGATGAGTAAAAGCAAATATACTGATTATTTGATTGACAAAACAACACAATATGTCAGTTTATCACTAAAGCCCTATAGGGTTCTATTTTTCATGTTTAAAGTGTACAAAAACACAACATAAGATTATTTTATATTATATTTTATTTTTTATCTACTGTAGCACAAAGCAGTCTAAACAGAAATAAAGTGTTGGGTTTAATGTAAAATATTATATAGAGGAGTGGTCATATGTGTTTCTGTGATATCCAATCAAATCAGCTCTTCTCCTTCCCTTTAAGAATCGAATGTGAGCGATATAGCACGGTGACATCTTCATAAATCCGATAAACATATGATTAGTGTTAACTTGCACATTTTGTATTTGACTTTTCTGTGCTGGAAATAACCACTGGCTGACAGAATTTACAGCAAATATATATTTTCTGTATTTTAGTGGTAGTTTCACAAACAAGGAGAAGCTTTAAGTGTGAATTGGGCCTTTGGTAGTCAGAGTCAAGTTTTTTTGTTATTTAAAAAAAATAATTAATTCTGTTCTCCTTTGTATTAAGTAGTGTATTTTTGGTTAAAGTGTGTATGTGAGTGTGTGTGTGTGTGTGTGTGTGTGTGTGTGTGGTGGTGGTGGGGGGGGGGGGGGGTTGCAGGGAGATAAGGAAAACATCCATGGAACTAGGTTGTAAGTTTCTAACTAGGTTTCACTCGAAGTCAGGAAAATAGCGTCTTCTCTGTGTCTGGGCTAAGAGGGAGATTCTCAGGCTCAGGGTCACAACAGAAAATGTCCTATTGTCTGGAGATTGTGAGTTCAAATCCAGATGATTCCACAGCTATCCCTGGCTGGGAGCCAAGACAGCAAAACTGGCCATGCACTCTGGGTGGGAAGGATCAGATATTCTCTCTCCCCTGTCAATCACAGTGACACTAGGCAATCATGACCACCTGTGAGCCCATGTATGTGGAAGAGGGTAGAGAGTGCTTTCCTCCGAGTGCGTTCTGCTGCTTGAGCAGCAGTTCGAAAAGACGCAGTTGGCTGGCATTACATGTCTCAGTGGAAGCACATGGTAGCTGTCATATGATAGGGAGAGCTGGCTGGTGGGGGGGAATTGGCCAAAACTAAATTAGAAAAATGGGGTGGGGGGCTGGGCATGCATTTTTTTTGAGTCAAAATAGGTTTTAAAATCCCACCGTGTCTATGGATTTTGAATATTATACCCACTTTTGTTCCACTCATGTCAATGCAGTGCATTATCACTAGGAGAATAGCGATAGAGTATAAATGAAAAAAAAAATTGGTTAGTACCCAACCAAAATAGCAAAAGCCTGGTGTTAACCAGCAAATTACACATACACTGGCACGAAAATACAGCCCATAGTGTCTGATCAATTGTCACCGGCCTTTCAGATTGATCAAAACCTTTCATCGTTCAGCTGTGTGGTTTTCTCCAATTCTTCTCTATTTAAATTGCAAATTTGCACACAATTTTTGTCCATTGTTACACGTTTTTAGTGTTACACCTTTTCATTTTTCAGCACTGTATTTTCTTATTTCTCCATTTTAACCAAACAGAGCAATTAAGTCCACACCACAGTCTGAATCCATCCTGCAATTCCTGAAACTGTGGAGTCAGTGAACCCTGCAGCACAGCATGATGGAAGTGTGCGGTACGTGCTCACATCCAGCCTTCTCAGACGTGAATGTTGTTTATCTCGGTAATGTCCAGTTGATTGTGAATCTCCCCAAGCCTCAGCAGCACCTGCTGTGCTCAGCAGACTGAAGTCAGTGTCAGTTGAGTGCTGGTCAGTAGCTGTCAATCACTGTGGCAAGATCAGCTAGCTGCCGTCCGCCTGCACGTCCAGGTTGTACCACTGGCTCTCCCTACTCTGCTTGGGTTGGAGATGATATGGTTGAAATGCTCTTTATGGATTTGGTTGAGCTTTTGATTCTGATTCCTTTAGACAAATGATATAAAAAATAAATGTAGCTCGTCTGCTTACAGACGGTGATATTTGATTAAGTCTGGAGCTAGTCATAGGTTTTTATATTCTTTCTCTATTTTCCATAGATAAAAATAATAGGGGAAGATTTTCTTTCAGTTCTGAGTGGCAGATGTGTTCTCGCTGTCTAGTTGCTGGCTAGACAGTCTGGAATGTGCCATTTGCACACAGTTCAGAGACGCTGCAGAAGTGATGCAGAGCAATTTATTCTGCTGTCCATGGTTCCACATCCAGGAACTCTAGGTTGGTGAAAACACAAAAGTACAAATAAGACCATGTTTTCCTTTCTCTGTCCATCTCTCTCTACCTCATACACACATGCATACACTCAAAACAAACAATACACATTCTCTCTCACACCAGGCCACAAACACATTGATTACCTCCTCTGTACAGATATAGAAAGCCACTAGCTGCTATTTACTTGAACTGAGGTAAACAGAGCTGCTGACAGTAGACTTGTCCTGTGTGTTTCATTTGTGCACTGCCCTCTGTGCCGCCGTCTCTGACCCCTGGCTTCATCTAATTTCTGCCATCACATTCAGATCAGACGGCCAGCGGTCAGCCTCATTAGAGCCAATGTTTTAAATCACCTCTCGTGTGGCTGTGTAGCGGCCCACACCCGCTCTCTCCTGAATCATCAGCATTTAGATTTGGCTCTGGTGATTGCAGCTGCTGGTGGTAATACATTAAGGGACTGAGGCGGCCAGCCGCGCCAGGATGAAAGCACCTTTGCCCATTTGCACTAAGTTTCCCTTCACATTCTTAGGCATGAAGCCCCCTAATTAGGGCAATGGTTTTGACTGTTGTCATATTCAGCTGGGGCAATTTAGTCTGTGTTGTACAACAGGGTGGTTTTATAGTGTGTGTGTGTGTGTGTGTATATATGTATACACACACACACACACACACACACACACATTCACACACACACACATTTAAGCATTAAGTGACTCCATACCATAGCCTCTCTTCTTGGGCTTGTGATCCTCAGAATGGCAGCTTTTTCGGGTGAACTTCTGCAGGTAGTCATATTTGGCAGCGAGGCTGGACATCTTTGGAGATGAAACTGTAAATAAAACTACATGGAACACATAACATAAATGTGGCCTTATTAAAGAGATACAAGCTAGCATGCATCTGATTTTCACAGACATTGCTCTTTACCGAAAATGCAACAATAAAATGGTCTTAAAATCGAATGCATTGCTATTTACCTGTATTTAGTTTAGAAAGATCCTCCAGTGAGTGTAAACGTACTTCCACATCGATACCTTACTGGATGAGTGAAAAACCTGTGGTTACATTTCTCATCCTTTTAGACCAAACATTTCAATTGTGCCCAATTGTGAAACAAACCATAAACACTACAGGGTACAAAACATTAAATAAACCTGGGTGTCCCTGCAGTAACGTTCTCACAGACACGTGTTTATACCGCGCATGCGCAGACTTCCTGACGTCCCGGATATGGTTACATTGAAAACATTCCGTTTAGCACATAAGCTTTAGAGGCTGATCTAGATGCCTGTTGACTTCCTGGTGTTTAAATAGATGCATAAGAGCTCACTGGAGGTTTGACTTTGAGATATTTATTGTGTAATCATGAGTTTCAGACTGATGCTGACGCTGTGCAGTTACAGCCGCAGAGTCATTCGCATTAATGTAAGTCTCTTTTCATTAGTTATGGCACTGAGCACCTGGCAGTGTTTTCATAAACATACTATAGCTGTGAAAACTTAACACTGCGGGTGTTAATCATTCAAACTTTTCCTGTAGCAACCTTTTAAACCCTGTGTTCTGTTTTTGCTTCAAGTGGAGCCATACTGGGTTTTTTTTTTTCCCAACATGAAATTTTATTTTCTCTATTGAACATCAAACAAAAAAAAAAAAAAAAGGATTTTACAGTCTCTAGAGTTTACACAGAATGGTGTGAAAAACAACAACAAAACATCCAGTGATCTTCTGCTCTTGTAGTCCATCTGCATCAAGGTTTGACATGTTTTGTGTTCCGAGATGCTTTTCTGCTCACCACAGCTGTAAAGAGTGGTCGTGTTCCCCTAGCTTTCCTGTCAACTTGAAGCAGTTTAGCCATTCTCTTCTGACCACTCTTATCAACAGTGTGTTTCCACCAGCAGAACCGCCACTCACTGGATGTTTTTTTTTTTTTTTTTTTTTTTTCCCCCTCACACTATTTTGTGTAAATCCTATTGCAGGGGTGTCCAACCTTATCCACAAAGGGCCAGTGTAGGTGCAGGTTTTCATTCCAATCATCAGATCAGTTGATCTTGACTTTCAGTAGACTCACATGTGGCTTCCGCTTGGTTGGAATGAAAATCTGCACCCACACCAGCCCTTTTTCTGGATAAGATTGGACACCACTGCTCTAGAGACTGTTGTGTGTGAAAATCCCAGGAGATTAACAGTTTATGAAATACTCAAAGTCACTGAGATCACATTTTCCCCATTCTGATGTTTAATGTGCTCTTGAGCTGTATCTGTATGATTTTATGTACCATGCTACTGCCACGTGATTGGCTGATAAGTGCATGAACGAGCAGGGGTACAGCATTAAAGTGGCTGATGACTATATAATAAATATATTACACAGGTTATGCATCGGTTATAAAACTGATTACAAAAATTGGTGAAATGTCAGTTGATAGCAACTGCTTTAAAAAAAAAACAAAAAAAAAACAAATTGATGAATTCACTCCAATTCATTACCTCCATGTCTTATGCTGCCTTCAAATCCTGTCAAATATAATAATTACGAGGCGAACGCACATGAACAGTGCTATCACAATAGTCATCACAATATTGTAATTACAACTCATGAACTCCTCTTTTTCTATGAGCACTGACTTTCCGAGTAGTGAGCATGTCAGTATCAAAAAGGCCCACAGTATGAATGTGATGTCTGCAGCAGATGGTAAGATTCAAGTGATAATTATGCATGTTAACAGTTCTTTATTTTCCATCAGTAAAGCAAAATTAACTTCTTGTTGTTGATGATCCAAAAAAAGAAGTGAAAACCAAAGGCGTTTTCTCAGGCCATCCATTGTTTCCGACCAAAACCACTTGAACTTACACCATGTCGGAATTACCACCTCCGAACTCTTACACATGAACATCTGAGGAGGACTTGAAGGCAGCATTATTTCCACTTATACCTGATTAAATATGCCTTTTGGTAGGAGCATCCCCAGGCATGAGAAGTGGGACAGACTCCATAGAACATTTTTCTGTTGTATTCCTTCGGGATTAAACTGACCCTAGATTTGAAAAGATAAATTTGTTATATATATATATATATATATATATATATATGTATGTATTTCTCTCTTTGAGAAGCCTTTGTTTAGACCTGATAAATACTTCAGTCAATAAATGTGACTGTAATATTAGCTAAATTTCTAATACACAGAATGAAATTTTACAGAAAGATGCCTGCGTATATATCATTTGTGTCCACTGATCTATGTAATTGCATTAACGCTTTCATCAAAACAAGAAATTTTATAAATGCGATTGCTCAACTTAAGCTTCAAGTTTTTAAAACCTGTATGGTAGTGTATTTTTGCTTGTTTATTTTTCTTTTTTTATTTGTATTACTTTTTGTCATCAAAACTATTTGATATTGCACCAATATTGCCTGAAAATAAAACTATGAAAAACGTTTTTTTGGGCTTGTAGGTAAATGAACCAAATATTCAGCCAAGTAAAGGTCCATTTCATCCTCTGCTTTATAAATTCCCTTGTCTTTTTTTTTTTTTTTTTTTTTTTTTTTTTTAGTATTTATTTACATTTGTTCATATTTTTCCATATTACGTATTATGTTTACATCAGTCCATATGTTTTGTTTTTCTAGGCACAAACAGTCACTCCCACAAGGAATCTTTTCCACGGGTCACGACAGGACCTTCTTAAACATGAGCATGGTAAGAATGGTAAGAATAGCTATCTGGCAATGTTCATGTTCTTTGCCTTGTAATTATTTTTTTTTCCTACAGGTTGTCTTACTGTTACCACCTGTTTAGAGAGGCATAAGAAGTGTTTTTGTAACACAGTAGGCTTGTCCAGGCTTAAAAGTTCATGTGAGACAGTAAATGGTCTAATCACTAAGGCAGCACACTATCCAGTTCAGTTAAATTTTATTTGAAGAGTGCTTTTAACAACAGTCAGAAATCAGCTTTTCAAAATCTAGATGTAGATTTAGATCCACAAAGAGCAAGCCAGAGGCGACAGTGACAAGGAAAAAGTCCCTGAGACTTCAAGAGAAACCAGAATTGAAAGGGAACCCATCCTCTTCTGGGTGATATCAGATAGTGACCTTATAAATCATTACTCTTCTACAACTGTATATTATAAAGTCAAACAGTAGTGTGTTGAAAGGATGTTCAGTTTGAGCATATTGTGAATAAGTGTCATGGAAAGAGCACAGGACAGTCTTTATGATTACAGCAGCAGTTTTTATGTACAAGTCTACAGTATCCAGCTGAGATGAGTGTGGTGTTTGCAAATAGACAGTTTTTGGGAATTGTCCTGCCAGATCCTGACATACTTCTGTGGTGTGTCAGATTTATCTCGTTTATACTAGATTTGTACTAGATAAATCTGACTATATTCAAGATTTTCACTTGCTAAGGCTTGTGAGATGCTAAGGCTTTCGAAAAAAGATTTTTTCGTGAAACCATCTACATTAGTAGAGTCAAATATGCAGAAGTTCCAGGACATCAGGAGAAATCAGGCAGGTCTGGTGTGTGAGAGGAACCACAGAAGTGTGTCAGGATCTGGCAGGACTGCATAGATTTGAGTATTTCAGAAACTGCAAACCTTGCATACCTTTAAGGCAAAATGAAAAAGACAAAAAAAACCATAAACATCTCAAGCAGGGAATTGGATTTTTTTTTTTTTTTTTAATCAAAGGCATTACTTTCACTCAGGACTATTGTAGTTTTGAGAGAACTACAGGGTCAATGGCACAAGTTCACAGTATTAAAATGGTCCCTTTAGTAAATTATCAATAAACTGTTTTGTGAGCGGTGAGCACCCTGGATCCAATCTCAGACACCAAATGTGGGTTTTTGATGAATCATTCTTATGATCCAATAAACAATATGGTGTTGCTTGCAAGATACTAAAGAGCTCTTTTTAATTGCATAACACATAATGTGTTTTGGTTGTTGCAATCCAGATCTATCAGGCTATTGGCCCGAATTGGGAATTTTGCAGGCTCTTCACAATCGAATGTGATCACGTGGCCAGCATGCTCTCTAAAAACAGTATTTTAACTCTATGGGTTGCGCAGATTGGGACCTCTGGTGTTCAGACAGTGAATGTTTAATAGAATGCTGATATCGAACATTTCTATGATGCATATCGTCACATTTTTGCATTGCGATGCATCATGTCACAATGTATCATTACATCCCTAATTCTTACTGTAAATCCCTAGTAATAAAAGGTGCCACAGCAACATTTTCTCTTTATGAGTTCAGCTTCCTATCTGTTTTGCAGTTAAATTTGCAATCAAGCGTCAACAGTTCAAATCCACTGTTGTCCAGGAAGAACAGAGTGAGGATTCCATACTCAAATGGTTTCTGCTGTTGATCCCTCTCACCACCTTTGGCCTTGGAACCTGGCAGGTACTTCCTTAACTGTGTTCACCTTAATAAATCTTACGAATGGGTCATGAATGTGTTGGTGCGGCTGTAGCGTTTCTGTGGTAGTGTGTTCTAGCGGTTCATGTGGGTTCCCTCCGGGTTCTCCACTTTCCTCCTACCTCTCTAAACATTCTGATAGGTGGATTGGCTACTCTAAATTGCCCCTAGGTATGAAGGAGTGTGTGAATGGTGCCCTGTGACAGACTGGAGTTCCTACCAGTGTGTATTCCCGCATCATGTCAGGTGTTCCTGGGATAGGCTCTGGACCCACTGCAGTCTGACCAGGATCAAGCTGGTCCTCAGGTCACTGAAGATGAGTGAAAGGTTGTGATTGAATGGTTTGTGTTAATAGCATTTATACATTTAAAGGTAAAGCGGAGGCAGTGGAAGCTGAAGCTGATCAAAGACCTTCATATATTGACGACTGCAGATCCAATCCCACTGCCCATAGAGTGAGTCAGGGCCATTTTTGTCCTACACCTTCAAAATTTGTTAGCAAAATCAATTGCCTTATTAATATAATTTGTATCTGAATGTTTGTATGTTTCAGTCCTGCAGAGTTGAAGGATCTGGAGTACCGGCGCGTGAAAGTCCATGGCCGGTTCGATCACTCTCGGGAGTTGTACATCCTGCCACGTTCGCTAGTGGATCCTGAGAGAGAAGCTCGAGAGGCAGGCAGACTGTCATCCAGTGCAGAGAGTGGAGCTAACGTCATCACGCCGTTCCATTGTACTGATCTAGGGTGTGTATCAACACACACTACACCTGGCTTCTCGATTTCACATACTGTTCATTCTTACTTAAAAAAGAATTAATTAGACTCCTTTGCTAAGGAACAAATTTGAGAAATCAGAATTATTTTTAGTTATGTTTCCATTTTCGATCCCTCAGGATTACCATCTTGGTGAACCGAGGTTATGTACCCAAAAATAAAATTAGACCAGAAACAAGGATGAAGGGGCAGGTAAATAAACTTATTTTTTTACTTTATTAATTGTGTTCATTCAGTCAGGGCTTGATGTTTTTGTTGTTCACCAACAACAGGTGTTAGCCGTTGTCAGATTTTAGCCAGAAGCTTTTACGTACATCCCAAATGTAACCTGCAACTGCAGATTCTGTGGTTCAGTCCTGAGCTCTGGTTACTGTCTATGTCATGTGAGATAAACTGGAAAGAGAAGTGTTAAGCTGAAGAAGTGCCCATATGCAAGGAGAGACGGCGCATATAGACCTCGTTTGTGTAACTGAGCGTTTTTGCTGTTTCATTTGAAGGTGACAGATGAAGTGGATCTGGTGGGTGTGGTGCGTTTGACAGAGCAGCGCAAACCGTTTGTCCCTCAGAACAACGTGGAGGCGAATCGTTGGCATTACCGTGACTTGGAGGCCATGGCGAAAGCAGCTGATGCTGAGGAGATCTTCATCGATGCTGTGTTAGGTCAGAGTTCCTTTTTATTAACGCTAACCTGCTCAAACACTCAAATGTTCTGCACACTTAACCAAGAGGTTTTAATCCCTAGATTTCCAGAGAGCATTGTTATCATTATCAACGATATTCCATATTAGGAATATGCATCCTAATTTTGATATTTGTTGGATATGCAGTAACCATTTGGAAGAATTTTGTAGGTCTTTAGTTGATATTGATGTAGTACAATGATTATTTTCCCACTGTAATTACATTTTCCCCAATTCAGCAGTGGACATGTATATGTGTATTGTACACTCACCGTCCACTTTACTAGGAACACCTGCGTATTCGTGCAGGTATCTAATCAGCCAATCATGTGGCGGCAGCTCAACGTAAATCATGCAGATACAGGTCAAGAGCTTCAGGTAATGTTCACATCGAACATTAGAATGAAGAAAAAGTGTGATCTCTGTGATTTTAGTCTTGGCATGGTTGTTGGTACCTGATGCGCTGGTTTGAGTGTTTGAGAAACTGCAGAAATTCAGAATCTCCTGGGAATTTCACACACAACAGCCTCTAGAGTTTACACAGAAGTGTGCAAAAAACAAAAAACACTGAGTGAGCAACAGTTTTGTGGGTTGAAACACCTTGTTGATAAGAGAAGTCAGAGCAAAGTGGCCAGATTGGTTCGAGCTGCTAGGAACGATATAGTAACTCATATAATCACTCTTTACAACCGTGGTGAGCAGAAAAGCATCTCTGCACAAAACATCGACCTTGAGGTGGATGAGCTAAAAAAAAGCAGAAGCCTACATTGGGTTCCAACAAGAATCTGAGGCTATCATGGGCACAGACTCACCCAAACTACAATTGAAGATTAGAAGAAGAAAAAAAAAATCACCTTGTCTTTTTTCCAGTCTTCAACTGTACAGTTTCGGTGCGTCTGTGCACCCAGGATGGTTTTCTTTTTCTTTTTTTTTTTAAACTCTAGAAGCTATTGTGTGTGAAAATCCCAGGAGATCAGCAGTTTCTGAAATACTCAAACCAGCCCATCAGGTACCAACAACCATGCCAAGACCAAAGAGAGATCACAGAGATCACACTTTCTCTTCATTCTGATGTTCGATGTGAAATTTACCTGAAGCTCTTGATCTGTATCTACATGATTTGCATTGAGCTGCCGCCACATGATTGGCTGATTTAGATAACTGCATGAATGTACAGGTGTACCTAATAAAGTGGACTGTGAGTGTATAAGAAATACAGAGAAATAATTGAATTGTACAGTGGGGGGAAAAAAAAGTTTTATTTCAGTGAATTGTTGCCCTGTAGCTTAACCTGTTTTGAGATAAAAAAAATATAAGTTTATCACTTACTTTAGAAATTTCAGGCAGCGTGCTGCTTCAGACAACCTGCTTTTATTATTGCTATTAGTTCCCACATTTTCACTTCATACTCAGACCTGTAAGGACATTTTATGTTGGATATTTCATCATTTGCACTCCACAGATTTTGCTATCTCAAAATACAGTCACTTTTTCCCCTTATGTGCCATCTTATTTAATCTGCAATCTCGTGATGAAGCATAGTAAATACACAGATAGTGTTTTCAGTTCTTAATAGTCACACATGGAATGGTTAACTGAATATTCAATTACCTTTACTGCGTAATGAATGAATGACGTAAATGATATTGAACCCAAATGTGAATCCTAACATCCCATACAGAGAGTACAGTACCAGGAGGACCGATAGGAGGGCAGACGAGAGTAACACTGCGCAACGAACACATGCAGTACATCATTACATGGTGAGTCAGCAACTTCCATCACGTATTTGTAAGATTCTGCTTTTTAAAGCTTTGGAAATGAGATTCAGGCAGGCACAAGGACCTGGAAAAATGTAGTGTATTGGCGCTTCCTACGTTCACACAAGATGTAGTTAATTCAAGCTGAAATGCCCGTGTCTGTAATTAAAAATGCATGCCTAGGTACCCAAGGTTATAATGTAAATATTGTGTTATTAAGTGTGATATCCCTCCTTAGCAACACATGGCAATGACATTGGTGTATCTTACTTGATCATTCTTTACTGAGGCAGTCTTAAGGCTTAACATTCAAGGATTAAAAAAATATATATATGAAAACCTTTAATATTCTACATTTAGCTTTATTTCAACTCCAATAAGCAGCTATGATCTCATATTATAGTCTTGTATGGCCTTGTTTCCATTTTTTTTCAAGATGCCTCACCACATTAAAAGCAGTATAAGAATAATTGTTAATAAATGTGGTCTACAGTTGAACGTAAAAGAGTATAGGAAATAACAGATCACTTGGAGATGAGATTTCAATCTGTTTTTTTCCCCCCTAGGTACGGACTATGTGCTGTTACTTCCTACATGTGGTATGCAAAATTCATCAAACGCCTTAGCTTATGAAACTAACCAATTTTTGTACAGACCGTGGTGTAAAAACATTGAAATGTATTTGTCATTGGTCAAGTATCTGAATGAACCAGAAGTTTGAAATTCTTTTAAAGCTCCTGAATGCAACCAGCCTTTGTGTGTGTGTGTGTTTGGAAATTCAGTACAACACAGCTCCAACACCTTTGCGAGTTTACAGTTGTGTATTCAGAGTACTTCTGAAACAGTGGTTCTTAGTATTGCAGTAACACTGCCCTGCTCTAACACACCAAATTCAGAATGTCTTGAGCTTATTTAGTCCTGCTTCTTCTGTAGCTCAGTGGTTAAGACATTTGAGTTCTGATTAAAAGGTTGGGAGTTGAAATCTCAGCAGCCTAGACTGCCACTATTGGGCCCCTGAGCAAGGCCCTTAACCCTCAACTGCTCAGTTGTATAAAATGAGAATTGTAAGTAGCTCTGGATAAGGGCATCTGCTAAAATGCCACAAATGTAAATTTTTATATATTTATATAAGCAGTTGATAACTGATCGTTACAGATCATTGTTGGGTACCCAATGGGTTTTATCAGATTAAGAGACACAGGATATTCAATCATCTAACAGCAAAGACAGTACAACGCAGGGCAGCATTACTCCATGACCAGGGTTAGAAACACTGTTGAAGAATGCTCGTTTCTCTGTGGTACCAAATAAATTTGGGCACAATAAACAAATTGATCTGTGACAGATACTAATGCTTTTTGTCTTAGAGACCATATTAGGGGTGTAAACCTCAGGCTTCCACACATGATTTCAGTTCTTAAGGCAATGATTCAGTATTTGATGCCACTAAATCTGCTACGATGGTTTTCAGATTAGTAACTTTCAGAACCACCTTTTTCAGAATCTGGGGTAGGCCCACCATTAATTTAAGAGAACCATAGGAGAAGAACCATTTTAAAACTAAAGTTACAGGCAAGTCAACGTGCTAGCCTATTAAATTTGCACATCAGCTTTAAAATATGAATTTACACACCATTTGTTTGCCCTTTTTATGATAATCACACAATTTATACACAGTTATGATTGGTGCCTCAGTTCGTTTCAGATATAGCCGTTTAAATAGATGCATCGATCAAAATCGTCCAGTCATTATACCCTCAATTTATAGTGTGTGTCTACTTTACTTTTGCCAGATGACAATTTTAGGTCATCAAATAAAGAGCCATAACACTTCAGTTTTCTGTGGGGTTTTTTATTGTTTTACTAATAAACACACACATCTGTGCTTGGAGTTTAACCCAGTTTGGTGGCCAGCTCCTTGGCCTTTGCCTTTTCGAGTTTAGCAATGCGAGCGGTCGACTTGGGGCCCATGATGTTACCTCCCCAGTGACGACGGATCTGAGAAGGAAACAAAAATAATACATTACAACATCTGCGTGTATTAAGGCTTAATTGAGCCAAAAAATGGATGGCCTCCATTACTTAACTACATTGACCTCGTAGATCTAGCACAAAACTAGAGACGTAAAATCATGGTATCCAACATGCCTTATAGCTGATTATGACTGAGATCATTTACTTTTAAAAAGCAATAGTCTAAAATAATTGTAGCCACTAATGCACTGCACTGACCTCCTCATATCTGTCGTTGTAGTTGGTCTTGATGGCCTCCACCAGCTTGGCAAGAGCAGCTCTGTCCTCACTACAAGGTCAGGAAACTCATGTTAATGATAAATCCTTAGTGAGATGCAGCCTCACATTAAAGGAAATAAACCTCTTTTGCTCAGGGTTAAAAAGCTCATTTGAAACCACATGGTTGTTCAGGTGAAGAAATTCAGACATCATAGCCAAAGAGGCGGAGCATGCATACATGTGAAGCAGGGGAAAAAAAACTTTGTTACTTACGGGTTGGTCTGTGTGAAGCAGACAGAGGTGCAGGTCTTTCTGTGCACAAGTCGGCCCAGTCTGGCTTTTCCTTTGACGATGCAGTACGGGACACCCATCTTACGGCACAGAGCGGGCAGGAACACCACCAGCTAAACAGGACATGCAAAGAGTCAGTAAACTCTCAATAACCCAAACTACCGAGTGCACATTACATCAGTAGTTTAACAATACGCAACACAAGTGTGTGAATGAAACGGCTGCGGTTGTCGCTCAGGGTTAAAAAGCTCGTCTATTTTGATCTTCACAGTGCATTCAGGTGAAGAAATTCAAGACATCATTGCAGCAACCACAACAGGATTTGCCAACTAAACATGTTAATGCCCCTCAGCCAGAGAGAGCACTGACCTCAAGTGGGTCCACATCATGAGCGATCACAACCAGCTGCGCCTTTTTGCTCTCCACAAGTGATGTGACTGTGTTTACACCTGGGTGAGGAAAAATGAGAATGAACAATGTGTTAAACACTGCAAAAAAAAAAAGTGTAAGGCTTGAAGGCAGTATGATTAAAAACCTACACCCTGGCAAGTCAAAAGCACCTTGTACCAGTAACGAAAGCCTGCCCTGGCACAGCTAGTCAGAATAGTCATTGTAGATCGTGTAGAAGTGTTCTGGCAGAAAACCAACTTCTATTAATACTGAATTTTCTGCGTGCATTTCTAACCAGACACTAAATGGCCAGCTCCAGAATTATCCCTGGTAAAGGTGGATCAAAAAAAATAAAGGTTATTAAAAAATGGCTTTGTGGGTAATTAACTTCAAAATCAGGAGCCCAAGCACCCTGGACAAACAGATTAAAAACTGATCCCAGACATGTATTCATAGTTGATTTGCAGAATCAGGAACACAGTGAGGTGGAAAAACGGACAAAACCAAGCAAAATAAACTGCTGCCGAAAATGGTCATATAATTTTTATGAGAGTTATAACATAAGAGTTGCCTTGTGGTTAAACACATCAAGAGAAAAAGCTAACTAAACTTGAATATCATCAATAAAGTGAAATGTAAGGAGAGAACACCACAGCTCATAGCCAAAACACTGCCCCATCCATGACTTGCTTTTCTGTCAAGGGGACCAATACATACACCTACATAGCTCTGACTGGTATAATGACAGTTACACAGTCACCCCTTCTCCTGGAATTCATATACTCAAACACCTCTGAGAAGAAAATCCTAGCAGAAAGGACAATTTACCACAAAAATCCTAGTGCCTGTCAGTAGATGGGACCGCACCATGCCAACCGCACAAGTAGAACGGTATCAGCTGGACTGATATTTACCTTAAGTAAATTTTCTAATGGGAGGAGAGAGAGAGAAAAAAAAAATTGGTAGTTCACTCCTCCCACATAATTCCATACATCAAGCCTCCTGCTTCTTACAGCGCCTTTTCTGTTGTCAAAAAATGTTCAGTCTCAGGGACAGAAATCTGCTCACCTGCACGGAGGACAGGTGGCCTTTTCGTTGGGGCATCTCCCTTCCCTGCAGCCTTCTGTTCAGCACGAGCCAGCAGCCTGCGCTTCTTCTCCTGCTTGGTCTCGGGCCTGTACTTGTGAGCCAACTTGAACAGCTGGGTAGCTGGAGAGCAAACACGATGGAAGTTTAGTGAAGACAATTCAGCATATGAAAAAAATATACATACATCGCAATGCCTGCGAATCAGTTGCCTGACTGTAGTTCAGCAACCCCAGATTTTCATACATAAACCATCATGGCTACTGCAGCAAATCCTTTGTTGTGGAAAATGAATTTTCAGACAAATTTTGTTTCTTTTACCCTCTCTGATCTGATCAGTGAAGTGAAGACATGGCTTGTGTGAAAAACAATCTCTTAATAATGAATGTATCTTATTTACAGCTAATATAATGAATATAAGATCTAATCGCTAAAGATAACTTTTGCCATTTAAGATAACCGAGTTGCTTATCCTGACCTTTATAAGCGAGGAATTATGTAGCTAAACCTTAAATTTTAGTTGAATGCCTCTGCTAATGATCAGTCAGTGCATCAGTGATCTTGGTGGGAAAAAAAGTGTCAACATAGACTAATCAGATTTTCTTCACATCATTTGCACAGCTTCAGCACACTGGCATGTCTAACAGTTTAAGTCAACAAAAGCACAGCTCCACTGCTAAAACTGAATCCAGCACCATGCAGGACCGTCAGCCCCGCTCGACTTCGGATGACTTACCGGTCTGGCGATCCAGAGCCTGGTTGAACTGGTTGATCGCAGGGGGGACCTTCAGACGCTTGTACAGGATGGCCCGCTGACGCTGCAGACGAACATAACGTGGCCATTTCACAAACCGGGTCAGATCCCGTTTGGGCTGGATGTCCTGACCTGGCGGAGTGAGCGGGAAAAGGAAGAAGTTGTGAGGGGGAAAAAAATGAAAAACGCTTCACACACAGACCACATCAGTGATCAGCATCGGGGTGCATCAGCGATCTTGGTGGGAGATTGTCTGCATTGTGGCTAAGATAGCAAATATTCTTTAACATCATCTGCACCACTTGTGAAAAGGCAATGTAACGTTTCTGGTAGAGGACACAGTCGTACTTCGTGCACTGAAGTGTTACGCACCAATGCCAAAGTTCTTCGGCCTTTTCTCGAACAGGGGGTTCAC
Organism: Pangasius sanitwongsei; assembly: GCA_037576675.1. NCBI lineage: Eukaryota > Metazoa > Chordata > Actinopteri > Siluriformes > Pangasiidae > Pangasius > Pangasius sanitwongsei. Next base: position 8,848,602 of record CM075029.1, on the reverse strand, counting down.
AACCTTCTTGACCTCATGCTTCTTAGCCACTGAAGGGGCAGGTGCCACCTTCTTCCCCTTGGCCTTCTTTCCTTTAGGCTGGGAAGGAAAAAAAAAAAAAAAAAAAAAGCAGAAATAGCTTTAAAATGAACCCTTGATCAAAGAGAGACACAGACACACAGTTGCAGCTTATGCTCAGATTTAAAAAGCTCGAGTTTTTGCTCCACATGGGTTTTCAGGTGAAGAAATTCAAACCATCACTGCAAAAGCTGCATGTTGCTAGTGTAACACGATTCTTAAAGCAGACTTGCAAAAATGTTCCAGATAAAATAAAAATAATTATTAAAAAAAAAAAAACACCCTACACACACACCTTTCCAGGGTTATGCTGAGTTTTCTGAATAAATGAATCCTCATCCTGACATGTGAGGTATTATGAGTCTGAGAGCCTCACTGAGAACCAGAGTTTGTTCAAGTGAATAATAAACTGATAAATGAGTGTTTACAGTGACAAATTAAGATTTGTATTGATATTCTGAATAATATATTCTCCAATTATCTTCTAAATTCTCACTTGTTCAGGTGTAGAAATGAGTGCCTTTAAATATATACCTTTCCAAACATCAGCAAGAGCCGTGAATAAGGTTTTTTTTCTTTAAACCAGCAGCTGAAAATATTCCCCTGTTAAAGTTTTTTTGGCGTCTGAACTGCAGTCAGTGAACTAAAAGCCTCATTTAACCTCATTAGCCAACCAGCTACAGCAAGCTAACCGGCTAAATCGCTTTCTAGCTAAACGGGACGCCATCCCTGGCCTAGCAAACTACATCACGGCTAACATCTTCCAACAAACTCAGATACTGCAGAATAAACTGAACAAATACAGCAAATTTCCCAAAACGCAAACCCTCCGAAAACCTTGAGTAATGAGACACCACTGCGCCAACACGACAAACTACAGAGCTAAAGCACTGCCGAGCCGCAAACCATTTCACTGAGCCAAGACCCAAATAATTCCTAAAATCCCGTGTTATTTCTTCATAATACATGTCGATAAATGATTTAATAACAGTCTATATTGCATACACTTCATTTCTTTGAACGTGAGTGATAGTATATAGCAGATGTTCGACGATTTTAAAAAGCTTGGCTTCCAAGTGAATAACAGTTTGACACTCACCATGTTGGTTCAGACAGAAAGGAAGAAGAAGGGGCTTGTGGGTAATTTTAAGCGGCGCGACGTTGGGAAGTGACGTCATTATCAAGCGACCGAAGAACGCGGAGCAGTTGTTTGGGAAATTGTTTACAGAATGCACGTAAATTACTTAATATTTTTATTTATTTATTTATTTATTTTACACATTTCATTAGGTTAAATTTAGCTAACTAGTTAATATTGGCTTTAGAGCTGGGGTTGATTAGTAGCTAGTTCATACTCACAAGCAGCCGTGTTGTTTAAACTAACAGTCAACCTATGAATGTGAATTTGTAAGAATCAGGTTCTTTTCATGTCTTTCCAGTGAAAGAGTGAGAACACTGAGCAGTGCGCATAAGAAATGGCCACACAACGGGTGCTCCCGCAGAGTAAAGAGACTCTTCTGCAGAACTACAACAAGAGACTAAAAGATGACATCAGATCCATACTGGACAACTTCACTGAGATCATCAAAACTGCCAAGGTGGGTCTGTGGGAGACATGACAGTTTAATTATATCTTGGGGAGTTTAATCTCAGGGATTAAAGCTTTAGTCTCCTGATTAGAAGGTTGTGAGTTTAAATCCCAATACATCCAAACTGCCAGCAAGACACTTAACCCACAACTGTTCAGCTGTGTCCTGTCTCAACTGTAAGTCCCCTTGGATAAAAGCATCAGCCAGATGAGCAAGTGTGAATCATAGCTGAAGCTATACAGGATACGTGCCGGTACTCTAGGGCATGGTCTAGCACAGTTTTAAGATTTTCCTGCTCTCTCCCAACTACACCAGTAGTTTAGTTGTTGTTCCTCTTTCGGCTGTTCCCGTCAGGGGTCGCCACAGCGGATCATTGGTCTGTGTATTTGATTTGGCACAGTTATTATGCAACCCTCTCCAGTTTTATCCGGGGCGCACTGTTGCACGCAATCCCAGTGGCTGGGGTTGGTCCCCTGGCCCGGAATCGAACCCAGGCCGTAGCGGTGAGAGCGCTGTGGCCTAACCACTAGTCCTCCAGGGACCCCTACACCAATAGTTTAGTGTTACATAGAATTTTGATTACACCCAAAACCTTTTTTTTTTTAGTTAACAACTGAAATGAATTTCTTTGTAAGAATAAATGATGCCAGTCTTGCTGAAAACTATAATACATATCATATATAATTCATCCAAACTGTTAAAATAATGGAAAGACCATTTGTAGCACCTCTTCTGTTGCTATGTCATGGCTCCCAAATACTGAGACGAGTCCTATTATTCAAGCAATGTTACAGTCCTGTCTTGACAACATCCTCTGCACCCTCACCACAAAGCACTGTATAAACTATTAGAGCATTGAGCAGCTGAGGATTTTGGCAGGTATATTTGGATTATAAATATTTTATTAAAATAATTGTGCCATACATATGTAATGTGATGATTTTATGATAAGGTGATCCATTTTCATACCATGGAATAGCACTCTGTATGTGGTGTACTTACACATTAAGATGCACTGTAAGGTGGTCATGGCTTTTCACTATCTAAGTTCAGTGACTAACATGATCCATCATAAATAGAAACCACCATAGCCATGACCTTGCCATGCTGCACCATGCAGTATTATGTATTTATTTTGATTTATTTTGTGCTTAACAATAAAATAGGGAAAAAATAATAAGAATTGACGTTCTAGCCTTGAAGTATTTACTCCAAAGCCACATGCTAGAGAGGCTAGAATGCCTGAACACTAGTGTAAGACAGACAACTTTCTGAATAGACAAGGGATTAGAGACACCTCCTTATTCTGTTTTTGTTTGAATGTTGGTAGTCCACATCACTATTTTTTTTCTGTATATGGAGCCTGAGGCGCCACAGAGATCAGAGTCTTTCCTCAAAGCAGATACTTTACTGAGGCTGTCTGAGTGTGAGGAGAATTTCACAGAATATTACAGATTTAAAATCACTAACTCCACCTACAAAGCTATGTGGAAACTAGTTTGGTGCAAATTTTTTGAAGTATGTAAACTTCTACATTGATACTAGATCAAATATCAGTTTAACTAGTGCTGCTGGCTGCCTGTGATTAAAAGTAGAGTAGAAGGAGGTGGCATGAAAATCACCAGATTGACCAAACAAGCCTACCAGTCAAGGACTCCTGCATAGAGTCATTGGGATTCTGTGTAAGAAACAAATGTTAAATAATTTCTCAGGTAGAAGATGAAACGCAGGTGTCTAGAGCAACACAGGCGGAGCAGGACCACTACGAAATGCACGTCAGAGCTGCAAACATCGTAAGACATTTTTCATGTCCTGTCAAGAACTTGATTCTCTAAAGCCTACATTTGAAACGTGTATAAATATATAATTTCTTTGTCTTTTTTATTGGCTGTTAAACTGTGCATATGATTAAAAAAGGTGCGAGCTGGTGAGTCTCTAATGAAGCTGGTGTCAGACCTGAAGCAGTTCCTGATTCTGAACGATTTCCCGTCTGTAAACGAGGCCATTAGCCTGCGCAACCAGCAGCTGCGTGCCCTGCAGGAGGAATGCGACAAGAAGCTCATCTCCCTGCGTGATGAGATTGCTGTTGACCTGTACGAGCTCGAGGAAGAGTATTACTCCTCCAGGTACAAATAGATCCTCCAGAGATCCTGCAGTCCTGTAGTCGAGTATCATGTACACACTCTTATACGCACATACCCTATAACTCATACCCTTGTGCCTTAGACCACAACGTGTGTGTGTGTGTCCAAATTCCTGCTTAAGGACATTCACAAACTGTAGTGCCTTTAAAATGGAACAAAAACATAAAGACGGGTTAAACGTGTAATTCTATCTTAACATTTTATTATCACATTTTCATAGCAGGATAGTCAACAGGACTAAAATGGAAATCTTGAGAGCACCAAAAACTTTTTACCAAAGTAAAAAAAGTACGTGAAAGTGGGCTTGGACGCTATCAAAAAATTCATACATCATATATTTCATGAAAATGAGTGTACTACTAATAAAAGTCTAATCAAAGAAACCATATATACAGTACACAATATAGGAGTTAAATAAAGATACTAGAAAAGGTGATATTTAGTAATATTGTCTCCAGAATAAATATGCTTTGCTTTATTATAAAAAAAAAAGGTTATGCAACAATATTGGCTTATGTAAAACTGTGGAAGAAGTTGGTTGAAATCACTAGTAGTCATGTGACAAAGTTCAGATTCAAATAGACTTGTGCAAAATAAGCTTATTTCTAATGCAGGCGAATGTAACCTATATGACTTAATGTTAAATATACATTTTAGTCCTCTTAACGATCCTAGGGGCATAATGTAAAATATTAAAATGTTTGTATGATCTCAAAGCTCAGTTTTATATTAAATATGCAGTAGTTTAAATAGGAAAATGTAAAAAGCTTAAAAAGCAGCTGAACTCACTGATCAGACCCATGTGAGAACCGGCCTAACGGTCTAATGAGCACGCTTGTGGCCAGTATTTTTTTCATAATTGTCTTCGTTTTCTCTTCTTGTAAGGTTGTTCAAACCAAATGTGTCATGTTACCCTGCTAGAGCATGCCACATTTGGTGTAAGTAGCCTAGGCATACTTTGAATTTGCTATAAATTAGGGTTCTTTAACCTTATCTGCAAAAGGCCAGTGTGACTACAGGCTTTCATTCCAGCCAAACAGGAGGCACTTGATTTTAACAAGGTGGTCGGTTGGAATGAAAGCCTGCAGCCACACCGGCCGTGGCAGATAAGATTGAAGACCCGTGCTATAAAACGAAGAGCTAGCATGCTTTGCTTGCTCAGATTCAATTAATTTTTAATCAAAGCTAGGTCTACGGGGTGATCAACATCAACCTGAGTCAAGCTTTATCCAGGATTACAGCCATCCACTGTATATCCTAAAAGGCAGGAATTGTGGTAAAACGTAGACATAGTTTCATACTTTGTACACATATAGGATACACTCCCAAGACCAACATTAATGATAATAAAACAATTACAGATTTAAGTTCTCTGGAGCTTTAAAGAAGGGGTATTCAACCAAAATTTGCAAAAATGTATTTTAAACATGCCAATAATCAGACTAGAGAGGGTAAATAAAATAAAATATCTATGAAAGTCTCTGAAAACTCTCCCCTTTCTGCCCTAATGCCTCTAGCCTAGTAGCTAGTCAATGATCTGATGAGCTGCCTTCAGCTAATCCACCAGCTCACTGAGTGGCACCCATAGATAAAGTGGGTGATTTTTATTTAATCTGAGCAATTATGTTTCTTTTCACTCTCTTATTAACAGTATAAAAAGATTGTTAGAAATATACCACTGATATGTTCAAATACTATAATACTATAGTAATTCCAGTATAGCGCCCAAGGCTGTTATATGGCCGTTGGTTTTGTGTAAGAGAAATGTTAATTAAGTTTAGTTAAGCTTTAATAGTAAAGCTGGAGGACATTGAGTTGCTGGTGCCTAACTGTAAATGGTGCTTATGCTTTAATTTTACACAGGTATATACAGAGAATTTGCAGGTCAGAATGAGTCCATGTTGTATGTCTTAGGATGCTGAAATTTTGTTACACCGGTCATTTGGCTTTTATATCCTGTGCTGTTGAACTGGTTGAACCGATGTTGTAATGCACTAAAGTAGGTATTTATGTAGACTCTGTACCTCTGAAATGAGGAGCACTCTGGGAGTTTTAATAATGTTGAGTAATTCTTGTACTTTTATGGCCTGTATTTAGATTTTTTTATTGTATTCAATTAAAAGAGATTATCATTGTCCTGTTAAAATGTTAACGAAAAGTTGTATGATTTTATACAAGTACTTTTTTTTTTAGCTTGCACTGGTAACATCTACAATGTTTACGCTGATCTTATTTTTAAAGCAGAGTTGGTTTTTCATTATCAATTCTTCCTTGAACTAGAAACCAATAGTTTAAACAGTGTAAGATATCAGCTATGGATAAATGAACGTTACTGTTCAGAGTATTGTAATGTTAACATTTCCCCCACACTGGGCCTGATTGGCCATTTTAAACTTTACAAATAAATCAGAAAGGAAAGAGAGCAACTTTGATGTCTTTTAGTATTTATTGGTCTCTTCCAAATTGGATTTTCTGCCTCTGCTTCAGTCTTCTGAAAGGTCTTTACTGCTCTAAGCTTTTTCTTCTTTCAGCTACGAAGTGGCATCAGAAATAATATTCAACATCTTTGAGATTAGAAAAGTTACTGAGTGATGTTACTGAGTAGAGTTTTAATATGTAACATGAAAAGTTTTTATAATCATAACAGGGCTTACACTCACATGGTCTGTATAGGACTTCTCTCAGCTTTTGACTGTCTGCATGCTTTTAAAAGTACTTTCAGTACCTTCTGCTTCTGTTTTGCGTGTTTTCGCTTTACTTGCTTTCAGATTTTTAAAGCAATACTTCAGTTGTTTTCAAGCTAATCATTGTCTACCACATCTGTAGTGTATGTGCATTTACCATGGACAAGGGTTTCTTTGCACTGAGACAAGAAAAAAAAAAATTACTCGCATATCATATAAGTCTCAGATGAATTGCTGCCACCTATAAATGTTTATGCAAAGCACATTTTTTTGGTAAGACAATTTCATAAATTCTTAAATTTGTTGATTTGTTCATTTAAAATGCAGTACTACTTTTCAGAGGGAGGAATCTGGGGTTGTGCATTACCAATGTACAGTCATGGAAAAAAGAAAGTACATCCTCCTTCAATTCTATGCTTTTATTTATCAGGGTCTAATAACAATTGTGCAGTCCTTACCAGCTTCTATAAACTACCAAATAGCCTCAGGTGGCAACAAAAGACACAGTAGATTTCAATATGTAGTCTAGTTTTTTTCTAGAAAAGTATAAACCAGCATTCAGAAACCATGGTGGGGGGATAAGTATACCCTTGAAATTTTGGCCCACTGTTTTTTACAACAGTGCTTCAGTTCATTGATGTTTGAGGGCATTCGTTTATGCAGAGCTCTCTTAAGGTCCTGCCACAGCATCTCTGTGAGGTTGAGGTCTGAACTTTGACTTGGCCATGACAACACCTTGATTTTTTTCTTCTTTATCCATTCAGATATCAGTTTGCTGGTGTGCTTGGGATCATTGTCCTGTTGCATGACCCAATTTTGGCCCAGCTTAAGCTACTGGCCTCACATTTGAAAGATGGCCTCACATTTGTCTCAAGAATATTCTGGTATAAAGTGGAGGTCATCAATGTCTTAAGGACTGCAAGTTTGCCAGGGTCCTGTGGCTGCAAAACAAGCCCAAATCAGCACCCCTCCACCACCATGCTTGACCATTGGTATGTTGTGTTTGTGGTGATGCAGTGTTTGGTTTTCACCAAACATGGCACTGTGCATGATGACCTAACATCTCCACCTTGGTCTCATCAGTCCAAAGGATATTTGCAAACCTAAGTCATGCTACCATTTTTTTTTTTTTGAGAGAAGGGGCTTTTTCCTAGTCACCCTTCCATGAAAGCCATACTTGTTCAGTCTTTTTCTGATTGTGCTGTCATGAACATAAACATTTAATGTGCTTACAGAGGCCTGTAGGTCACATGATATAGCTCTTGGGGTGTCTTTATATCTCTGAATATTAAAACAATCTGAGCTTGGATTAAATTTGCTGGGATACCCAGTCCTGGGAAGACTGGCAACTGTCTTGAAGGCTCTCCATTTGGAAAGAGTCCTTCTCACTGTAGAATGGTGAATTTTAAATTGTTTGGAGATGGCCTTATAACCCTTCCCAGATTGATGAGCAGCAACAATTGCTTCTTTGAGGTCATGGCTGTTGTCCTTTCTTCTGGGCATGATGTAGGCACACACCTCAATGCTCCAGAAGTTACACTTCTTTGGTGACACGTTAGACCCTGATAAATAAAAACATAGGAAAGGCCTAATAACAGTTGTTTTGCATTTTTAATTGTATCGCACCAATGTAAGAAATTCAGACAAAACTACTACAAACTCTCCCCCCACATCTCCAATTTGGTTACACAGATGCTCACAATTGGCTAGTATCACTTTGCTTGACAGGGCAGAGAGAGCAAACCATCCCCCAGATGCGTTTTTAAACATTTTTGATGGAATTCTCAGCAGCCCTTGCATTATAAGGGGGCTTCAGGTGTACTGTTTTTCTGTTCTTTCATCAATACAGGGAAATATCAGTTCTTGTTTGTGGTACTTACACACATGCTACAGAGGCGAGGTGGTAGACAAACATAGAGTTTTCCTTTACCGAAGAGGTTCCCAACCCTGGTCAAGGAATACCCCCTGCACGTAGTGTTTTCCTCACTCTAACACAACCACTTCAACTCAGGAAGTGCTGTTAAACAACTGATTAGCTGAATCAGCTATGTTAGAGCAGGGAAAACACTAAAATGTTCAGGACATGGGGAACTCCAGGACCAGGGTTGGGAACCTGTGCTTTAAGGTAATCTGTGTGTTCATGTAGGGCATGAACATTTCTGAAGAGGAAAGTTTGGTGTGCATGTATGTAATGTGTTTATATGTGACATTTCTAGCTGTGGACAATGGGACGGCGTCGAGTTGCCACTTTGCGAGGCGTTTCGTCAGCGAGACAGTTGGGGGTCACCCAATATGGCCCTTGACCCTTCAAACCCCATTACAGATGATTCGGAAAGGCCTGTCGCTACAGAAACAATGTCACATCACCTCAATGGCCATGGAAGCAGCTCAAATGAACAGTCTTGAAAACAGATCGGTTAGATCGCATAAGCTACTTACTTAATCTTTGCTCTCTACATTAATTCCTGAGCCAAATAAAAAAAAAACTTTCACTGACTTAAAAAACTTAAATGACATACACTCATCTACATCTCTGCAGCTGAACAAATACTGGATACTCTTTTTCTATGTCTGACTACTGTACATTCCTCTCATACCTCGCAGTATTATAGTGTGTGTGTGTTTACCGTACATGACTTATCACTCTTGGGTCAGGAAGACCCTGTTAGATATCTGTTTACACTGTTTTTTTCTAGTTCTTTTACATGATACTTTAGCACATAGAATCTCAGTCATTTGTGTAATTTTCATTGTGTTACCGTTTGAAGGCACATTTCCTTAGTTGCATCCACTACGAATAAAATGGTTTGACACAATAATTTTCTGAAGTCTTATTTACTTGGAAACATGTAGATATATTAAGTATTCACAATTCTCTCAATAATTGTGTTTGCAATGCAGTTATTGTATAAAAACAGGCACAAATTGTTCAAATAAATATTTACATAACATCCTGAAACTAATAGAAATAGCATTTAAAAATGCTAAGAAATCCTGGGAATAAAGAGAGACATGTTCACATTCATTCATTCATCACATTCATTCATTATCCTTTATCCTGATCAGGGTCATGGTGGATCCAGAGGAATTCCACGAACACTGGACGTGAGCCGGGAATACTCCCTGGATGGGACGTCAGGCCTTCTAAGGGCATCACGCACACACCTTGGGGCAATTTAGCATAGACAGTACATCTACTGGCACTCGTGTTATCCCACTACAACCAAAATCTTCCTTGGAACTTTTGACAAATATTTATTTTCATGCTTCAAATAATTTTGGTTGACTGCTTTTAATGACGTCGTACACAATGCAACATTAACATAAAAGTAATTCACATTAATCAACATAAAATAATTCAGCAAGTATCCCTTGTAATTTGCTGATTACACATTATATTTATCCGTATTTATCTGTACAAATAAGATATCTGCTAACTGTTCCACCAGCGCATGAAGGTTCATAAATCATTTCTCTAGGTGGTAAAATGGTATCTAACAGAAGCACAATTTCAGCGTCAGAGTTGATTTTTTGCAAAGGTAATGAGGGATCAGTATCTTCGGTTCATCTTCTTGAATTTCTCATAATGATAGTCATCTGTGGCCTTCTCGTTGTTTGGTCTCTTGCGGTAGTTGGGCGGTGATTCTGAGAGGAAGGGAAAAAAATGACCATCACAGCAAAACCAGGAACCATTAAATGTAAAATACTGTTAAGTAGCAAATGAATGAAAACTGGCAAAATAGACCGAAATGTATACTTTGCATTATGCAAACAGAATCTATAGTCATTGGTGATGAATTGTTTTTGGATTCATTTTCTATGAATAGCAAAGAACCATGTGTGTTTCCTGTGGTTCACTCTACATAATCTATCTATATTTACTAAAACCTATGTCTGCTTAGTCCTTGCAACTTTACCAAAACAAGACTGATATACAATTAAACTGGAACTTGGACTCCTGGAACTGACAATACCCCTTAAATATGTTTCTCTTTATTTCCTTTTTTATTTGCATTGTTCTCATTTCAGCTAAAGTTGGGATTACATTTTAATTATTGCAGTTACTATTTCTGCATTTACCCTTTTTAATTTATCAAGGCATTTATTTGTTTTTATGCATTTCTGTGTTAAATCGCAGTGTTCCATACAATGCCCGGACATATGACTGATAAAGAAGCACTAACTCTCTGTTAGTTTTGTGTTACTGTCTTTCTCTCTCTCTCTCTCTCTCTCTCTCTCTAAAGCATATTGTTTCCTCAAAGTGGATTAATAAATAAAATGTCTTCTTTAACAGGTATGAATAAACCTGGGTGCCCAGGTCGATTATCATCTACGCCCTGATCAACAATGATACATACAGTATGTGCAAAAGAATACAAAGACTGATTTGATTTGACTCTGAAAGTCTTTCAGAGGCGAGTGTGAGGGTTCGCACTTACTTTCCGGTGCTGGTTTCTCAGTGTCTCCAACACGCAGTGGTCGTGCTTTAGGCTCTTCTCGGTGGCGTCTGTGAGGTGCGTTCACATCTTCATGGTAGACTGAAAAGTGAGTCGAGTCAGTCAGTTGCTGCACTGTCTCATATATTCAGATGAAATACAGCAAAACACTCATCTTTTTAACTGTGAATAGCCTCATAGTGTTCGTGTTGTTAATGCTAAAATGGACATTTTTACAGATACACAAAAGTAAGGTGAGTGTATGTAAGAGCTAGTGGTCCAAACTGATGGACAATACTCACAGCGATTATGCTGGACGTAGTTCACGGCAATGTTTGTGGGAACAAATGAGGTACCGCTGTCTTTCTTCTTATTCCTCTGCTCGGCAATCAACTTCGCTTTGGCGTCCTCTGTACTGATTATGTTCTTTATCTTTGCACTGCACAGGATACAAACAACACAGTTCAGAACGCACACAACCCTACAAATTACTGCAGGAAACAGCAATGAGCAGACCACAGAAAGCAGAGCACAGGAAAGAGCAGTGACTACTCGTACATTTCTTCCCAACTCTTTTCTTAATCTCCCATTTCTTAATCTCTTCATACGAGTGTATCCTGATGCTAGATTTTAGGTTGAGCAAGCCAGTGTTTCTCCCAGGCTTATGCGCATTACAGAAATGACCCTACATAGCGAACAGTCTCTGAAGTTCACATTTTCTAACGACAGCATTCTGTATCTGTGTACGCTCCTTGAACTCTATGATGCCAACTGTCACTCACAAGAGCTGTGCACATATTGTCCTGCAAACTGTGGTGTTATTTTTTTTTTCCTCTTTCTTCACAGCTGACATCTGCCTGCACATTTCAGTGGATACAGAATGTATGTTGTACAATAGAAATACAATATGCTGGATGCAGATCCTGGATGCATTTGTTTTTTTGTTTTTTTTTTTGCATTTTATGAAGTTGCAAGTAGCTGACTAAAATGCATGTTGTGCATTATTGGTGGTTCAATCTTGATTGTTGTCGTTTTTGATATTTAAATGGCTTTATAGGATTGTTCAGCATTCTCACTGCACTAGAACACTATTATATTATTCTGGATTATGGTTTCTATCACCTACCATAATCCAGAATAAAATAATAGTGTTCCAGTGCAGTGATAATGGACATTATATACACACAATACATATGAAGTTAAGAATTTCATATGTATTACTTTTGGCTGTTATTATGGTCCCCGGAGGACTAGTGGACAGGCCATGGCGCTCTCACCACCGTGGCCCAGGTTCGATTCCCGGCATTCCCAGTGCCAGTCCCAAGCACTAAAACTGGGAAGGGTTGCATCAGGAAGGGCATCCGGCATAAAAACTGTGCCAAATCAAATATGCAGAGCCGAAAGAGGAACGACAACAACTTTTGGCTGTTATTATACCTTTGAATTCCTCATAGCTGTCCATTATTACTGACAGATCATCAAAGTAAACATATCTATACAACAGCACTGTTGAATTCTCAATTCTGCTTGGTCAGGAAATGAAGATTCATTTTCTTACATCATCAGTTCTGACAGTGTTGGCTGCAAGGCAAATCACAGGTTTCTATTATATTACAGCCAAATCACGGGGTCTACAGCGGATGCTCCACATCGACCGGTAAACAGATTTTTTTTCTAAAAATGTAACAATGAAAAACATTATCATCCATATGGTTTAGGTTTCTATGAGGAGACGCTGATTTAACATTGACGGGAGGAGTCTCCAGTGACGGAGCTTGGTAACAGTCAGAGGGAAAGCCGTTTCAGGGCAGACGACTTTACGTTGCACGGCGTGTTTTATCAGTCACTCGACCAGCTGTTTTTTGGTCTTATTAAATTTATAGCTGCAATAACGTAAATGTTAGCAGGAACTAACTTGTTTTGCAGACATTTCACAACGCTGAATGAACTGTGTCATTCTTTAATAAATTTAAACACGTAATCTTTGGCAAACTGCTGTGGTATAAGCAGAATAAAACATTTCGCAATGTGCCGGTAAGGAAAATGATCACCTCTTGGATCTCATCACACTACACCATCATTCTAACCGCACGTCCTGTACTGAACACACATCGTTTCCCAGGGACTATTTCAGCTCATGTGAGATCCATCCAGTTTTACATGAACACATGCAGACAGAATTCTCTTGGTGATTTCTTATCCCCCTTGTTGTGACCTCAGTTAACCCAGCTTGTGGAAATTTCTTTAAGGGAAGCCAGCTACCTTTGCTAAACCCTGAGGGTGTCAAGATTCCTTCGTTTTATAGTCCTCGATTCATGATCTTCCCATTCAGCAGCTGCGAATGTTCCTAATTATTTATCAGACAGTAATTCAACATGACAGGAAAAGCTGCACTTGCACCTACTCGATTCCCAGGTCCACTTCTGGGATGCCGCTAAGCATCTGATTGGACAACATCTCTTCTGTCTTTTTGGCAGAATTGACACGGATGTTCTCTGGCAGCTCGTACAGAAGATCCTCAGCATTCTTCATCTTCACCTTCTGCTCCTCTGCCTCCAATAACCCCTTCTTCTTCTTCAGCTCTGTTTCAATGTACTTCATCCTGAAAGGAAGAAAAACAGATAAATGATGAGATGATACAAAAAGCATCATCTATATTTTTCACCACTGTCTCATTTTTTTCCTTATTAAACAATTTTTTAAAAAAAAAATTAATGCGTCTCTACTGTCCATTTAGCCCATCTCTAATATAAATATTTCTCTATAACTCTGTATACATACATGTCTGCATCTTCATCTCTTCTGTTTGTCTCAGCAGAGAAAGCAGTTCCCAGGTTCAGATCATCCTCTGTACTGGAATGGGGGGAAAAAAAAAAAAAAAAAATGCAGCCTTGGTTACAAATATGCTCACACACGCCCACTGTAATAGACGCTGGGGACCAAACACTGGCCTCCACTGGGACACTTACTTATCTGTGACTCTGTCTTTCACTTTCTTCATGTCCACGATGCCTCCTGTCTTGAGCTTAAATGGATCATCCTGAAATATAGGGAGAAAAAACCTATTAGTTAAACACATACCACTACACTTGAATTTACAACACACCATGATGATGATGTAGAACTGTAACACCTTCAGTCACGAAGTAAGCATACCTCTATCTCTGCTTCCAGTGGTAACTTCTCTCCCACAAGTAACGACACTAAACTGGGGAGAAAAAAATCAAAAAAAGTGAAGAAAAAATTTAAAATTTACGCCTTGTACTTCTGTCACTGCACAATAAGCAAAACAAATGACAAATATACCTCTTTTTTTTTGTTCATGTACAAAACTGACTTCCATGTACATTTAATCATATTTTTCCTATCGAATGCCTGTTACAACACGATCAGGAATTAGAACAATTTTGTCTAAGACGGCATTTATGCTTACTGACGAAAGTTTTTATCCCTGTTGACATTAGCAGTCAAATTAAGACCCGTAGGAAAAAGTCCTGAAACAGAAAACAGTGCTGTCTCCACTACTTCTGCTTTGGATTCCTCATTAATACGACGTTTAACGTAGCTTGAAAATAGTGAGAGAGAAGAAGCTCTCGCTCCCTTGTTTTAAGAGCTAACAGCACAGCCGGACTGTTATGATTTATGTTTGAGATCGATGAAATTCCCCCCCCCCGTGCTTTGTTTTCATGTGACATCACAAAACGGGTGTATTTTGCCGTCTACCATTTTGATTCCCTACACGAAAGCCACATCTCTGCACGAAGACCCACCACACAGATACTCCAGTTGACCAGATCAACAAAACACGTTAAGATTATTCGAGGTCCTGAAATCACGAATCAGGGCCCGATGTTACCTAAAGAAAGACGGAAGGCTGCTGTTAATCGTATGACATCACAACCGAGGAGAAATGGGACTGAACGATCGTCTGTCCTTTCTCAGTGTTTGGTTTTTACTCTCATGACAAGGTAAAAATGTTGTCCCTAAGAATTTACGTGGTCAATTCTGAACTTCTGATCCTACGACTGATTACATTACCTCACCCAGCTTAAGGTTCACTACGGTAAAATGAAACATTATGCACTGTTTAACTCATTCATCCTCACAGCTCCAGAGATTTGGTGGAACTTTGAAATGAGATGTACAACCTAATTAGACAATTTTAATAAAAAAAAAAAAAATTCAACAATATTGACAAAAAGCAAAGAGCTTCCAGGCGAGATCTCAATACTCGTAAAGCACATGGAGGTAATGAGAATACAGCACCAAGCAACACACCAGAACCGCTAAGCACATCACAAATATTACAGCATAAACATAATGTGTTTTAGGGTTTAGGTTGCCTTCAAGAGATACCACTAGACACCTGAAAAGTCCTTAGAGGCAAGAAGAATACAAGTCTAAGTTTGTATCAGGTTCAGAATTTGAGTGGTGCTGACACTGGAGACTCCTTCCATAAACGTCTCCTTACAGAACACTTAACCATAGCGACGATACATTTTTTAAAATCCATTTATTAGTCACAAGTTGTGTCCCAAATGACCTACTATAGACTATGCACTCTACCGTCTAATGTATAAATTTTAGAAGGTTAATATCGTCTCTAATGGAACACTAACGGTTTTTTACTAATCGGAAGTATACGCCGTTACCCAGTGGATGGCAAATGACGTCGAACGCACGTAATGCGACGCCACTACCTTTAGCAGAATACCCAGCGTCAACGAAAACTTACTACTACTTATTTCTTTACCGTATATGTCAATGTTACCTTTTCTGATTCTGAGTAAATCTGAGCCAGCGTCAGCGCCCAGTAGCCCCGCCCCCTTCCGCTAAACAAAGCCGCGACCGTTGAGTGGATGAGGTGTTCAGCTTTCTACACGAAGTGTATCTTTCAGCTGAATACTTCTTCTTGATGGAATTTTCAGTGGAAACACAATACTCACACTATTTATACTACAAAATGGCGTAGAATAGTGCACAAGTATGCGCTTATGGGACGTACGTTTAGACTACATAAATCTTCCGCTGCACTAGTCCCTGTGAATAACCTGTTACTATAGAAACCATAACGTATTAGAACGCGCGCATTAATCCAAAGCTGTGATTCGCCTTGCAGCCGGAACTACTGTCATCGAAAATTAATCACCACCTTCTGACCAATCAGAACCGAGAATTCCACCGCGCTGTGGCATAAAGCTACATGAAATAATACTCACCTCACACCTTTCTGTCGTCTCCGTAAACTCTGCAGCTCCTTTGCTTCATCAAGTTTAGTCCTGTGGACGTAGTTATTTAAAACTCAGCATTACTTACAACAACACACTGTTTTCATACTGGGCCAATATCAGAATAAGAATGTTTATGAAAAGTTTATAAGTAGCCTACAAACAGCAAATTGGTTATTCTGTTTTTAGCAACACAGAAAGACAGCTAGCTAGCTAACGTTACGAAATCGATTAGCAGTAAGCTAATGCGGTGGGCAGATTATCAACCTGACTTCTGCAGTTACTTCGTTAGATTCCTCTTCATCAGAAGATTCCTCCTTCCTTCTCCTGAAATGTTTACCCGCTGGCATGATGAGATATTTTACTATGTATTGTTATGAAAACGTTACTTTCTCCTGCGCCTGACTGGAAGCGTTTCGGGAAACAATGTTCACTTCTTCTCTTAACTGAGGCGGCCGCCACCTACTGGACTGGAGATGTACTGCGCTCAAGAGCTCTTCGTTCGTTTAACCCAGGATTCTCAAAAAACCTTAAGTGTAATATAATATAAATTCCTCGAATTTGTTTTATGAACATAATCCATCTATTCATCATCTATTCGAAATATCAGGGCCATTATTCAAACGTGTGCAATAATATTCTGGCTATTTATTTGAGCCAAAAAGCTTTCATTCCTGAACTTTCCATCAACAGTTTAACAATAAACATTAGATTTAAGTTGACATTATTTATGGGCTGATTTGTTTTTGAGTTACTGAGGGTTGGATTGAACCCTTGCATTTCAAGTGACTGGTCAAACAGACTCATAACTATAAGAACTCACATCCATCCATCCATTTTCTGTACTGCTTATCCTACACAGGGTCACGGGGAGCCTGGAGCCTAACCCAGGGGACTCGGGGAACAAGGCAGGGGACACCCTGGAAAAGGGTGCCAACTCACCAGAGGGTACAAATCACACCCATGCACATGCTATAGACAATTTAGAGATGTCAATCAGACTACAGTGCATGTCTTTGGACTGGGGGAGGACACTGGAGTACCCGGAGGAAACCCCCGAAGCACACCACACATGCAGGGCGTAGGCAGGAGTTGAACCTCTAGCCCCAGAGGTTTGAGGCAATCGTGCTAACCACTAAGCCCCCGTGCCTACTGTAAGAACTCCATAGCATAAATATAAACTTAATTATGGTAGGATGTGGTTTCCATCTCTGTAACAATTAAATAAACAACACAAACACATATCACAGACTGCAGAGGATCTATATCCTATTCACCAACGCCATGTTCCTTAAAATGTAAATAATTCTGTGCTAATCTACTGTGATTCATCCTGTAGTAGACCTTTTAGATTGGACCAATCAATACTCGTCTCTCTCAGAATACATTTCAGGGTTGGTTTTTTTTTGTTGCTACACTCAGTCCTCTGCCTGGCGTCCATCACACCTCCCTGTATTATGCTTCCCAATCATTTTAATATCAACTCTATCAACTTTAACTGTGATCAACTCACACTATAGTGGATATAGAGAACTTCTTCACTTCCGTGCCTCCCTCTTACATTTCCTGTCCCAACTCTTTCCTGTCCCAACTCTTCTTGTCTTCCATTTCTCCCATTTTCACAACTCTGCTCCCATTTCCTAATTATTACATTCCATATGCATTTTTAAATTTCTGCTTTACTTATTGGTATTTCAGTGTCACCTCTATCGTGGATGACTGCTGATTTATCTGCACTGCCAGCCCTCTCTTTGCCTTCTTAGTCCCTGATGTACTGAAACTCACATAAACCTGAGTTCCTGATTGCTGGAATTGTGTGGATCAGTGTAAAGCCATGTTTAGAATATGCTGTGTGATGATATTGTCTGAAGACTTGCCAATCCTTAGCTGGAATCTTAGAATATGAATACTTTCTCTGGTTTTGTCTATATGATAGTGGCCATGGTAAAACCATAATATCATGGTTGAAAGCCATGTTTCTTCACACTGCCAAACAACTATTCTAACCATGGCTTCATTACCATAATAAAACCATGGTTAATTTTCCTAAGGGATTTATTTTATTTTTTTTTTGCATTATCATATATTCCATAAGCAGTCTCATCTTTACGTGGGTTAAGAAGTTTTCACATTTTATTACTTCTTTTCTATTATTTTACACACTTAAATATGGCCATTTCCCATCATTTATATGCCATCATTATCATTAATACTTTAATGTCACTCCAACAACAGAGCAGCAGAACGATTTTTGGCTCCAGTACAGTCAGTACACTTTAAAAATTAATTTCAGATTCATTCACGCCCTGCACATGGCTGCTTTCTTTGCTGGTGGTGTTGCCAGATCCGTCGCTTTCCCTCTTTATACCTTTGAACTGTTATTGCGTTGCTTTTTTTTTTTTGACGGTTGGGAATTTTGCATACATTAGTCAAATAGGTGGGCTGTACTTAAAAAAAAAAAAAAACAGCAAATAGTAAATGCCTAGGCTACACAGTACACTGATTAAAACGGTCATGCATTAATACACTATGTGGCCAAAAGTTTGTGGACATCTGACCATCACAGTCATATGTACTTGTTGGAACATCCAGTTCCAGATTTAATTCTTCTTTCTGTTATAATAACCCCCACTCTTCTGGGAAGGCTTCCCACTAGATTTTGGAGTGTGGTTGTGGGGATTTGTGCTCATTCAGACACACGAGCATTAGTGAGATCAGGCACTGATGTAGGGTGTGAAGGCCTGGGGTGCAGTCAGTGTTCCAGTTCATCCTAAATTCATTCAGTGGGGTTGTGGTCCGGGCTTTGTGTATGAATTTTGTGCCAGAGGTTTCGAATAAAATAATAAAATCAATATCACAAGCAAAAGATTAATGATCCAAATCAAAATAGAATTTTTTTAAAAAAGATTACTTCTTATTCACACTCTCAGTTTTGCTTTAATTGTCTATTTGAGGATTTTTCTGGAACAATTTATTTATTTTTTTGCTTCTGCAATCTTTTTTTGCTGACTTTTGTCACATTTTTATGGGGGGTGGGTCTTAGAAGAAGGCCTTCACCTTAAATCTCTATTGGTCAACTGATTTTGGAGTGGGAGGTTCTCTGAAAGTTAGCCACGCCCACCCCATTAACAGTGGAGTGTCCTCTAACATGGCGGAACGAACGGAGTCGACTGCTCAGCAGCACGGATGCTGTATTGTAGTTGCAGTAAAAAGCTGACAAAAATAATACAAGTAGCTACTGAATTGGCACCTAGTTATCTTTTTAAACTGCCCCTTACCTGGATGGCGTGAAGACACTTGTATGATAAAGAAATATGTGTGAATGCATCTACAAATGATTCAGTAGCTACCTGTATTATTTTTGTCAGCTTTTTAATGCAACTACAAAATAGTTTCCTTGTGCTGTTCGTTCCGCCATGTCAGAGGATGCTCCCCCTTTTAATGCAGTGGGCGTGGCTAACCTTAAGAGGACCTCCCACTCCTAAATCAGTTGAGATTTAAGGGGAATGCCTTCTTCTAAGACCCACTGAATAAAGCTGAATAAAGACATTTGTTCTCTCACTATAGATGAAATGATGGCTGTATATCCCTCTTCAGGCTCCAGTGCTGTGATTTGAATGAAAAGACACTGCAGACAGACAGTTAGAGAGACATAAATCTGCCGCAGACTTTGGGTATTTAGAGGGATATGACTCTACTGAATATGAAATTTGCCAGAATTTTACAACACAAGATGTTTTTTTTAAGCGCACCATGATAATATTTTACAAATATAATGGAAACGAATAAGATTTCATTTCTGATTTAACTCCTCAAACCCACAGTGCCTGTTGGTGCGTTCACACTTACATTCCTCAGTACACACTTGCATACCTACACACCTTTCCTGTATGTTTTTGTCTACAGACTGAATCACTCATAATAGTTATTCAAGGTACACGTACTCACCTCCTCATGAGTATTTAAGGAGTCGGAAGTTTGGACTCATCAGTCTCATTTTGCTCATTTGATTCGCAGAATTTGTGCTGCTAATTATTTGTGATTGATTGATTTTGGTATATGACCCCAGATTATTACAGATAGTGTATGTATATATATATGTCCATGTTTATGGTTAGTCATGGAGGAAAAGGAAGCCAAATATCATTTGTTTATCTTTTTTTTTGTGTGTGTATAGGTAAGACAGCTTCCCTTTGCACAGTTAGTTTTGGGTGTTTATTTGTTGTTTTGCCGTGGGCTGGCCTGAAGCAATACCAGTGACTGTAAATATTTTCTACAGTATATCTCATAAAAGATCATTTGTGTCTTTGTCCTCATTTCTCAATTTCCTCATCTCAGATTTAAGTTATCAATCCAAACCGTAGACTTGGGCGTAACGGAAATGGTGAGATAGCCTGCGTTTAAAGAAGATTATGTTCTGCTTACATCATCACACAGCACAAAAATCTGGTTTTAGATAGTCTTGTTGGGACAGGCTTACCAGTTCATCACTCTTTAGAAAGATTGTTATAAGTGCAAGTTCCCACAGACATTAAGAAAAAAACACAATGGTGCATGCTGTTATAGAACAATAAAACACAACGCGGTGGTGTGATACGACCCGACACCGAATAGAGTTTGCCTACAGTTACACTTCTTTAATAATTAAAGAACAACAGGTCATACTCTTTAGCGGTCTATTGTTACGTTTAATGTTGTGGAATATCTGCGAGACAAGTTAGTTCCTATTATCACTTACATTATAGCAGTTGTAAGCAACTGTTCCTTCACCAGCATCTCTTTTTTTCTCTCTTTAAATTAATATTAATAATAATAAACACTTGCCAGCTTGTCATGTTATGGAAAAACCAGAAACTCCCAAAGACTCTCCTGTGTCGGAAAACGTTTACAAAGCACTGAAACTGGAGACTCCTTTCCTAAATGTTAAAAAGAAACCTTCGCCATATCAACACAATAATCACGTTAGGCAGTCGTGGCCTAATGGTTAGAGAGTCGGACTTGTAACCCGAAGGTGACCCTAAAGGTCGTGGGTTTGAATCTCAGGTCCGGCAGGGATTGTAGGTGGGGGGAGTGAATGACCAGTGCTCTCTTCCACCCTCAATACCACGACTGAGGTGAGACCCTTGAGCAAGGCTCCGAACCCCCAACTGCTCCCCGGGTGTGTGTTCATGGTGTGTGTGTTCACTGCTGTGTGTTTGCATTTGGATGGGTTAAATGCAGAGCACAAATTCCGAGTATGGGTCACCATACTTGGCCACATGTCACTTCACTTTAAGTTAATCTGTTTATTATTAGTATTAGATGATGTGGAGTCCCTGTGAATGAGTTCTTATTATGTGATTTGGCTGACACTGTCATCAGAGCTGCTATTATTGAAAATGACTCAACACCTTTTGACCAGTGGAGAGTTCAGCAGCACTGTCGTATAATACAAGACTCTCTGTGTACTGAGTTGGGTTTTAGTGCGCATCGCGTGGCGTTGGTACAGACCTGGCAACCCTGCGCATCACCAGCGCTCGGACTGCTAGTCTGTGTTTGTGTTGCTTAGCTTAGCGTGCTAGTGCTGCAGCAGGGGAAAGGCAATTTGCGCATTTCAGTTTGGCCTAAAATGAACGTTTTTGAACATTTCCTCTGGATGTGCTGCTGAGGTGCGTTTTTTTTTTTTTTTTTACTGTTTAGTTATCTGAACAGAAAACAAAATGTGTGTTATTTTCGGTTTTCTCTGGGCAGTGGCCTCCGCTATAAAGACCTTTAAATAGATTTGGAGGTATTGCTGCTAACAGTTGCTCAAAGTGTCAGTTAGCAAAATGATTATTCTGGAGAAGTTAAGCAATATTGCAGCAATATTGATAAATAAATAGCTAGCTAATGATATTCCTGCCAGATGTTTGGGTCCTGTTATTGTCATGAAACAGCAGTAATGATGTCGAAGGAAGTAGTTTTTTTTTTTCTTGTAGTTAGCAGACAAACCATTTTGTCTGTGCTGTGTCACAGACCTGAAGCTGTCCTGTATCATTACTGGCATAATCAGAGGAGGATTATAGCAAATATTATTCCAAAACAAAACAAAAAAAAGCCAAGGTGTCCATGGTGATGTTTGACTCCTGTCTGATGCAACACTCAGGATATGATTGTTTTGTTTTATATCTAATATATCAGTGAGATTTTCATTTAATGCCAGACACCACAGGGTCATTTTTAAAACAAAACACAGAGCAGTTCATCTTCAGCAGTATTTTCATACAAGTATTTATTTATCCTTCATATATTTGTATGTACTTCATCAATGGCTGTTGTTCGAATTAAAAATATTTAATTCATTGTGAAGACGCCCAAAGACAAAAGTTGGATGGCGAAATCATTTCTTTATTGTTGAACCATGAAATCAGCATGCAGTATTTTTTAGGTTGATAAAAATATTTCTGTGCCATTCAGAGTAGAATCGAACATAAATCCAAGGATAATCAACATTTTGGGAAATTTCGCCTCACTGTAACGTAACACTTACACGCGTAAAATTCAGGGTTTGCTGAATATTCGTTAAATCATTAGAAAGAGGTTGACTTTCCCATCATCAGAGAAAATTCGAAAATTGCTCCATCGCACTAATTTAATTAGCGCTCTAACACTTCTCGCCATCAAAAATGCCCGACAACACTGCCTCGAAATGGGAAAGGTCGGGTGTTAGCACTAGGGCTGCACGATATATCGAAATATCGCAAACGTAAATGTCGCGATATGCAGATCAGGGGCTTGGGATAACTGAAAGAGTTTTAATACTTCAGGAAGTTAGGAAAAGTCACAGCTTTAGGGTGACACAGATAGCAGAGATTGCTTTCTTTTCCTCAGAAGAACATGAGCTTATGTCATTTTCAGTTTTTAAATAAATATAATTTAAATGGATTTTTACGCACTTATCATTAGCATTATCGTACCTCATATCGCACTATTTAACAAGTTATCGCATATCTCATTTTTCTTCAATATAATGCAGCCCTATTTAGCACCCACAATTCCTTGCGGACTGAGCATGCGCGTATATCTCCTTTCAGTGGATTTTCTGAATAAGGTGTTTACATGTTACAAATTTCCGGTTAAACAGGCATATTCCAAGGGTGGGACTCGGAATTTGGGGAAAAGGATATTGCCTTAAACGGATTGCCGCGTTTACATGACTCAGTACTCAAATTCTGATTAATATCGTGAGTATTTATGTGCATGTAAACATAGTCAGTGAGTGTGTGTGGCTTCCGGCGATGGACCCAGTGTTCCAGGGTAAAGTGGAATGAGTGAATAAATAACATATAAACTCTTTCAGGATGTTTAGCACAGGTTAACCATGACCGTGTGATGAAGCGGCTAAAAGTTGTAGCAAGTTTCCACTACGGGCTGTCAGAACAGCTTCAGCGTTCCTCGTCACAAATTCTACAGGTGTGTGGAGCTGTACTCGAGGGATGAACGCTGTTCTTCCAGAAGAGAGCGCAGTCTAACACGTCTGATTATTCAGCGAGCTCTCGCGCTCCACAGAGGAGACGTATCGACTTGCAGTGCCTGTGCATCGCCCCCGTTTTTCCCCTTCAGTTTCCTTCAATCATCCGTCTGTCCGCGTGTTGATAAAAAATAAATCATTTGGCCTCCAAGCCTATTTACACTTTCATATTTTACACGTTATATAATATTCAGTGCAATTCAAATGATAAGTAAAAGGTTACACAGCAGGGTCCATTACAGGCAAACGCATTTTTCTATAATAAAGCGCACCAGATGTGTCCCTTTTTACCTGAACTCATGTTGTCCGTTATTATCTAACTGATATTACCATTACGGTGCAGTGGTTCTCTGTGATTGCTTGTGTGACGATACACACACACACTGACAGTCAAATCCTTATATTAAATGAAGCAGAGTCTTAAGTCTCTGAATTTAGTGCTTGTTCTACATGAGGTCTCTGTGCTTAGATGCTTGCCCCGCCCCTCTCGAACCATCCTGAAGTCATGAGGTGTTTATACAACACTTAGAGATATGGTTCTGACAATGAAGTGGAAAAAAAAAAAAAGTTTCTTTATTACCTGAATTCACTTTATTCCCTGAATGCACTCTACACTACACCCTGTGATATGTGTCATATATGTAAACTTATTGTTTATAATATTGCTAAATACATCGTGTAATTAGTTGTGGTTCTTCTCTTTAGTTCAACGCCTCGTTTTTTTTTTTTTTTTTTTTCTTCTTTGAGACATCAGAGCCACAACATGACAGACTGTGGAGATGTTTGTCCACACTTGGACTCCATAGGTGAAGTGACCAAGGAGGAACTTCTGCAAAAATCAAAGGTAAAGCTTGAATGTCAATGCAACCAATATTAAATTTGGTCACCTCTGGTTATTTGTAATGATCGAATCGATACGCCGGAGAAACGTCAGTATGTACAAGCTGAATTTGACATGACGTGATTTGTGAAAGGCATTTCAACATTCGATTTTCTTTTACTGATAGGGCACCTGTCAATCATGCGGAGTAGGTGGTCCCAACCTCTGGGCATGTCTTCAGGTGAGAAGGAAAATGAAGTTTTTTTTTTGTTTTTTCATTCAATTGGTAAATGAAAACGTTCTGCTTGTATATGCTACACTGTGCCGGCATTCTGAAACAGAGTGTTGGTGGTGTAGTCCACTAAATGAATGATGATCATATTTATGTGGCAGTCTGGGAAAACCCATTGGATGTCACTGTGATTGAATTTTAGCAAACAGCGAAAGATGAAAATTGTGTTTTTGTCAAAAAAAAAAGAAAAGGTTTTTCTGCCATTAACATACCTTTAGTTTAAAGCGTAAATATATTCCACCAAAACAACCTAGAATGTTTTTTTTTCTTTCCTTTTTATGGTTCTGCTAGTGGAGGCATTATGGATCGTGTTGTCCCCCCTCCGTCTGTCCGAGATTCTCTTTAGCGTGATATCTCAAGGATTGGTGAAATGTTTATAGGATTTATAGGATAGAATGATCATTGTAACCAGCAGATAAACTGATTAGATTTTGGAATGGATCCAAACAGGATCAAGGTCACAGCAAGGTCAAATGTCTGAAGTAGTTTTTTTTTTTTTTTCATTTCAAAAGCTTCCCAGTGGCAGGATTTTTTTTCCTTAATTTAATCTTGGCCAATTCTCACCCACCAGCCAGGTCTCCGTTATCATATGACAGCTGCCAACCTATGATGGCTCCGCGTGAAGCCAGCCAACTGCATCTTTTCGTGCTGCTGCTCATGCTGCGTCATGGGATGACATAACACCCTCGGAGGAAAGTGCTGTTCGCCCCCTTCTGAATGCATGATTTCACACACACCCACGATTGGCTAGTGTCACTGTGATTGACCTGGGAGAGAGAGTATGCCATTCCTTCCCTGAGAGCGTGGCCAATTTTGCTCTCCTAGACTCCCGGCTACGGTTGGCTGTGGCACCGTCTGGATTTGACGAACTCGGGACCTCTGGATGCTTCTATATCGCGTCCCTCCAGAGCAACTTGAAGTATTTTTTTAGGGTATTTCTGGCATACGAATCAGTAACAAGAAGAACTTGACTTGTTGGTGGTGGAAGCATCTCCGTCAGTGCTGTCGACATCGAGTTCTACTTGTTTAACCTTACCTTGGCTATTTGCCTGCTGAGGTCACGTTGAGTAAGCAGCCAGTTTAACAAATGCTGCTAATCATGACCTGTAGGTGCTAATAAAGACCTCTGCTCTTTTTTTGAAATAAAATAAAGGATATTATTATTAAATGTGAAATGATTGAAAGATGGGCGGGACTTCTGAAAAGAGTCTGTAGTCTATGAACAAAAGGCTGTATTGTAGATTTTTAAATTGATTATATTTATAATTGCGTTTCATATTTATCCATCTTATTTATCACCTTAAATGCAAATGACATTAATAAATAGTGCTTGCTTCTTCAGTGTGACTGTCCCTATGTGGGCTGCGGAGAGTCATACTCAGACCACAGCACCACACATGCGCAGGTAACTCTGAACCTCACATACATTCTCGCCTGTCCAGCATCTATCAGTATCATCCTTCAGTGTCTGTTCTGTTTATTCGTTCATCTGGGTAACTTCCCTTTTCTCTCCAGGCGAAGAAACACAATCTGACAGTGAATCTGACCACGTTCAGGGTGTGGTGTTACGTGTGTGAGAGAGAGGTGTTTCTGGAACAGAGGCCTATAAGCCCAGTGGCCTCAACTCAACGCTACAAACCTCTCGATCAGGTATCCTCATCCATATATCTCCGATCATCCTATCATCATCTGAACTTGAAGATCTTGTGCATAGCACTCTTCATTTGATAACAGGGAAATTTTTCAGCCAGATGGTATTTTTCCAATAATGTGAATGTGAATCTTTTTCTTGACCTTATTCTAACCTGTAGTTTCTTCTTCTCAAATTAACCGTATAACTCTAGCTTAAAGGATGGCAGATATATCTCTTATTTATTTGTTAAATTACACTGTGCTCATACCCGGAAAAATGTTTGTTTTTCCCCAGGATTCTCCTCCCCAGACTGCATGTCACCCATTAAAGGCAGTGCCGATCGCTGTGGCGGATGATGAAGGTTCAGAGTCTGAGGAGGATGAGTTTAAGCCCAGAGGTAAATAAACAACACAACTGGCAGCTTTTCCAAAGCCGTACACAATACCAGTCGATGGATTGGTGTGAATGAGTGTGTGAATGTGTACATGAGATGAGATGTACACTATATGGCCAGAAGTTTGTGGACACCTGACCATCACATCCGTATGTGCTTTTTGAACATCTCATTCCAGATTTGCTGTTACAATAACCTCCACTTTTCACGAGAAGGCTTTCCACTGGATTTTGGAGTGTGGTTGTGAGGATTTGTGTTCATTCAGCCACAAGAATATTAGTGAGGTCAGGATGTTGGGTGAGAAGGCCTGGGGCACAGTCGGCGTTCCAGTTCATCCCAAAGGTGTTCAGTGGGGTTGAGGTCAGGGCTCTGTGCAGGACACTCGAGTTCTTCCACTCCAACCTTAACACACCATGTCTTCATGGAGCTCGCTTTGTGCACAGGGGCACCGTCATGCTGGAACGGGTTTGGACCCCTTAGTTCCAGTGAAGGGAAATTGTAAAGCTACAGCATACAAAGACGTCCTATACAATTGTGTGCTTCCAACTTTGTGGCAACAGTTTGGGGAAGTACTTTGGTTCTGGATCCATACATCGTAATATAATTGAAGCAATATATTGCATCAGTCAGTTTCTCCTCCATCTAATCTAGGAAGGAATACGTGATATTTCACAGAGGGAAAAATATGGTGTTCTGAGTCTCATCATCCTCAACACCACATTGTTTTGCTTATCATTTGCATAAGGCTAAACGTTGGTCAGTCTCATCACGCTCCCTCCTGCCCCTGCTTTGCTTTGCCAGTGGTTGAAAAATGAATGACTTCTGGGTCAAAGTGACATGTTTCAGTATCCATACTGTGTAAATTTAAAGGGAGAAGAAAGGGAGGGGGGCAGATATATATGAATATGTGTGTGAAATCTTTTCAGGAACCTTTTTGTAGGTTTTGCTTTTTAAACTTTACATGTGACCTTAACATGATCACTTACATTACTATTTGTAAGTGGTATTATTATTACTTTTAAATAATGTAATTATGCAGAGACCAAGAAAAAAACAAACAAATTAGAACTATTATACTACAATTAAAAAAAAAAAAGAAAGCAAAAATTAATGACTTCCAGACAATTTGTCACATTGTCGCTCCTGTTGTGATTCTAGCCCAGTTGGCAAAATGTTAGATGAAGACTTGGGCATTTTAATCTTTTTGTCCCCTTTTTCAGTTCAGGTGTATAACACTTTTAACAATAGCCATCATTACAAAGCAGCTTTAGAGAGATCTGAATATCAATTTAGATTCCTAATGAGCAAGCCAGAGGTGACAGTGGCAAGGAAAAACTTCCCGAGGCAGCATGAGGGTGAAACCTTGAAAGGAACCAGACTCAAAATGTTCTAAAAATACTATAGTATACTAAAATGTATGCTTATAAACTCAAATGGTACGAAGTGATTAAATCTGCAGAGATCCACATGAGAAGGCCTTCCACTGAAGGAAGGTGGAGACTTGGGCATAAACCTCTTTTGAGAAGTGCAAGTCTTTAGGGTATCCATGTTTGTGGATTTATCTCTTCTTCCCCCTTTTCTGCAGGCCTCACAGGGATGAAGAACATTGGAAATTCATGTTACATGAATGCAGCATTGCAGGCCCTCTCAAACTGGTGGGTTCAACAGTCACGGGTGGATGGCGTTCGGTTTAAAATCGCAAATCCTGTTTTTCCGTTCTGTGTCTATAAAACAAATTTCTCTCGTTTTCTCAACTTTCTTTTCAATTCTGTCTCTTTACCAGTCCTCCTTTGACTCAGTTTTTCCTGGACTGCAGCGGGCTGGTGCGTACAGATAAGAAACCTGCTCTGTGCAAAAGCTATCAGAAACTCATCTCTGAACTCTGGCATAAAAAACGGTATACACACACACACACACACAGACACAGACACACACACTGCTGTAATGTAATATGTCTAGGTTGAAAAAGGGCTTTTCTATTTTTGGGGCTAGTCTAATAGATTCAGTCATAACAATAATAGTTCATTGCCTCCATGTGGTCCAAGGTTATAACTCATTCTGGGTCCTTTTTTTAGCTCCTACCACATTGATACATTCGTTGTTTTCCATCCCCCTGTTTCTTTCTTCCTGTTTAGACCCAGTTATGTGGTCCCCACTAGTCTGTTTCACGGCATCAAACTGGTGAATCCTATGTTTCGAGGCTACGCTCAACAGGTTTGTAAAGTATGCCTTCCAATGCATACACAAGCTCACAGAAGCAATAAACAGTGTGGATTTGTTGTTTCTCACAGACACACAGGTATGTGGAAACGCTGACGAAACCAAGCAAAGCCATCATATAACTCTCCTACTATAACTAAGAGTCACCTCATGGGAAAACATCTTGAGAAAAAAATAAGCACGCTAACCAGACTCAGACTATCTTTTTTTCGTGTGACACAAGGACAGAACACCACATCTCAAACCTGAAACGTTGTTCTAACGACTTGCTGACTTTTTATCAAGAGCAAAAATTCATTGTGCTAGAAACTTTATTAGAAGAGGATGATGATCACAGACAGTCCGTATTAATGCCCTTCACTAGCTAACTAGCCTAGTCAGTTCGGTTTCACATTGGAGCTACTGAATTTCTGATTTATCCACCCCTGCAATATGTGAAAAACAGTCCAGTGTATAGCAGCCAATATTATAAGATGCAGTGCTCATATGATGCAAAAAAAAAAGTGTTTCAGTATTGTGCAAACAGTTCAAACTTAGCTTTGTCAGCATGCTCTGTGCCCTTCAGGACACTCAGGAGTTCCTGCGCTGTCTGATGGATCAACTGCATGAGGAACTGAAAGAGCCTGTCGTTGACTACAGCAACTCCATCACTGAAAATGACTCGGAGAGCAACCACGACAACCAACACCATGCTGACGGAGACCGTAGCCCCTCGGAGGATGACTTCCTGTCATGTGACTCGGGTTCAGGGAGCGAAAGAGGTGATGGAGATCGAGCAGGAGGTGAGACGGAGCTTCTTATTCAGGACGAGTGCACAGGAACGAGGGAGAGCAGTGGGATCTCTGAGAAGGAGAAGCTGAAGGAGAGACGGCGGGAGGACAGAGGAGAGGAGAGGACGCCGGAGATGGACGAGGACGCCGATGTGGACACGGCAGTGCAGGAGGAGCAGAACGAAAGAGTTGGAGAGCAGATGGGGACCGGCAGAGCTCAGGGAAGCACAGGTACACAAACTTGACTATACATAATACTGTGTGCTTTGAAGTTGTGTAAATAATAATTTATTAAAAGTAATCACATTATTTAAATGTGTGCTATAATATGTTGGCTGCTAAGAGTCAGAGAGTTTTTCATTCTGAGCGTTCCAATCATAGAACCCATTTTTATTCAAATTGTCTTTAGATTCCACTTCATGATATTCATAGATAGATAGATAGATCACTTTAATAATCCCTGAGGGAAATTCACACACAGGCATAATAACTTTGATAATGATGGGCTATGATTTCCCCCACTGTTACAGAATTGTAAAATCAGAGACCTCCTGGCTATGCTTTGAGAACTATGGCTCTAGAGTCTACCCTGGTGCCATTGTCACTAGGACAACCTTTTAAATAATACATGTCGAATGAGTCATATAACAGCCTTATAATATTTTAGTAGCTACATTGTGATTTATTATGGTGTCCTCTGAACACTGGGTTCATTATCCTCTTCTTATTCCACTGGGTTCATTTTCCTCTTCTTAAAGGATCTCGTATTAATCAATTAAAATCATTGATTCAGTATTTTCTCTTTCTCAGAACCGGACAATGAGGTATCCATGCATCGCCCGTCCTCTCGTCCCTGTAGCCCCACTCACAATGTGCAGGAATTTCATTCAAAACTGTCCAGCAGCCCGCCCAGGTCCAGCCCTCTACGAGCCAGCCCCGCCTATGCCTTCAAGAAAGGTCTGACAAACATGACTGTGTTTGTAATATACTGCTGCCGCATTGTTGTAATCAAATCTTTATCTACTGCTAATTGTCATCTAATTTATCTCTGGTGTATATCTGAAGATAATTACAGCATGTTTACACAACAGAGAAACTGTTTACTGTAATGGAAACTCAAGGGCAGTTGCTGGGCCGGTCAATAACTTTTTCTTCCATTCTTTCCTCAGTACTTGTGCCAATTCTTGTGTGTAGTAATAGCTGTTGATACAGAGGCAGTGGATAAAGAGTGTGTTACAAGTGCTGGATTATTCCTGATGTTTTTTTTAATGTATTCATTTGCTTCATGTGCTTTTTTTTTTTTTTTTTTGTCTTTTGTTTGGCCATAGTATGCTTTCCCAAGAAATTAAAATGAAAACATACACTGCATTATTCACAACCACCCATTTTTGTTTAACCTACAGCTCAGATGCTCCTGGGCACCAAGAAGAAGAAGCAGTCCCGGTTTCGCAGTGTTATTTCCGACATCTTTGACGGCTCCATTCTGAGCCTGGTCCAGTGTTTGACGTGTGACCGGGTGAGGGAGCTCATGTGTCTCCACTAGATGGCAGCACCAGCAATGTGTATATGAGATTGTGGTGACAAACTAGGGCGTCAGTCCTCCGAGACCTCTAATTGTAAAAGATTTTTAATTAAAATACATGTAGTAGTTATACACTAGTAAAAAATACATGTAGTAACAATGCGTTTTCGACTGCTCTAGGTGTCAACAACAGTCGAGACCTTTCAGGATTTGTCTCTGCCAATTCCGGGTAAAGAAGACCTGGCTAAACTCCACTCCTCCATTCACCAGAGCACTCCAGCCAAGATGGGTGTGTGTGCAGACACCTACGCTGCCCAGGGCTGGCTCACCTACATTATGGAGTCGATACGCAGGTATGAAAAGCAGAGAAAATTCACATTTCCAAGTGTCTGTCAGTTTGCTTTTATGTAGCAGATGCTTCTGTACAAAGCAAATTACAAGAAACTTTGTCTCCACAATTACAAGAATCCACACTCGGAGTTATTTTTCGTCTTGTGCTGCTCAGGTACCTGTACACTGTACGAATGTATGAAATATATGTATTTGAAGGTGAGAGTGTGGTGAGAACCTCACTTCCTGTAGTAGTCACCACATTGCTTCACTTCTCATTTCCTTTGAGTGTTTTGATGATAGTGGTGGAGAGCGCTAACTAAATCTCACATAGGTGTTTACCTGGGTTGAGTTCTGGGGACTGTGAAGGCCATAGCATACAATTTACATAATTTTTATAGTCATTAAATTATTTTGTGAGTCCTGTGGATGGGGCAGGGCCATGCTGGAAAAGACCACTCCCATCAGAATAGTAATGTGAATAGTAATGTGAATAGTAATGTGAATAGTAATGTGAATAGTAAGGTAAAGGTGATCAGCCAGAAGAACTTCATTGTTAGTGACTCTTTCCTCTCAGCCAGCAAAATTCCCTCACAGCATAACACAGCCACCGGTTTTTCTTTTAATCTGTCACACATCTGTGTGTGTTGTGTATTCAGGTTTGTAGTGTCCTGTATCCCCAGCTGGTTTTGGGGTCCCATGGTGACACTGGAGGACTGCCTCGCTGCCTTCTTTGCTGCAGATGAACTAAAAGGTGAAACACACACAAAAAAAAAAAATACTAGTATTATTTTATGATTTTTAAAAAAAATTTTATCTCCACTTTACTCTTGAAGCATGTCCTCTGTGACAACAAAGATTAGTGATTTTTTTTAAAATGATTGTTTTCTGTCTTAGGGGATAACATGTACAGCTGTGAACGATGTAAAAAGTAAGCACCTCTTTAAATGTTGTAAGATCGTATTGCCTATTGCGGTACTATTTCTATAAATACACGATTTTAAAAGCTGCTATAATATTAAGCCAATTTGATCATGTGACCAGATATGCGATTTTGCTCACTACAGGTTGAGAAATGGTGTGAAATATTGTAAAGTCCTACAACTCCCAGAGGTTAGCATCTGCATTCATGCTTTTTAAGTCAGTGCATTTTGAGCTGGTGTAAAGCCTTTGTGTGTCTCTGTAACGGTATATATTTCTCTCTCATATGTTGTACACAGATTCTGTGCATTCACTTGAAGCGTTTCCGGCACGAGGTGATGTACTCCTTTAAGATCAGCAGCCACGTGTCTTTCCCGCTGGAGGGTTTGGACCTGCAGCCCTTCTTGGCCAAAGACAGCCCTTCTCAGATCACTACTTATGATCTCCTTTCTGTCATCTGCCATCACGGCACGGCCGGAAGTGAGTCAGCACTTGCTAACTGCCTCTAACGCATTTCTATCAGCGACCTGAAGTGCAATAAATATGCTTATATTAAAAAATTTGAGATGTGCTTATCAATTCTGGTGCTAATTTGTTGGTTGATGCAGTATTTTGTTTGTTCACGTGGGAAGTTAGTGGCTGTGTGCCATGCTGATGTTAAAGGCGAACGTTGCTAGTGCCATTACACTGGCTATCAGCTGAAGAAATATTCAGTGATCTCAAACAAGTGATAACGACCGGGTTTTGCTGTTAGCATCTAAAAACTAAAGAACACGAGCTTCTTTTCTCACTCAATTCTTTTCCCACTCACAGTGTTCAGTGTCGTCATTGATGAGAGAGCCAATGTGGAAGTAGTAGAGATAGCAAATGCTGGACTCAGACTTTCAGAATGCAGTGCAGTTATAGGACGCACTTGCACTGAGTAACAGCGGAGATGAGATGAGAAGCACAATGGTGTTGATTGTGGTATTGGCGTGAAAGTTGAAGCATTGAAAGTTGATCTGTTTGAGCAAAGTGCACAGATTAGGGGGGTCAGCCAGCTGGACAGACTAAATGATTAAAGCGTTGCTGCATTGCTCTTTTTAAGTGGAGAAATTTTGAATTAATTAAAATTGGAATTTAATCAGAATAAAATAAATGTTAGATGACACTATTAAAGATTACATATTAACTATAAAGATAAATATGCAAGTCGTTTGGGGTGGATTTCTTCACAAGAGAATTGTGAGCCCTGTTTTTGAGAGTTTGGAATCAGTCTTTTCTCTTTTCTCAGAGATTGAAAGCTGACAACGCTTTTGTATTAGTTTATCCTTTATACCTTAACATTACATACACAGTGCTCTCTGAAGGTAGTGGAACAGCAAGGTCAGTTCTTTTGTTTTTTTCTTATACACTGAGGACATTTGGGTTTGAGATGAAAAGATGAATATGAGATGATAGAATTTCGGTTTTCTTTTCCTGATATTTACATCTAGATGTGTTAAACAACTTAGAAAATGGCACCTTTGGTGGCAGAACACCCAATTTTAAAGCAAGCAAAAGAACAAAATAGTCTTAAGTCTTGGCTTCGGAGGTGAAATGCATGCTCATTTGGGTTAAGGTCTGGTAATTGACTTGGCCAGCCTAAAACCTTCCACTTTTTTCCCCTGATGAAGTCCTTTGTTTTTGTTGGCAGTGTGTTTTGGGTCATTGTCTTGCTGCATGATGAAGTTCCTCCCAATTAGATTGGATGCATGTCTCTGTATACTGGCAGACAGAATGTTTCTGTAGACGTCTTCATTAATTCTGCTGCCATCATCATGAGTTACATCATCAATAAACATTAGTGAGCCCGTTCCAGAAGCAGCCATGCACGTCCAAGCCATGACACTACCTCCACTGTGCTTGATTGATGAGCTGTTTTGGATCATGAGCAGATACTTTCTTTCTCCACACTTTGGCCTTTCCATCACTTTGGTAGAGGTTAATCTTGGTTCCAGAACTTTTGTAGCTCACCTCTGTATTTCTTTGTGAATTCCAATCTGGTCTTTCAATTCTTACTGCTGATGAGTGGCTTGCATCTTGTGGTACAGCCTCTATATTTCTATATTTTGAAATCTTCGAAAGGTGGATTGTTACACCTTCACCCCTGCCCTGTGAAGGTTGTTGGTGATGTCCCTGATTGTTGTTTTTGGGTTTTTCTTCACAGCTCTTACAATGTTTGTCATCAACTGCTGTTGTCTTCCTTGGTCAACCTGTTCGCTGTCTGGTTGTTAGTGCACCAGTGGTTCCTTTCTTTTTCAGGACATTCCAAATTGCTGTATTGGCTATGCCCAGTGCTTGTGATCTCTCACATGCTCTGATCAATCTTCCCTCTTTTTTCAGCTTTAAAATGGCTTGCTTTTGTCCCATAGACAGCTCTCTGGTCTTCATGTTGGTTTATTGTTTTTAACAACAAATGTAGTCTTCACAGGCAAAACCAAGGGCTCAAACCAGGAGTAGATATTCATAGCTATTAATTGTTTAAACAATCAGTCTAACAGGGTGCACCTGGGGAACAAGAAACACCTTTCAGTCACGTTACAATTTTTTTGATCACTTTAAAGATGGGTGTAGGGTCTAGATGTGAATGCCAGGACATAAAATTCTGATCTGTTGTCTCATTCATCTTTTGATCTCAAACCCAAATGTCTTCAGTGTGTAGCAAAAACAAAAGAATCGGCCTTGTCGTTCCAATACTTTTGGAGGGGGCTGTGTGTTAGAAATCTAAATATTGTTAGTTTTAGAAGTAGTTTTAATACTCCAGCAATGTAGTCAACTGTATCCGTAGCCATTCCATGTACTCAGTATGTTTCCTTTTACTGAGTCATGTTTATTCAAAACTGACGTGCAGCCTACAGGAATATCTAAGGGCAGTTGTTTAAGCAGCCAATAAGGTGAAACATATCTTTGTAGAATGCTTTCATGAATAGTTTAGTTCAGTCAAGCCCCACTCTGTGAATTAAAAAAAAAAAAAATTCAGGCCCAACCAGCCCCTACTGCACTGCCATCTCCATGCTGCTCCCTTCTCGCTTCTGGAATGTAATACATGTTTTGGTTTGACCTTCTCTTAGGTGGCCACTACATAGCATATTGTCAGAACGTTATCAATGGCCAGTGGTACGAGTTCGATGATCAGTATGTAACGGAGGTCCATGAGACGGTCGTGCAGAACGCAGAGGCCTACGTTCTCTTTTACAGGTGAGACATTTTCAGCTTACATTAAAGGGCCTTCCTACCTTTTATTCTGGTGGCTAATTAGACCTGTTTGTGGGATGGAAAGCTACAACCCCATGGTCCTACAGTTATTTTAAGGTAAGCTTAAGACTGTTTACAGATGAAGAGTTTATAATCTCTTTTTTACACTAAGCATTGCCGTGGGCTTTGCCGTTTGGGACAAGACCAAGGCAGTTACCTCATTTTGCTCATGTTTGCTCATGTCTCTTTTTTTTTTCCGTTTCGAAGGAAGAGCAGTGAGGAATCAGTAAGAGAACGACAGAAAGTCATAGCTCTAGCTAATCTGAAGGAGCCCAGCCTTTTACAGTTCTACATTTCCAGAGAATGGCTCAACAAATTCAACACGTTTACCGAGCCAGGACCCATCACTAATCATACCTTCCTGTGTCAGCACGGAGGTATACAAATACACCTAAACACCTCTCTCTGATGCATATCACACTTGTTTCTAATGTTTTAACTGAACTACAAAATGGCAAGAATATAATGATTTTTCATTTGCTTGAAAAATAGGTATTCAGACATTTAAAAAAAAAAAAAAAAGTATATTTTGGCTAAGCAACTACATTCCTGTAAACCACAAATAAAAGTGAGGTAGAAACATTTCACTGTTGAAGAGTCTGGTATTAGACCTGGTATTGACATCGATCTCGGGTGATTAAATCACAACTGGACAACATTAAATACAGGTGAGAACGGAGTGTTTTGAGTACTCGTGGAGGTCTGGGACGGCACCATTACATTTTATAATGTCCCTACCCAAACCTCCTAAAGGGCTAGAATAGTCCAGGGGCTTTGGGTCTGACATTGATGGTTAATGCAGGCTAGAGCCGAGACAAACTACTGACAATACGGATCTTTCCTGAGGATGCATGGAAATACCAGTAAATACCAGGTGTAAACAGCTATTCATCTTGGCTGTCCGCTTGTGACCGAATCACCAGAGACATATGTTATTACTGAGTCTGAGCAGGGTCCGTGTCTGTGTTCTTGCAAGAATGCTTACTTGAGTTGCCATGTTGTTCAGGAATCCCTCCTACCAAATATCACTATGTGGACGATCTGGTGGTGATTCTGCCTCAGAATGTGTGGGAATACCTTTACAACAGGTGAGTACAATGTTTAATTCCGATTATATTAAAGGAACACTTTTTTTCATCCTAATCACTGTGCACTGTATCTGTAGCAGCTGTGTAACGCATCACCTTGAGAACAAAATGGAAAACCCATTTACACCAAACTCAGAGTATAATGCAATCTATGGGCAGATTTTTGATTTATTATTATTTTTTTTAAATTCTGCAACTGTTTTTCTTTTTGTTGCAAATTTGAAACTCCAACGCTTACAATATGGCTGGATTATTAAGATATTGGGATGAAACAGACATGAGAGTATCTCTTACCAAACATGTTCTTACGTATGTTTTATCCAACTTTGCAACGTTGGAGCAACAGTAAAAAGAAATTAGGGTTACTTGTTCTTTCCTGAGGTTTTTGTGGTGTTCATGTCCCATCAGACCCACATAACTATGCTTGTAACACATAACCACTTTTCTGTTTTGTTTCGTTTTGTTTTTTTAAGTACAGGGAAAGAGGTTAAAACCTGTCTGTGGTAATCACACACATTCTTTATTTGAAAAACATCTGAATATTCCAAGGGGAATAGTTGCTAGACATATCCAGAGGGAAGGCGGATTTGGCTGGATTTATATATGCAAAAACACTAGACAGATGGTTCTGACTCATCTCGGCACTATTAGTACAGCATCATCCCACATGTTTCCTCTTTCTTAATCAATTCATAATCCAGAGAGTGGTAAAATGCTTGCAACATGCTTGCATTCTCCCACGATGCAGGTTTGGAGGAGGTCCAGCTGTAAATCATCTGTATGTGTGCACTATCTGCCAAGTGGAGATTGAGGCCTTAGCCAAACGCAGGAAAACTGAGATTGACACCTTCATCAAGGTCAGAACATGAACATACACAACAAGTATGAAACTACTTTCCTTTAGTGGTATGGCTAGCAGCGCTGTCACTTTTCTCTCTATGTAGCTCAATAAGGAGTTCCAGGCCGAGGAGGCTCCGACAGTTATTTTGTGCATCAGCATGCAATGGTTCAGGGAGTGGGAGAACTTTGTCAAGGGTAAAGACAATGGTAAGAACTTAAGAACATACATCTGACTTTTTCAAAAAATAACTACTACATTGTTTTACCAGAGTTGCTTCTACTTTCTAGAAGTGAAACTGTATTGCTTTAGTCTTTTAATGACTATATTGTGTATAGTGTGGGTGTGGGTGTGCTGCTCTTGTAGTAAATTTTGAATTTTATATACACACATGAACCCAAATTTTCAGGGTGCGTCTGTGTGTTATCAACAGTACAATAGCTAGTTTGACAGAATGCATGCCTTTCAGAACCATCAACATTGTCATTAAGATGAAACAAATCCAAGTTTTTGAATGAACAATTAGAGAAATTTGGGAATGTGGTATATTTAGCTGTATTTTAGTTGACATTAAAATTTGATTTCGAATATAATCTTACTTACTACACCTAAGGCCAATGCTCTATCACCAAGTAACATTATAGCAAGAGACTTGCACTTCTCAAAAACTGCTTAGTCCTATAACTCTTTCCTGTTGCGATTATCTTGCACCTAGACACCACAGAGTCTTATACTTCCTAAGAGCTGCTTTTGTGAAAATAAACACTATCCTATGCTCATCTCAGGACTCTTTTCTTTTCCTAATATTTAATTTTCTGTGACTAAAATGTTAGTCAATGGCATTTTAGTTGGTGAGAAAATGCAAAAATTAAACCAAATATTCACACAGTTTATATATTAACTTAAACATGTATCAAGAAAACATGTGAAAACTGCCCTTGTTGTGAAAACCTGATCTCCTGAAATAATAACATTATTATTAATTAATTATTAAATATGATTAAAGAGTACTCTATTGTAATACAATATTGTAAATTCTTTATGCTGTAGTTCTTCATTGTCCATGTTTTAGTGCGTTGTTACAGAAAGAGCGTACTCACAACGCGACTTACCATTCTACCTAGCGCATTACTTAAGTTCAAGTTCACTTGTGCATTTGTGTCATTTTGTGCAGAAGCAAGTTGTAATATGTTTATGTTGTGTATATGTCTGATTAATCTCATATGTGTATAGGATGCGTTTGGGTGAGTAGTAAAGCGCGTCAGTTTACCCGTGTTCGTTCACTGTTCAGCTTCGTCTTGATTGTTCTAGATTGTTCTTCTTCAAAAAACATTGTTATCGCGTTTTTAATATTTGCGTGTCCTTTTTTTCAACAGTATGTTTTAATTAAAATCAGTGCCAGTGCTTGCTACACAGTTTTTGCATTTGAATGTGCATTTTTTTATCTTA
Organism: Pangasius sanitwongsei; assembly: GCA_037576675.1. Taxonomy (NCBI): domain Eukaryota; kingdom Metazoa; phylum Chordata; class Actinopteri; order Siluriformes; family Pangasiidae; genus Pangasius; species Pangasius sanitwongsei. The sequence goes on along the minus strand of CM075029.1, from coordinate 8,809,422 downwards.
AATTCAACGAATATTCAAAGTTTGAATTTTAATTCGACAGCCCTAGAGCAGACGAGTGGACAGAAGCGGCACGCATGACTAAAATGTTGGTGATATTCGTTCTTATGTAAGCAAACACGCATATAAACACAATGGGCAATATCGAGGTCAGCAAAAATGATCGAGGTCATGGCCATATATCGTATGATAAGTCGATAACGTAATTATCATGACAGGCGTACACCACACCCACAGGGAAGTACAGAGGTGGAAACATCAGGATATGGGACTGCTTCATTACAAACAGTACAGGAGCATTACAAGTCATGAATGGAGCAATGAAAACACAAATGACAAAACATGAATGGAGCGATGTGCCGGGAAATATTAGAGGAGAATTAGTGTCATTAGCCAAGAAACTGAATCTTGGGCAGAAGATACAGCCAGAATACCTCAAGAAAGCCTTGCATCTCCTGACTTGAACTTCAACGAAAATTTAGGGAGGATTTCGAAATCGTGAGCCAGAGGGACCCTCGTAATCTTGGGCAGATGAAGATGATTTGCCAAGAGGAAGGGGCTAAAATTGAAACGCAGTGTTGTGACAAGCTAATTAGTTCTTACCCTAGACATCTCGAAGCTGTAATTGCCAAAATGTCTTTGTTTATGCCTGAATACATAAGAATGAGTACATACGTTTCTGTTCATGTTTATAAGTAAGAAGTCAAAAGACCTTCTGTAAATTTGAAGTGGATATATATTCACTGGAAGTATATTAAATAACCAAAACAAAAGCTATGAGGCTAATGTAGCTAATCAGTAAGGGAAGCTTTTAGCCACTAGCAGTGCATGCCTGAATCATCACACACTGAAGTGAACTATAAACAAACAGACTGTGCAAGCTGCAAACAGTCTACACCCTTCCTTTCAGATCTCTCTCACAGCCACACACTATCTATAATAAAAACATTCTGATACCACCAAAGGTTTGCCAAGACCACCTACATACTCCATTTTAACATGTGAACAGTAAAATGTAAGTCTCTTCTCACCTTTCATTCCTACCCTCAGTCCTCTTATTATCAGTCTTCTTCTTTCTTTGCTCCTTCTTGTGTTAGAGCCTCCAGGCGCGATTGACAACAGCAAGGTTGCAGTGATGAAGGGGGGACATGCACAGTTAAAACACGGTGAGTTTGACTGACAAGCGCACATTCAAAGAGAATTTTCAAGACTTTGAATGCGGTTTTTGTAGATCCACTGACGCAGTTATGTGTGTCTGTGAACACGAACAGGGGCTGACTATGGGCAAATCTCTGAGGAGACATGGCAGTACTTGTTGGGAATTTATGGTGGAGGTCCGGAGATTGCAGTGAGGCAGAGCGTCAGCTCTCCTGAATCAGACACACATGGAGAGAGGAAGATCGAGGCAGAAACTAGAGCACTCTGAGCAAGTGAGTCTCAACACGGGCACTTTATTTTAAACATGATCTGACCATAGAGATATCAATTACACTGCGTTCACAGCAGCAAGGTACACGTCACTGACATGTTCCAGATGTGTCTTCTATGGGCATAAACAACCGCTATCGTTATCGCTTACAGCCTGGTCAGCTTTTCAGCAAAAAAAAAAAAAAAATTCAATTGATATGTTTGTTTAAATGTAACATGCTTCAGTTGGTTTATATATTTCATGGTGCCTTGATACTATGGCACACGCTTCTATTTTCCTGACTCCTGCCACCTGCTGCCCTACCGATGTGAACTGAGGACATGTTCTGGCTGTTGGAAGGAACTTTTTATTTATTTATTTTTTTAACTAAGCATATAAATTAACTCGAATGGTCGCTAGACATTCTTTCCATAATCAAACTGTGTGTCCATAATGGCCAGGCGTGTGTTATTCCCGTATTATGTCACTTAGAAGTAGGCAGGTGCAATGTCTAGGGTTGATTTCAAGGGTGCATTTGGAATCTATCGCTGTTAACTTTCAAAATGAAGTCCAAAGAGCTGTCACTGCCAGTGAAGCAAGCCATCATTCAAAACAAACCCATCAGAGAGATACCAAAAACATTAGGTGTGGCCAAATCACTTATTTGCTACATTCTTAAAAAGAAAGAACGCTCAGAAACACCAAAAGGCCCAGAAGACCAAGGAACATGACTTTTGTTGCATGAATAACTTGCCACCCTATATAAGAACTGCACCAACATGTGCTGATTTTAAGTCTCTTCTTAAAACTTATTTATTTACTGTTGC
>CM075029.1:8796722-8807090 GCA_037576675.1 Pangasius sanitwongsei | reverse complement strand
AGAAGATAGGGATAGGTGGAGAGTGATGAATCGCTGTGGCGACCCCTGAAGGGAAAAGCCGAAAGAAGAAGAAGAAGTTTGTCCAATTACTAGTTGGTCCCTTACAAAGCGGGTGTAAAGTGCTGTAATTCCTGCACCGTTCACCCAAATAGAATGTAACTACTCTCAAATTAAACCTAAAAGTCTGCATTTGTCGAAGCTAAGGCAGAAAGCTAAAATAACAATATTTTTATAATAATAATTTGTCAATGTCCAAATATTTATGGACCTGACTGTAGCTTTTCTGTTTTCATGATTTAAAAAATTCAAATTTATTTCACTATGGCACAAGATGGGTGTATGATACCATGTGACCTATTTGTTCGCATAGTTAACCATGAGACTGATTTCAGCCAGTGGAACAGTGTTTAAGATGTCAGGGTGTTTATGATGAGCGCCTTGGTCACAGCACTAAAAACGGTTTTGCGAACCTACGTAGGGACTGTTGTTTTGTCTCCTGTCGTTGTGAAAGCAGGATTATACTGCAAGTATAGTTTCTAATTCTTGTTTCTTTCCCACGCAGGTGGCATCCTGAATGTGGCTGAACTTTATTTGCACCGTGTTTACGCCTGCTTTCCTGTAAGCACTTTGTGAGCGCACCTAATGTCGTGGTCTATTACCTCTATAGGACTTGGATGTCTAGTAACACAGGGTTGGTATACTAGAAGGTCTGTATTTCTGGACAGTGTCAGGTACAGTGAGTCACTCATTTCATGCAGCTGGGAGCCTGAGCCCATTTCCCCTCTTCAGATCTCCCATACTTCCATTTAAACTTTATTTCTTCCAGAATTCAGATTACCCGTGTGCAGTAATGCACAGGTTCTCTTGAATAAAGCTTATAAAGTAAAAAGCTTTACATGCACTTTGTGGAATGAACACAATGTTCTAGGTTGTAAATATTTACTCCCAGCAGACAAAGTTCTAACTGCGATTGATGCATTACTTACTGTAGCAGGATGAAGACTCCTGTACCATAAATCTACACTCCCACAAATGTGCGTACACAAAAGCAAACCCAGTTCTCTCGTTCCTCTCTCTCTCTCTCTCTCTCTCTCTCTCTCTCACACACACACACACAGATAACAAATTCATTCAAATTCGGCTATTGCATATTGAGTTGAGTTTTCAACTGATGAGACCCGACCCTGGTTGCTGCTTTTTAGAGCGATACTATACTATAAGCTTAGACCCAAGCAGACTAAAACCACATTTTTCTAATGTGTTCTTCTGATGGCTGCTAATGTTGTTTAAGGTAGTATATGTGGCAAGTAGCCTCCTTTCAGACTGAGTCATAGCAAAGTGTTTAGCACTTACATCAGAACCGTTTCTGACTTCCGTGTAATGTGATCAAATACTGACTCATTTAACTCTAATGCTATCATGTCAGACACTATTTGACGTAAACCGGTTTTCTAGCTTGGAAGTTGACCTTTAATTTAATGGAAAGTTAAAAGCAAAACCACGACAATTAAGGCACAGAAAGTGAGGTCATTATCATGAGAGCCAATCTTTGGTGGTTATTTCTGTTATTTATGTTTGGCCATTTTTTTTTCTGTTACGGTTAAAGTATTAGACTCTGTTTTAAACATAACTGGATTTGGAAGTCATATGCTGTGTGTCAAATGTGAGTGAGGGTTATGTCTCTGTTCCTTTGTGATTTGAAGTATCAGTGTACACGTCGTTTTAAAAAAAAAAAAAAAAAAAAAGAAAAGAAAAAGAAATGTTTTTTTATTATTATGAAGAAATGAAAAGAGTGAGTTACAAAGTCAGTCTTTTACAGTCCTTTATTTATAAATGTTTCTTTATGTGCCCTTGCGTTCAGCTCCAGTTGAAATTCACCAAAATAGACTGTTGGCAGTTATACCAACATTTTAACTTGTGTTTTTGGTTAATTAGTAAATTCAGGGCTTGTGCAATGAAGTCAGTGTGAGGAGCCATGACAGTGAACAGTGTTTTACTGTTATGCTAAAGTACATATGATTTCGCTAGGAAGGGTGGTGGCTATAACGCCCAGCATATTGTGCTTAGTCGAGTTGATGGCGACGGGGCGGTGGTCCTTCGCTATTGTATCATCTTAATGCTACTGTTGCTCCCATCTGTACTTAAAACATGCATATTTAAATATCACATCCTATTTCAGGTTTATATTACGATGTATATTTCCTCCTTAGTTAAAAGGTCAGCCGATTGTTTCATTGAGCACAATCACAGACGGCTTGATAATCTGATTATTAAAAGAAAAGTGTTGAGAACAAAGAATGACTGTTTTGCTGATTATGTGAATTGCACCTATTTAAAATGCCAAGCTTAGTGCTTGTGTAATGGCTTTTCGACTCTGAGCGTGTAGATGTCCCTGACAAGTGAACTAATAAAGCCTGTTTTTTCATCACTGTGTTCATTTTTCTTCATTTGAATTATGATGTTAAAACATGATGTACCTTATAATGTCTGATCTTCACAATATTCATGTATTCATGTATCCAAATCATAACTTGCATAATCCGTAAATGTGTAATGTGTAATGAGAAGAATAATCCTGAAATGAAGTGCTTACTGTTTGTAATTGCTATAGCAGTTATGCATGCAATCTTTCTGAAATAATTATTCTCAACATCTTTATAGGACACCCAAATTTGTGTAAATTCCATATTTAATCATTATATCTACTGCTACACTTGTAAACCTTACTGTGTAGTAATCTCTTAGGAATAAAACACTAAGGAGCTTGCTGTTATAGGAAAATAATCAACAACAAAGTGGTGTGATATGGCCTATACCTTCTGTTACCTCACAGAAGGTAATCATTTTCAGCACAATTCAAGTCCTGAAGTGTTTTATTCCTTTTACACCACAGCAATTTACCAATTCACACAATCTATTTATAGTCATGTTTATAGTCCATAAGTATTTGGACACCGACACCGTTTTCGTCATTTTGCCTCTGTATACCACCACAATGATTTGAAATGAAGCAATCAAGATGTGATTGAAGTGTAGATTTTCAGCTTTTGTTCAAGGAGTAATTCAAATATATTGCCTTAACAGTTTACGAATTATAATCCCTCCATTTTCACCGGCTCAAAAGTAATTGGACAAACTAACAATCATAAATATTAGTACTATTTTTAGCCGCAGACCGGTCAGGGTGCCCATGTGACCCCTCTCCACCACCAAAAGCGCCTACAACGGGCAAGTGAACATCAGAATTGGACCAAAGAGCGATGGAAGAAGGTGGCCTGGCCTGATGAATCACGTTTTCTTTTACATCATGTGTACGGCCGGGTGCATGTGCATCGCTTACCTGGGGAAGAGATGGCACCAGGATGCACTATGGGAAGAAGGCAAGCCAGTGGAGGCAGTGTGATGCTCTGGGCAGTATTCTGCTGGGAAACCTTGGGTTCTGGCATTCACTTTGACATGTACCACCTACCTAAACATTGTTGCAAACCAAGTACACCCCTTCATGGCAACAGTATTCCTTAATGGCAGTAGCCTCTTTCAGCAGGATAATGCGCCCTGCCACACTACAAAAATTGTTCAGGAATGGGTTGAGGAACATGACAAAGAGTTCAAGGGTTGACTTGACCTCCAAATTCCCCAGATCTCCATCTGATCGAGCATCTGTAGGATGTGCTGGACAAACAAGTCCGATGCATAGAGGCCCTACCTTGCAACTTACAGGACGTAAAGGATCTGCTGCTAATGTCTTGGTGCCAGATACCACAGCACACCTTCAGAGGTCTTGAGGGATCCATGCCTCAACTGGTCAGAGCTGTTTTGGCAGCACAAAGGGGACCTACACAATATTAGGCAGGTGGTTTTAATGTTATGGCTGATCGATGTATATATACACACACACATTCACCATCCACTTTAATAGGAACATCTGTGCACCTGCTCATTTATGCACTTATCCAATAAGCCAAACATGTGGCTTCAGCTGTACAGTTTGGGAGAGTCTGTGTCCATAATAGCCTCAGACTCCTGTTCTTAGCTGACAGGAGTGGAACCTGATGTGGTCTTCTGCTGTTGTAGCCCATCCACCTCCAGGTTTGATGTGTTGTGCATTCTGAGATACTTTTCTGCTCACCACAGTTATAAACAGTGCTTATTTGAGTTACTATAGACTTCCTGTAAGCACAGGCCAGTCTGTTGATTCTCCTCTGATCTCTCTCAACAAGGTGTTGCAGCCTGCAGACCCTCCACACACAGGATGTTTTATTGTTTTTCGCACCACTCTGTGTAAGACTCTAGAGACTGCTGGGTGTGAAATTCCCAGGAGATCAGCAGTTTCTGAAATACTCAAACCAGCCCATCTGACACCAACAACCATGCCACGGTTAAAGTCACCGTGATCACACTTTTTCCCCGTTCTGATGTTTGATGTGAACAATAACTGAAGCTCATCTGCATGATTCTTTGCATTGTGCTGCTGCCACATGATTGGCTGATTGGATAACTGCATAAATACAAAAAAAAAATGCAGCTTATTAAGGATAAAATGCAAAATGCTCTGTCCTGAAGACTGTTCTAAAGTGCTGACACTGGAGACTCCTTTCATAGATATTAAACAGACATCTCTTTATAGAAAATGTCATCATATCAATATATATATATATAGTTAAATAACAGCACATTTTAAAATGTATTGTTAGTCTTAGATTATGCGGAGCATCCTCCATGTAAGTCTCACTATATATGAACAATAGCATGCTAGAACAAGCACATTAATATATAGTATTAAATTGCAGCTGGCACTACTGTCAGAGCTGCTGCTACAGAAAAAAACCACCTTCTAACCAATCGGATTGAATATACGTAATTCACAGAGCGTATAAAGACTGGGGTCTGCCTCTAATCACATGCTGACTGGCCCAGCTGAGCCCCATCATCTGTCCCTCATCCATCTTAATCCTTTCATTCAGTAGAGCTAAAGTGAAGTCCATGGCTACCCAGGGGGAGGTGTGTAGGAGACCATGCTACTCTTGATGTCACTCTGAATCGCCATTCTACCAGCAGGCAGATGAAAAAAAAAAAAAACACAGAGCAGGAGACGAGAAAGCAGCACTGCAGACGAGCTGCTCAGCATCATCAGCCCTGCTCTGGGGACAGGATCTTCTTCTTCCTCAAGAGGTAAGTAGTCACATATTTCTGCTTCTTTTTTTTTTTTTTTTTCAGTATCAGTACAATTGGCAGCATCAGAAGAAGGCTTTCACATGTTTGTCTTGGATAATAATAGCTGCAGCCTCTGGCAGTGACCACTAGCATGTGGCAGAGGGAAATCTTTCCCGACACGTTCTGACAATAAGGGTGTGTCCTAGCTCACTGAAATTACTCTGTGGTTGTGCCGCCAGCTGTAATGACATGAGTAGCAGCGTTTGATCTAATTATGCCTAACTGTTTTTTACATCTCCTTTCTAATATGTATAGAATATAGTACATAACATTCCTCTGGTAATGAATGAGTTACTTCACAAAGCTATTGCTTAGTTTGTATTAATAAACTGATCAATTCCTAATAGACTTCAAAGTCAAAGGCAAAAAAAAAAAAACAAAAGCAAAATTTACAGAAGAATTAAACATGTATAATCAAACCAGAGTCAGTTTATCAGTAATTTATCAGTAATGAATGAACACATCAAACAAGATGGTTGTAGCCTAGACGAAATCAATATTTTTCTTCTTTTTTGATACCTGTTCAGCAGACATCATTAGAGAACAGCCACAGAGATTTTCTATTGTCTGAACCTGTACACGCTGCATTTTCAATGCCCCAGAGTGTGTTTCCATTAGATTACAGTAGGTTAACTCTTAATTATTACACAGCATTGAAAAATATTATTTTTCTTTGGGTAGATTGCTCAGAGATATAATATCTTAGCTCAGGGCAAATATTTTGGTTATGAAGTGGACCCTACTGTTTTATATTCCTTGCTTAAGAGAAGCATAATTATATTAAATACACCAAAATGTGATCAGCAGAATTAGCAATGATGGGATACACAGTAGTTAGAGGAGATGTGTCTAAACCCTACGCCTGTTAACTGCAGTGAATCTTTTACAGGTTTAATTACTTTGGCTCAGTGACTTGTTCACACTCTTTAGCCAGCGGTGAGACTACGTGATGAATATGATATAAAATAGCAGGTCATGGCCATATAATTGCCTAATATTATGTTGATGTTGATGATAATCTAAAATGTTGAGATTTAACCTTGTGTTGTAATATAACATGTTGACTAAAGTCTATGAGGAAATAACCATGATATATAGAACATGGGGCTTTTGTGGCTGAATACAGACTGAACATTTGTGTTCATGCGGCAAAGTTGGAACACTACACTTTACTATTTGTTTTTAAATGATCTTTAAGGCATCAAGGTTGTGCAGCTGGTAGCATTGTTGCCTCGCACTTCCAGGATCTCCGGTTTGATCCCGAGCTCAGATCACAGTCTGTGTAGAGTTTGGTATGTTCTCCACGTATCTGCCTGGGGTTCCTCTACCACGCTACATTGGCCACACTAAATTGTTTCTAGGTGTGAATATATGGGAGCAAGGTGCCCTGCAGTGAACTGTTTACAGGATAGGCTCTGGATCCACTGCGACCCTGCCCAGGTTAAAGCTGTGAAGATGAAGGTCTTTTAATTTAGTACAGTCTATTCATTATACTAAAAGCTTTTTTAATGAAAATATGATTTGATGTTCATAATACCATTATTATTATTATTATTATTATTATTATTATTATTATATTTTACGTTAATTATTACAGACTTTTCTTTTATTATCAGACCTCTTCTTCTTCTTCTTCTACTACATATTTAATTTCATTCTTTTTTAAAAGTATCTCTTTATTAAACTTCATTTACTTTCTTCTTCTTCTTCTTCTTCTTCTTGTCATTACGGTGGATCCAGAGAATCTGGTGGATCCGGGGGAGCCCAGGAATGCTGGTTGCGAGGCGTCATCGCTTCCCACTGCACCATCATACTGTTCTTTAGTATTATTATTATTAATTATTATTATTATTATTATTATTATTATTATTATTATTATTATTATTTCCCCCTTTGAAACAGTACAATGTATAAGACTTCTTGAGGCTGTACAGGTGACCGGTCAAAGCAATGACACCCTTCATATGCATACACTATTTAATTGATGTAGTGCAGTGTTTTACATTAATTGTCTGTGATAAACCACACCTTGAAATTTAGCAAATCCTTTAATGGTACTTGGTTAAATGTTGTCTAAAGTGCTGTTGCATCAGCTTTAGTCTGTATTATGTGCCTGGTATGAAGATCTATGTGTTGGTGTAGCTGTTAAAATAAGATTATCTGTAATACCCTGGGTACTAGAGGCTCATTTCAGCATCTCATTTTACTCCTCACAGGCAGGACAGAAACACGAGTGTCCATCAGGCTTCCTGAAACATGTTCAAGCAGCAGCCACTTGAACAGGTCTGAAACACACCCAGGACTATGGAACAAAGACGGACATTGCTGGCATCTCACATGGCTGTTAGGATGCCCATTCCCATTGTGTAATAAGAATAAAGCTGAAACCTGGACCTATGTCTCTTATCAGTTGAAAGTGTGAAAAGGATGAGCAAGAAAGTCCTCTCCAGGGAGATTCATGACCGTAAATATTTGCTTTTGACTTTTGTGCCGTGTAAACCTGAACTGGAATGTTGTGTTGTGACCCTATGACCTCTGACCTGCCTTCTTCAGACACACCTGCATGAGGTGCCGCTGAGACGCACGTAACAGCAGCTTCCCTCTTTCTGTCTTTCTCACTGCCTTTTGTCCTGTGCCACATTATTGTCATCATTCCCTTTAGGTGAGGGTTCGCCAGGAAGCTAAACTAAACACATACTAACGCATTCTGTCTTCATGTTACACACACTAAGGAAGTCAGAAGATCGTTCAGTGTCTATAGCGTGAGCTGCCATTTCTCTCCTCATATATAAACACGTTAGACTGCTGGAAGTGTCAGAAGATAAGAGTCATTTGTGTGGATTAATGTGTCTGACAGTATGAGTGGATGGCTTATAGTTGTGAGACTGTACATGTGACATTTATTTCAAAGTTAGTAGAAAACCTGAGCTTAAGTAGTAGTAATTGGTTCCTATCATGCAAAAACATAAAATACAAAGAGTGCCTGTGAAAGTCAGTACTCGGGCAGCCAGTGTATCTGTGTCACTAGCCTATAGGCATTTCTACAGCTGAAATTGTGGGTGTGTTTGCAGGAAGAAGTTTTAACTGTACGGAAAAGTGCTACTGTAGCTGTATTATATGGGTGATGAGGAGACACAGAGGATCGGCTCCACATTGTGCATAGCTCTGGGTGTGGTTTCTTGGGATTAATCATTTACAGCATAATGCAACAATGGGCTGTGCGATATGCACTCAGTTAATTGACAGGTGCAGCACGTCGGCTTCACAAGCTGGACCGAGAGCTATGGAAATGTCCGGCTTTCCAGAAGTCCCTCAGCAGGACTACCACAGACTGTCCGGTTTACACTACACCTCTTCTTTCTCTGATGCAGAGGACTGCTGTGACGAAACGACAAGTACCAGCTCTTCCTCAGATTACTTCGGCATGGACGATTGACAGAATATTTCTTCTGTATTTAAAAAAATGTTTCTTGCCTTTATTTAACCTAGGGAAAATGCACTGAAGAGCATCATGGTGTCTGGGCACCTGGTCTTAAATCCCCTTCTCTTTGTGCCATGACCAGTATTTGAAGTTCTTGGTCCATGTCTCACACACTATGCACTATATTCTAAAACCCTTAGACTATGTACTTGGCTTTTAAGGACATGAATGTCTTATATTGCACTACTCACTGGACAATACCCGAACAGCCCCCACAAGAATAACCCCCAGTTTTAAATTCTAAAATGGCTGCTCTAAATTTTTTCTTACCGATCTGAATCTACAGAGTAGCAGCTGCCTCTGATGCCCCTTTCTGCTACATAGAGCAGGCTATGACCGGCAAGTGCAGAAAGCATCCAGCGTTACACACATCATTTCTTAACTATATGTTAATAGTGTAGCACATCTCCCAGCATGAACACACACAATGTGAGAATTAGTTATAGATTTAATTTTGAGCCAAAATATCACAAAGATCCAAAAACTTCAAGATCAGCAAACAAAATATTATCAACATCTTAAAATAGAAAAGGAAAAGTTGCTATTACAATAACAATGCTATAATAATAATAATAATAATAATAATAATAATAATACAACTTCATTTTTAAATACATATAGTTTATTTAGGTTCCTGTTGTTTATTTTATGGTTACTAGTGGTATTTTGTGCTTTTACTGGTTGATATCACAAAGTAATGGACCCTAATGGTTTATCAGCCGACCGGTGAGTGATTCTACATGTGTTCACTGGTTTTCTAATGAGAGTGAAAGGTCCTGCAGGGATCTGGTGGTCACTGCTGGAGACCTTGTGGTCACAGAACTGGCAAAAATTCAATTAAGGTAAAACAATTTCATTTATTAAACGGAGAATAGACGCTGGATCCATAACTGAATCAAGAATGACTTAACTCTTGGAAACCATTCAATCCATTAGATCCTGATGTGAATATGTTTGATGGGAACCACAGATCAGTTCCCACTGGAGGGAAACAATGTCTAAAATATGACATGTTTTGCATTTTTATGCTTCTGGAATAATTTTGAAGATCTTTAATAAATATTTGGCAAATGAACTCTGTACATATAGAATCCCTGCACACAAAACCAGACAAAAAGCCTGGTCTTGTTCTTGTACTACTTCTAGCTATGCTACTACACTACACTACGCCACGCCACGCCACGCCACACCACACCACACCACGCCACACCACACTACACTACGCCACACTACACTACGCCACGCTACGCCACGCCACGCTACACTACGCCACGCTACACTACGCCACGCCACGCCACACCACACCACACCACACCACACCACACTACACTACGCCACACTACGCCACGCCACGCTACGCCACGCCACGCTACACTACGCCACGCTACACTACGCCACGCCACGCTACACTACACTACAATACGCCATGCCACGCCACGCCACGCTACACTACACTACACTACACTACGCCACGCCACGCCACGCCACGCCACGCCACGCTACACTACACTACGCCACGCCACGCCACACCACACCACACCACACTACGCCACGCCACGCCACACCACACCACACCACACTACACTACACTACGCCACACTACGCCACGCTACACTACGCCACGCCACGCTACACTACACTACAATACGCCATGCCACGCCACGCCACGCTAC
>CM075029.1:8783237-8796576 GCA_037576675.1 Pangasius sanitwongsei | reverse complement strand
TTCTCTACACTACACTACACTACGCCACGCCACGCCACGCTACACTACACTACGCCATGCCACGCTACACTACACTACACCATGCCACGCTACACTACACTACAATACGCCATGCCACGCCACACTACACTACACTACGCCACGCCACGCCACGCCACACTACACTACGCCATGCCATGCCACGCCACACCACACTACACTACGCCATGCCACACCACGCCACGCCACGCCACACTACGCCATGCCACGCCACGCCACGCCACACCACACTACACTACGCCATGCCACGCCACGCCACGCCACGCCACGCTACGCTACACTACACTACACTACATATCACCATGGTTAATGCCAAAGCATAAATGTTCTATGTATGATACATCATATTTTATTTGCTTCAGTATTTCATACAGTACATTACACGTTACACATTTTTGTTCTTTATTTATTTGTGAAGTTTTGGGAACCTTACTTTTGTGTTCACACACTGTTGTGTTAGTGCTCCAGAACATTATTTAAAGTATTTAGATTATTAAACCAAATTAATTTCACATTACAGGGAAGATTACCCAGCAATAATGTACAATAATTCTGTTTAGGCCTTAAGGCCATAATATGTTCCTGATTGATTAAATTTACTTTCATAAGCATAATTATATTTAATTATATTCATCATACACTGTCTGGTAAACCATAAAAGTCAAAATTCAAGGAACCAGATATAAAATAATTCAGCATGAAGAGCTATTGTATAGCCAGCTTTCTATTACACTTAATTATGTTAGTATTATTGTTAGTATATGAATGCCAAGTAAAGTTTTTTTTGTAAATAAATGTCAGGCCTAAAGTAATTAACAAACCAAGTGTGCTAATCTATGATTCCTTCTTTCAAAGTCTATTAGGAGATAAGTGGACACATTCACCTACAAGATCTGTCTTGCTTGTATGTTGCAACGTTTCCCATGTTTCAGGAAACTTTCTGTCCTATTGGGAAAAGGCAGAAAGTTGTTTGCACTCGTTTAATCCAGTTCCCTGTGTCTCATAGGATCTTACACCACTGTATTGCTTCTAATCCACTTTTTCCTCAAGCCAGTATAATGACATCATCATTATACTCAGATGGAAATTACATCTTTACGGAGAATGTGTTGAATAAACATCTACGCTGTATGTAACTTTATGTTTGTTACAGTTAATTCAACAGGAGCTAATTAAACCTCTGTAAGAATTCATTCAACACTAGTCAGTATTAACTCAGTAGAGGTTAATGCAGTATTAATAGAGCATTTTCACTGCTGTGAGAATATTAATTCAGCAGCGTAGGAGTTAACTGATAGAATTAATTCATTACTACTTCAATGCAGCAGCATAATCTAGTTTTTGCAACCAAAAATGGAAAATTATTTTACATGTGTAAAATGATATAATTTATTAATAATTAATAATTTACTATTTATTGGAGCCATAGAGATTTTTAATTTATTAACTTTCCTCTGATGGAATAAATCATTATTAGTGTTGTTATTAGATTCATCTTGACATTATTTATAAAACCAGTTAATTGAGTTACTGGGCTTTAGAAGTTCAATATTATAAATAAAATATTTACAGATTTCATGCTGTTTTTAGTGGTGAAGTCCTTTGTGTTCGTTTCTGTTAAAAACATTCTCCCATCATTATTGTTCATCATTGTTCACGAATCACGCGAAGGTCTTTAACAGTAAAAGAGTATGAAATCTAGGAATATTTTATTGGTAATATTATAAAACTGTAATATCGACCTGCCAAATAATTTGCTACCAAATTATTAACAATAAGTACTGAATGGCCATTTGATTGAAAACTAAACAGTGATCTCTGACTTTTGCACAGTACTGTAAATATAATTATAACTTTAATTATGATGAACTGTGATCTCCATCACTGTACCAAAAATGTAAATATCGCACATCCCCAAACTATACTTCACCTACACTATATGGCCAAAAGTTTGTGGACACCTGACCATCACACCCATATGTGGTTCTTCTCCAAACTGTTGCCACAAAGTTGGAAGCACACAATTGTATAGGACGTCTTTGTATGCTGTAGCATTACAATTTCCCTTCACTGGAACTAAGGGGCCCGAACCTGTTCCAGCATGACAGTGCCCCTGTGCACAAAGCGAGCTCCATGAAGTCATGGTGTGCCAAGGATGGAGTGGAAGAACCCGAGTGGCTTGCACAGAGCCTTGACTTCAACTCCCACTGAAAATGAATTGGAATGCTGACTGCACCCCAGGCCTCCCCACCCAAAATCAGTGTCTGATCTCATGCTCTTGTGTCTGAATGAACACAAATCCTCACAGCCACGCTCCAAAATCTAGTGGAAAGCCTTCCCAGAAGAGTGGAGATTATTATAACAGCAAAGGGGGAATAAATCTGGAAAAAGAAGCAAGCACATATAGGTATTCATGGTAGGTGTCCACAAACTTTTGGCCATATAGTGTACTTCCGGAGGTCCTCAGACCTCATGGAACTAGGAGATTATAACATGAGCAACTGTAATTAATCCAATTTCCACAAATATCATTATATTAGACGGCGCATGAATTACAGCCAGCACTAGTCTCAGAGCTGCTGTTATTAAATTAATCAACACCTTCTTGCCAATCAGAATGTCATAAAATCAATATAATTCATCTATTTTGCTTCATATAATGCTGAATGTCATTCATTCATGAATGTTATGCTAATTTTCTTACCACATAGTAAACAGGTAGTGTCAAATATAGTTGAGTTCGGGGAGCACTGTGGCTTAGTGGTTAGCACTGTTAACTCACACTTTGAATCCCACCTCCACCCTGTGTGTGCCAAGTTTGCATGTCCCCCCATACCCCCCCCCCCCCCATGTGCATCGGGGGTTTCCTCCTGGTACTTTGGTTCCCTCCCCCAGTCCAAAGACATGCGTTGTAGGCTGTTTGGCATCTCCAACTTGTCGTAATGTGTGAATGGGTGTGTGAGTGTGTGTGGGTTGGCACCCTGTCCAGGGCGTCCACCACCTTGTGCCTCAAGTCCCCTGGGATAGGCTTCAGGCTACCCTGTGACCCTGTGTAGGGTAAGTGGTACAGGATGGATGGTTGAGTTCAGACACGTAAGTGTCATTATATAATAGTGTCATTATATAATAATCATTAAGTAACTATCTCTAATTTGCTATCTGGGTGATAGAATTTAATATATAGTTATTATATTGCATCTCAAACAGTAGCGTGGCCTGTGGGACATCTATTACACAGTAAATATGTTTTCGGTGATGTTTTTAACATATTTGCTGTTCACGGTCATGTTGTCATCCTCTTTAAATGTAGGAACATTGATCTAAATCTTATCAGATATCAGCCGAAGTCTGTTTTGGTAGGCAATTTTTGTTTTGTTTTTCACTTTCGTACCATGCTTTCATTTTCGAAAGCTCTTTGTGCCCACTTGATCTTGAAGTTAAAATGTGTAATGATATTTTAACTTGTGTCGTATGTCATTTTTTTGTGAAATCCTAATGTGACAAATGTGCAAGCTTTTCATTAGGGTAATAAACAGACCTGGTTAAACAGACCTCTATTCCTCCATATGGATATGATTTAAATAATTTGTTATTAACTAGAGAAATGGTGTTACACACAATCATGGTGCAGAAGAATATGAAAAGACCTTCACAGTTTTCACTTCAATCATTACCAATACTGTGGGGTTTAAATGAGTTACACTAATATGTTATACCTCTCTATACTATCTTTTTTTCTGCTTTGTTGGTAGACAGACTAAAGGAAGCAGGTTTGCGTGTTCAAGCAGGAAAACCACTAATATGTGCAATGCAGGGATTCCAGCAGCAGCAGCAGTGGGAAGCACTGACGCAGCGTAAAACATGGAAAATGACTAATCCCTGTAACATAGGGAAGAGTAGAGAGGCGGAGAGACAAAGGGAAATCAGAAGGAGAGAGGAGGAGGGAAAACGGAAGCTCGTCAGTGAAAGTTTTGCTCTATGATCTGTGTGACTCAGAGCTTCCCAAAAGTGAGACTGCTCATATAAAGCGCCGTGAGTCCCGTGCGCCTCAGGATCTGCGCTCCGGTGCGGTGTGGACGGAATGGACGCCATGCTAGAAAACCCGGTCTTCTCCTGCTTTGTGTTCTACAGCACACTCTTAATCCTGAAGATGTACACCATTGCTGTCATCACTGGACAAGTGAGGCTGCGGAAAAAGGTAAAAGAGCCTCAAATGCAGCTCACGATCACTGTAAAAGACTTGCATGCCTGCATGCTTGTAGCCTGCTAGTGGGGCACTGTGTTGCTTTGGTGTAGCTGGAACTGCAAAAGTTTAGTAGACAACAAATACTCACTTTGGATGCTTGTTCTTGCACCGGAACCTTTGGCAACTAATCCTATTCACAGATAGACTTCAGCGCAAAAGTTTGCACGCCCTTGCTTCGAAATGATCACACACAAAAAAGAATATGCGAGGAGAGTTAGAGTTTTACAGGTGTTGCAGATGTTTACAGATGTTTCTTCCATCATTACCTTGACATCGTTTTATACCCTTCTGGTCAATCATTTCTGTTTCAAGACCTGTCAATCATTTCTGTTTCTGCTTTCCTGAGAATATTGACTCTTTTTATTTTCATACCAGAAGTACGATTTATGTTTGATTGCACTCTTGGGGTGCAATTTGTGTCCCACTGATCTTACATTTAC
Organism: Pangasius sanitwongsei; assembly: GCA_037576675.1. Taxonomy (NCBI): domain Eukaryota; kingdom Metazoa; phylum Chordata; class Actinopteri; order Siluriformes; family Pangasiidae; genus Pangasius; species Pangasius sanitwongsei. The sequence continues at coordinate 8,791,851 of CM075029.1, read as the reverse complement.
AAACCTGTATTTAAATTAAAGGCATTACAAAACATAGGTAAAGTGTACTTACAACTTTAAGCACTTGGAAAACAGCAAAGCACACATTACCTGAAATATAATCATTAAAATGCTTCAGATACATTAAAATACTATTATTTTCATGTGACTCCATTTAACATCTCATGAAGCATCTTTTTCCATGAGTCATCCGTTACAGGTTCTGAAAATTGTACATTTTAGTTCAACATTCATTCAACTGTGAAAGTACAAACCTGTTACCCAAATTATAGATTGAAAGCAAATGATTATTTAAAAGATGATTAAAAAAAAGTAAACTGTTAGAATGTCTTTAATCTCGTCGTGCCATTAGCATGGGTACTAGTTAACCACATTTTGTGCATTTGTTAATTCTATGATGAAAAAAACCCTCAACTTGTTTTGCTCATTTAAGAGCAAAATGTCTGAGATGGGCTAACTCATTATGAGTGGTGAAATGCATGTTTATTTATATTCATTTTTAAAAAAATGCAAAGGCTAAATGGCACCTACATAAAGATAACTTCTGACTAGACTCAACTGCTGCAATACATCTACAGGCTGTTTCATAATGCATGATGTCTAATATTATTCTCCAGGCTTTTGCTAATCCGGAGGATGCAGAGCGCCATGGAGGACCACAATTCTGCCGCACAGACCCATTCGTGGAGCGCTGCAGGAGGTAAACACATTTATCAGCTATGCATGGAAAGTAAAACAACAGCAGACATTCCACTGCACAGTAACCTATTAAATGTAAAAAATGGGAATGCTCTACTTGCAAAAGGGGAATTTGACCAAAACGTGTTATGCCTACTGATCGTTGGGGCTTTAAGATGGGATGCTCATCCTGGTTGTATATGTCATGGTCAGTCTTCCCTTCCAATTCAATTCAACAGCCTTACAATTAACTAGAAACATAGTAGAGCAAGGCTGTCTTCCTGCATTTTGTGATTAAAATCACTGCCAACAGGATGGAATCTGCTCAGTCTGGCAACACTGGATATCTGAACATCTGGGCTGAATCTCTTCCTCCCTTTAAAGTGACGCAGCTCTAAATTCTGCACCCTATGGGCCTCCTTCTCAGAATTGTGTGTGCTTCTAAAAGAAGTTGTTTTTGCTCATTTTTGGGCTACTTCTCAATTTGTTTCTTTCGTTTTTCCCCCCCTGCAAGATTTATTTATTTATTTATTTAATCAGAAAAGCATGGCTGGGTGCATCAACTTTGATCAGTCAATTTTATTAACAAATATTTGTTGTGAGGCCATAACAAATAGTTCATTTTTATGCTTTTTTTTGAGAATCCTCTCCAGAAGTAGCCAGTCAGGATATTCACTAGTCAAAATATTGTCACCTCAACCGTAACTATCCTCCATTCCTCACTGTCAGTTCCACTGTTTCCAAGTCTGGCATCATTGTTCGCTGTTAGACTAAAAGCATGATGCAGTTCAGATAGCTGATTCATACGCGTTCCCTGCCAGCAAACCCATTTCCTGCCAGATCTTCATAGATAAAAGCGATGACTAGTTTTATAGCAGTAAACAAGGGCACTTTAATTAGAGTCTTTTTATCACCCTTTTTCATGCATTTCTTTTTTAATGTACAAATTGAACAAACCAGCTGGACACACAGGAATGATTGGCATTTGCAGAAAGGATCATTTCTGTTGAGCTGGGTGTGATTACACATTGTTTAACCTTAAATGGAAATATTACACACAAGATAAATAAAAGATTAAAAATGAGTTTGCACTGCCTGTCTAAACAAAATCCAGTGTTTCTTTTGACTCAGTTCCAAGTTAAGTCCATTTCAAACCCAATCCCTTTCCTTCCTCCTCCAGCAGAGGATTGGAGCAGATTAAGAATGTTATTACTGAACAATATATATATATATTTTTTTTTTACAAACATTCCACTTCTATTGTGCTCTGCATTATTACAGGCTTGTTCATTTCCAGCTGTTGCTCCAGAGAAAATCTCCCAGCTCTGGGACTCTGTTCAGGAAAGTTTAAATTCTTGGTCTAGCTGTTGAAACTAACCATGTAGTTTTGACAGTTATGTGGAACGGCTGTGTAGATGTAAAAAAGCTTTTTCCAAAAACCTTTCAGTCTGCATGATAGAACACTATATGCAGCTAAGATAATATGGTTTGCCTTAGCACATCATCATTGCCTACTACGCTATAAAATACGATTTTCAATATAAGTATGATAAGAAGTATGCAATTAACGCCAGTGAATTTCCAACTGATTGTTTAGCTAATTTTTATTTTAGTAGTCAGAAGACCTAGTCACTTTAAATTTATATATTTACCTAACATACACACAATTCCAATTAATACATAATTATTTTATAGGTAGTGCAACGCTGATGTCAACCCAGCACCCATAACATTTTAAATAGATTGAACCAAATTTGTGGTTTACAGCAGTGTTTTCTCTGAAACAAATGAAGACTGAAGGACAATCCAGGACAAAAATAGTTAAAGCTGCCATTATCTAGGTGTCTGATGTTTTCAAAATTGGTTAGGATTGTATAAATCTTGAAGCGTATCCAAGGCATTACACTGGTTATAAAATATGGGTGACTTATGAGAAATTGTGCTGGTATTATCAGCCTGAGTTGGATCTATTTTTGAGAGTTTCCTTCTTAAAGGAACTGAATAATGGGGATTTTTCTGATATGAAACAGATGAAAGGGAAAAGATTCGGAGGGAGGAAATGGTTTTCAAGTGAAAACATGTTTTGTTTGGCAGTGAAAGTTGAGTAATGCAGGATTTTGCGGCCCTGATCCACACTGTTGCTCCTCATCTTGTGAAATCTTGTGAAATTCCTGGTGTGAATGCCACATATTTTGTGAGCAAACAGGAATATCATTACCATTTCAGACACTGAATATAAGCACTTACTGTACTTGAGGAATGATTACACAAGTAAATCTGACTGTGGTGAGTAAAAGTTTTGTAAGTGTTTGGATGGTGTTGGCAGACACCTAAGAATCTGGGCATACTGTCAGGACACTGAATCACATAGAACTCAGCCAGATGATCTCAAACAGATGTCATGGCTTTCTTGTGTATGCATGCATCGACGCAAGTATCTTCAGCGGAACCACATAAGGAATTTCCGACTATGCCTCATCAGGGGCCAGATCTTTTCAGAAGTATTTACATAATCTAACAGTTCTGTGTGTGTTTGTGTGTGTGTTTCAGAGCTCATAGGAACGACATGGAAAATATCTTTCCCTTCTTGTTTCTGGGTGCCATCTACTCCATGACGGGGCCATCACTGGTTATAGCACAAGGTCATTTCCTGGTCTTCTTCTTGGGTCGGATCGTGCACAGCGTGGCCTACTTGTGTGCCCTAAAAGCGCCGACACGCTCACTAGCCTACACCATTGCCCAAGTTCCCTGTGTCTCCATGGCCATACAGATACTTCTCACTGTGGGCTTTTACGTATGAAGTGGACTAAATATAATGCTTCCACACAGTATATTGTTTGTGGGACAATTATATTAACAGTTCACCAATAAGCCAAGGGGATCAACTGTTAAGATGGTAAAGGTCTGTTTTCATTTCATTTTGTTGTATTTGTAGGAAGGCTGGAGTGTCAGGAATCAAATGAAGGTTTGAGTAAGGCTTAGTGTCCTTAAACTGCTGGACCTGAAAGTTTCTCCAGACTGTTTACATGCAACAAAATGTCCATGCTCAGTAAAGGCCATTTCATCAACAACAAAACTGTTATTCAAGGGTTTTTGAACTAAATGAATGGTTTCCATTTTAAAAGAGGTTTGTTCACTGTGGGCCTTTCAGAGCTAGTGTAGCATTAAATAAATGTTGTTACATAAATGCTAGCTTCTCTCCTTCTTGTGGATTATAGAACTCATGGCAAAGTGTTTACTTAGTCACTACTTTGACAAATGCGTTGAAAAAGCTGCACTGTGTGATTCTGATAGAATTTAACAAGGCTAGATGAGTGCTAAAAACAAACAGCTATAAATTCCTCCTCTCCCTTCAGATCTGCCTAAGATAATGTTTACACATCTGATTCAATTAAAAAAAATATATGAACATGGCCAATATTAATAAGAACTCTATTAGGTGGCTATTTATTTAGCTATTGTTAAGGTGAGCTAGCTACATGTAAAAAAGACTCACTCATTTAGCCAAAATTGGGTTGCTAGCAGTCATTTACATAAGCAAACTAATGTTAGTTAATATTACAGGTAGCCTTCCTATAGCAATCGTACAGGTGGGCAGTAACTATTGGGACTTAATGTTTTGGATGATAAATTCTGCTAGAAATAAGACTATGCAAAGTAAAATAATAACCTTCTCCAGAAGTAGCGCTAGCGCCACATCGCTCCCTCAGCTCTCTCCGGCGTCAAAAAGCCATACCACTATTTACTGTGGTCTTCCCTGACTCTTCCCAGATAGCACACAAATGTCATCATGACATGTTTAATTTATGTCCTAGTTAATTTGCTATTTTATCATCTGCTCTGTCCAGACATCCCTGAGTATAACATTTGTATCTAAACGTGTCAATGTTGCAGGGCATCATGTCGTCCTTCTGGTCTTTGCAAAAAGCAGATAAAAGCGTTTCCTTCATGTGTGACCTACTTTTTGAAGTTTTGTTTAGCTGATAACCTATGGTGGCCAATAAGTGCAAACACAAATCAAAAAATCAACAACAGCAATCGAAACAGCATTAACTCAAATGGAACAGGGTGAGTCTTTATTCAACATCACATGTTTGTTGGTAATTGAACATGGCATATGACTACCACAGTGCGGAAAAACCCACACTTTTTCAGTTTTGTATGTTATCACAGTGAAGAGTAATTCTTTCTTCTGAATAGCCAAGCTTCCTTTTCAGTGTCATATTAATGCCATGCAAAGTTGACAGCATATCTAAATCAACATCACAAGAATGCCCTTGATAAAAACAAGCACAGAAAAAAGCATGAATAGATTCATGTAGGTTTATATTTCCTCTCACTGTAAACATCCACTGTAGACTCGCTTTCACCTAACCTTACCATTTCGAGTTAATGTTGTGTGTCTTCTGATGTTGTGTTTTTGGTTTGTTAACACATTTTGCACTGTGGGTAACATCAGCAACTGACTAATGCCCCAACTCTAAAGTATAGAATATTAAATATGCATTAAGAGTTATCAAGACCAATGTTGTGCTGTCTTCCCCATTAGCAAATGAGCTCCTGCTTCCATTTTTACAATGTCATGACGACAGTGTTGGCTAGATGTATGTGTGCTGATTTTCGCTGGCTTTTTATTAGCCCCGTTTCCCCATTTTAGCATGTTTGCACTTTCTGTCTAATTTGTGTATGTGCTGCTATTATTTAACACATTAGGCTTGAATGTGAATTTCTTTTTTTTAATCGTCTTGACTATAGAACCTACGACAGTCAAAAGTACCAGATTTTTTCCCTTAGCATTTGCTTTATTTATATCTTTCAGAATAGTTTAATCATGGTGTTTTTTAACCACACAGTGCAGCTTTAACCTGTGCTGGTTAAACAGTGTCTTGTGCATTAGGCCAAGGATGCTTGATATTTAATAGTAGTGAGCAGTAATGATATTAAAAGCTTGCAAAGTGTTTTAGTACTGTATTTTTCACAGTGTAATTGTATAATAAATTAGTATCTATATGTTCTAGCATATATTTTATATTTTTTAAAATATTTTCAAAATAGTTTGATGCCTGTAGGAAAGATGTAGTTGCCAAATATAAAAATGCATCTAATAAAGGTATTATCCAGAAGGCTTTGTGTGTGAGTGTGTGTGTTTGAAAGAGTGAAGGAGTGAAAATAGCAGCCCGTTATGTTCTACAATCTTTTTTCGCACTGAAAGAAGAACCAAACTGTGAAGTCCTGCATACCAACATTCCAGTTATGCAAGACCTGAAAAGTGGAAGAGATGGGGGGAAGAGAAAGAGATGGCATGAACAGTGTCATTCACTAAACTTGTTTTAATTTCAGTTACTAGGTGACAAAACACACTGGTGAATTTCTGATATTTTCATATACACTGCTTACAAAGTACAATAATTTTACATTTATTGTACATTATATATTTGTGTCCAGACATCAGATTTTATTGATTTCTTTGTGCACTAAAGAAAAACCCCAGGAAATTCTGCAAGGTTAATTGCAACACCCGTACAATTTCTCTTATTCAGCTTATAAGCTCATATTGACTGACTATTTGCTTTTCGTAGCTTTATCATCACACCATCACAGATGACTCAGCAAAATAAATTAAGGAAGCACACCAGTGATAGAATCATTGCAAATAAGGATAACATCAAGTATGTGGTTTTAGAGCTGCATATAAAAATTAAGGACTTGTTGGCACTGGCCTGCCTCTCAGCTCAGAGCTGCTGCTGTGTGTATGTGTCAGCACATGTTTGTGGCATTTCAAATATGTGTAAATGAAGACTGTTCGTTAAACATGTCATTATATGCATTAGGGTTGTAAGCATTGTAATTTTTTACTTCAAAAGGAAGGGATTTATCAAAGAATGAAGGGGGACTGTTAGAGATTCTTTTACGGTGGATGAGACGAATGCCTTCCTTCTTGCTCAGAATGACACCGAAAGTAGAGGTGTGTCAGTATACTGGTATACCGTGATAAATTAATCTGGAATAGGTTAGAGTCTATATTTGTCCAGTGTGGTGCTTCATACACAAAAGGAAGCACCTTGAAGGCAACTTGGGAACAGTTAAAGGTCATGGGCCTTTCTTTATGGAGCAGAAATGGTAGAACACTGATATCCCTCTCTCTGACTGCAGAGTCATTCCCAAAAGTTTAAAGAACACAAACTTTTTTGTGGCAGGTCAACAGAAAATGTTATCAGAAACAACAGAAAATGACACAGAAACAAAGTTAGGAAAAAAAAAATCCCCCAAATCCTACACACTCCACCTCTTTCCACTACACTGGTTTTGTATGACCTGCATTTACATATTGAAACCTGACAGTGTTTGCAGAGCAATTTACTAGGGGTGTAAAAATGTGATGATGTGCATCAGGAAATTGTGCAATTCACATCGGGTATGTGAGCTTTCTGTTAATTATGCATACTGTTTGAACACCAGCGATCCCAAGCTGCACAACCCATAGAGTTAAAATATATAGAGAGCACTCTGACCGATAAGTCCGACTCACAATGACCGACACGCATTATAGGTTATATGATTAAACCATCACGTTATAACTGTTAAAAAGAGCTCTTCAGTTGCTTTCAAACGACACCAGCTCTGCACCGCTGAGATCTACAGTGCCTTAGAAAGAGCTCTTTTTTTCAGAACTCAGAGTTTAATTAGTTTTATACAGACAAAAATGCACATTGTTTTGCATTGTTTATGATTCAGAAATAAGAGTCTTTTCAGTCATAATTTTTCATTATAATTTTGTTCAAAATATTATGAGAATCTAATTGAATCAAATGGTGAAGCCAGTATCGTAAACTGAACCAAATTGTGACCGGATTGCACTGTTACATCCCTCCAATTCACTAAAAAGTGTTTTAAAAGGTTCAGGGTAAATACTGGTATTGACAATTATAGACAGAACAATTTTGTTGCAGTAGGCTCCTTGAAAATTGTAATTGCTTACATACACATATACAGTATATATGTGTTCATTATATGTTGTTGTTTTTTTGTAAACACCCTCCTTTGAATCTTGGCATAGAGATAGCAGATGGGTGTGAAAAATAGTGTCTAAGGGTGGTGATGTTTTATTGCTAGTCCCAGAATACCTACTCCTGTTAATGAAACCACATTCTGTGTTACTGATGTACTCCAAAAACTGTGTGGCAATACTGATATTATCTGATAAATTAGAGGATGTAGATGAGTACAAAAACATATGAAAAAAAAGCAGTTTGTGTCACTGAGCAAGCTACTACAGGTTTCATGTCACTCTAGAAACTGATAGAAGTGCTCTCCCTCTTCCTCCGTCCATTCCCTTGTAGCGACATTTGTTCCTATATGAGCAAACATGCAACATTTGGCTCAGAGTAGACTCATAAGCAAGACTTCAGTCTCTAATTAGAGAGTCTGGTGGTTTATAATTAAACATGAACCACCAGTTTTAATACTATTGCCCAAGTTTCCCCCTTGCTTCAGTGTTTAATTTCATCTGGATACTGTAGATTTGTACCTAGGAACTAATCATAAAGACTTTCCTGTGCTCATATCAGGACTCCTATCCGTATGCTAGGATGTTTTATATAATTGTTGCCATTTTCTAAATGTGGATCTCGGGAATTCAAATTTAGCATATCAAAATAATACAGAACACATGTTTAAGTGGGTATAAAAAGTCTTCTGTTAAAATTGCAATTTCTTGTGATGTAAAAAAAATTAAACCAACATAAATCATGTCAGATCTTTTTTTTTTCCACATTTAATGTGATATAGCAATCAACAAACTTCAAGTGAAAATCAAATACAAACATTTTATGGGAAAAAAAGAAAAAGAAGTGATTGAAATATATACACTATATTACCAAAAGTATTCGGTCACCCATCCAAATGATGAGAATCAGGTGTCCTAATCACTTGGCCT
>CM075029.1:8753079-8776966 GCA_037576675.1 Pangasius sanitwongsei | reverse complement strand
ATCAGTGGTTGGTCCATTGGGAACGTTGGTGATCAGTGGTTGGTCCATTGGGAACGTTGGTGATCAGTGGTTGGTCCATTGGGAACGTTGGTGATCAGTGGTTGGTCCCTTGGGAGTGTAGGCTCAACTCAGTCAGGTTTTATTGACTGAACTTAACTCTCTCTACTCATATAACCAGCAGCTGTGATGTGTGCTGGAGAGCTGTATAGAGTGCAGGACAGTCACTAACGTCTGCATAAAGAGTCACTACATTATTATTTTTTTAATAAAGTTGCTAAACAATGTAAAATGTGACCAAATTTTGCGGCAAAGTCACTAAGTTGGCAACACTAAATGAGTTACCGAGTTGATTCAGGTGTGTTAGTGCTGGGATGCTTAGATGTGTAGATTGAGTGACTCCAGTATGAACACTGGGATACACTGATCAGATAAATACCTAGAGCTGAGAAAATCTTCATGATTTTTGATTTGTAAAAGTTGTCATTATTCAGTTGTGTTTTTTAATTGTATAATTTCTTTTTTTTCTGCCAGGTTTTGTATTAGGAGGTGCTTTTGGCGTCTTCACAGCTGGCATCGACACCAATGTTGGGTTCGATCCTAAAGACCCACTGAAGACCCCCACAGCGAGAGAAGTGCTGAGAGACATGGGTCAGAGAGGAATGTCCTACGCCAAAAACTTTGCTATTGTTGGTGCAATGTTCTCATGTACAGAGTGCATTATAGAATCGGTAAGTTCTCCCCTTGACTTCCCCTTCTTATGCTGAGACACAAAGCACATGTACCTTTTACCTTCTACTTGGTCTCTAAATAAATCTAGAACGTGATTTTGCTTAGAGTCAGATTGCAAGATCCCTCTATCTTTTGGTCCTCTGTAGTTTTCCTGATGAATGTTTATAAGATGCCTGTTGTTACAGTGCATAACGGTGAGTACCAAAGAGCCTGTGAGTCCTGTTGGACACAATTCTTCCTCCTTTAATGCTCAACTACAGTCAACTCCAGACTTAAAAGCACCATACAAAAAAATTTATTAAATAAACATAACATACAGTGATTAATATTACCAATTAAAACAACTTACCTTGAAAATGAATAATTTTCATAAACACTTCTTTTGGAAATAGTATTTTCTGTTAAAAACGTACAAGACAAAAATGTTGACACTAGGGAACATTACAATTAATGCAAACAAATTGTTATCCTTAAAGATCCTTGCTTTCTTTTAAGTGTTGAGAATGAAAATGTAAAAAAACCTTTATCGTTCATCGCCATGGGAGGCGGAGTTTTCAACAAAAACACACTGTCCATCTCAATTTCAGAATTTACACCCCATTAAAAACTTACCTAAAAACTGTTCTGAAGTCAAGATGATGATCCATGTGTAGAAACTTAAGGATATAAACTTAGGAGTGGTCCAAAATCCCTTTACAACCTTTGCTCGTATATTCTGACTCGCTTGTAAGTCACTTTGCGTACTCATGAAGCATCTACTGTAGCCTCTGCCAAATGAATACATGTAAATGCAATAATATGTAGATAAAAGATAAAAGAATAATTTTCCTGTCACAGCATCGTGGTAAATCAGACTGGAAGAACGCGGTGTACAGCGGCTGCATTACTGGCGGTGCGATTGGATTCAGAGGTAGGATTCACATCATTGACATTTACACACCTTTATAAAACTTGACTGTTATGCCTGGTTTACACTGTACGATTTTTGTCCCTGAACTTTGTCGCAGACAAAAACCACACACCGTGGAATCATTCTTTGGTCGTGAGTTGAACGATGTTAAAATGCATAATGTGGATATTTCGTGTCTTCAGCACTGGCAGCATCAGAAACGTTTTGATCAAAATGTCCAGAATGTGACTGCTGCTGCAATGCCCAGCGAAAAGCCACCAATAGGGGGGTGTGTCAGAATTATGCAAAACTCCTGGGACATCTACATATACCATCATCGAAATGGCAAAACCTAAACGAAACATGCCAATGGACAGAAAAAATATCCTTCTTACTTTAAGCTCACTTTGAAGAATTTCTGTTTATGCGAAAGCCCAGACCACACTGATTGATGATGTAAGTAGACGGTAGTAATTTCCTTTAATGAAAGGTCTATCCTTAGAGGATCTTCATCATGTAATCTGACATGGAGAGCACATTTCTCAAACACTCTGTTATAGACTTCAGCCAAGATTTTATTGGATCTTTTCATACATTGTGACAGTAATTTTAAGAGTGCAGAAATTGCACAGTGTAAAGCTGGTTGTAATCATTGTTATTTATTCAGATGTAACAGTTGTAACTGTAACTATTTATTATCCTCTAGCTGGCCTGAAAGCTGGGATTCTGGGTTGTGGCGGTTTCGCTGCTTTCTCTGCTGCTATTGAGTATTACCTCAGGTGAACGGCTGCTTCAGAACTTCCAGAGTTGGATGGGCTCTGAACAAGAACCTATATTACCAAGAGCAGGCTCTGAATATGAGACTTTTTGGCAGGCTTTACTTGCTTGTCAAATGATTTTGAAATTGTTCTCGTGGAGAACCGACCTGCCAGTTCAGTTTCCTGACCTGGCTAAGTGTGTGATGTGATTTCCGAGTGTCCTGTTGGGATCAGTGTAGACGTACCAGCTTCAGTTTGGCTTTTTAATGCTGAAAGATGATCTACAAACCAGTGTTCCCTCATGTTTTCCATGCAGTCAGAGGACTTCTCTGGTTTAAAAAAAAAAAAAAAACAAAGTTGAGAGGGATCATGGTGATAAATCCTGTCAGTGAATGCTTATTGATGTGTAGTATGACTGTCTTTTTGGCCCCATCGCTGTTTATGTATATAATCATACAACTAGTAAATAAAATATGAAACCTTACATTGGCTCTGGATTGGTTGGATGTCACTTGTGGTTAAAAAAAAGTAATTAGCTTAACCTCAGACTAAATATATGAGAGAAGTCTGAGTTCTTATTGCAATAAATTTATTCTACGGAAATAAAAAAAACCCTCTTCAATAATATCAGATGATATTAGTGTTTAGGAACTTTGAAGTGGTTATCCAGGACTTACACAAATGAAATGAGACAAAAGTGTGTTGATTTTCATAAATCAAGCAATGGCTGTAAAAAAATAAAGAATAAAAAAAAATAAAAAAAAGCTTATCCATATCCAATGTTAGGGTAATAATAAAAAAACAACCAGAGCTTTAATGAAACTGCTTGGAAGTGAACACGTGTGTATTTTCCTCATGCAAAAGGATTATTAGAGAATCAAAAATTCCTTCAAGGATCACCATTGGAGTTTGGTAGAAGATAATCGCATTTTGGCATCACAAAGTGTCCAAATCTACGGTTGAGCACAACCTCCATGCCAACAACTACTTTGAAATCATGCAAGAGGAAACGTTTCATCTAACCACAAATGTAAGCACTTTGGGTTCACTGGACACTACTGGATCTTTGATTAGGACTGGGTTCTGTCCTGGGTTCTGTGGCAACAAACACCACAGGAACAATTCAATTTGATTTATATAGCGCTTTTAACAGTGGACATTGTCAAAAAGCAGGATATAGATTTAGATTTATCCATAATGATGGTGGCAAAGAAAACTCCCTGAGAAGACATGAGTGAAGAAACTGAGAGACACTGGATAGTGAGAATTTAGATCATTACTCTTCTACACTTGTATGCTAAGCATGAGGGTTATTCAATAGAGTTTTAGCTTATAAGTACATAATATCCAATTAAAGTTATCCATTGTATAGTGAATGAGACCTGAGCAGTTTTTAGCAAGTGCAGTCATCAGGCTGTCCAATTGAGAACATCCACAATCATCTTTAGGGTATCCATGTGGTACCATCCTCAGCCGCAGGTAGGTTTGGTGTAAAAAGAAGGATGATTATACAGAAAAGACCCAAATCCCTACTGATGGGTATAGTGGAGAATCTGTAGATGATGTGAGACTGTTTTTCCTCCAAAGGCTGTGGGGATCTTGTTAGGATACATGGCATGAAGTACCAGGGGATTTTTAAATGAAAATCTGTCTGTCAATGCCATGATGCTACAACTGGATCATGGTTAGATTTTCCAGTGGGACAATGATCCAAATTTCACACAGAAATGCTTCCATGAGTACAAAATCAAGTTTCTGACATATGTGGCCTAAATGTTGTCGCACTGACAATGCAGGATTCTCCTCGGTCCTGGGCAAAGTCCCTGTGTGATTGTCCATTGCCTCGTTGTGCATGTGAATGTGTTTTTTAACTGCATGATTGTGTGGACGCTGATAACACAGAGCAAAATGGGTCATTTGAATCTCCTCTTCTATTTGCCACTTAAAAGCATACAAGTCAGCTCCAGTTCCTCAAGCAACAGATCTGAGATTGGTTCCAGGTCCTCCATGACCCTGACCAGGATAAAGCACTTACTAAAGATAAATAAATGAGAGAGTTACTTTTCTCTGCAACTTTGATCCTGCCTTTACCGACAGTGCCAACAGGGGTGTCAGAAATGACAGAGGCTGCCGGACAAGTGGGTTTTGATCTGGCGTGATTTCAGCCCAAACACCTCTGGTTCCTGTCTCCCATGCCGTATGCCCCAGTCATCACAGTTACAAACAAAGGTCTCTTTCACACTTATACCAGGATGTCAATCAAGTCAGGAAGAAATTGATCAAATTATAGTCAAAAGGATATCAAATGCTTGCAAGATCTATATACTGTAAAGGTTTTAGATGCTCTGGGTCAGTCCAGCTCATCCAAATCCAAGGCACTTTTTCATGAGTTCCTCGCTACTTCTGTTTTGGAATAAATGCATTTTTCACCAAGTCCTTTATTTCCTTATACGGGATCACGCAGTCCCAAACATGGCAAAGTGTGTAAACTGCATTTGGATTGTGAGAACCATGTTCATGTCTGTTAATTTTGCCATATGTTCTCTTCTGTGACACACCCAGATTTAAAAAAATTGAATTTTATTTATTTTTAAATACACATGCATTTTTTTAAATTGAAGATGCAAACTTTTTTCTGTACTTCTTATTGGACCCAACAAAGTTTCTAACACTCTTAAGCAACTTGCCAATGTGTGACATATGTAAGCAGTGTCATATGACATGACAAACATTTGTATTATACAAAGGGACTTTTTTAATGTAACATGCTGCAGGAAGTTGGCGTGCAGTCGTCGCCTTATGTGACAATATCAGACACTACACATTTCCAAACACGTAGAGCTATGACTCAATGACTATACGGGGCGCCAGTGACTAAAAATATAATGGATTACAGCCCAACTTCACTTTTTTTCAGAAGCTCACTTTGTTTCTTGAGTTCAGTCATCCATTTTCTCACTTTAGTTATTCAAAACTAAAAAAAAAAAGAACCTGCAGTACACCAGCGTTTGCAATTTAATTTGTCTTTTACCTGTCAGATGAATTTGGGACGTTACAAAACATTGCAGTACGCTTGATCTTTATTTGGGTGCTTGTGATTTAGTGAACCTTTGGTGTGGGTGTGTGTGTGTGTGTGTGTGTGCGCGCGCGCACACAAGTGTGAGAGATCATTTACAAACCAGACAAACCACTCGCACACATCTTCGGCAAATTCTGATTTACTTGTCGGTGCCGATTCAGAAAGGTTCAAAAAATAAATTCCTCTCTCAGCTGAAGGTTAGTCGTATGCAACAGGCCATTTACTTTCAAACAAGACATTTCTCAAAAGGTTACACTACAAACAAATCAAAGCCTCATTATATATCAAATCTGATACATAAATATATAATATATGTATATTTATAACATGAAAATAAGAAGAGGCAGGGAGTGTTTTTTTTTTTTTTTTTTTTTGGAGAAAATTAAAGTGACACTAAAGGACATGAATTCACATTAAGAAACAAAATGCAAACAAAGCATAATGGTTGTCTCTGAATGAGGTCTTTCCTTTCTTGTTTAAGAAAGAATGTGGACAACAACAAAAAACAGAGAAATGTGTTTAGCGTTTAGAGAAGTTGCAATAAATGTTGGATAGACTTCAAACTAATGGGAAACTGTTACAGTGTAGTTCAAGTACAGCAGGATGCCTTCAGTTATTGCTAATGAGTTCAGTCATTAATCCATTGGCTGCAGAGCTGATCAAGCACTAATATTACATACAGCAAAAAAAAGAGCGAAAAAAGAAATTGTTCAGACAATTGTAAGACTTTTTGGGCGGGGGGGGGGGGGGATCTAATTAGAAGAAACTCATCAAAAGAATACACTTAGCATAAGGGTGATATTGATGATATTCACTTTGTTAATTTAAAAAAAAAAATAACATTGGAAAAACCATTATGTTCAAGTTTGCACTTAGGCTTTGCTTCCAGCATAACAGGCAATGTATTTGTCTTGGGAGTGAAATGGGCCACAGTAAACATTTGAAACTGAACAGACACAGCTGCAATGAGTGAACACTACCTGCGCTGAGCGGTGTATGAACCTCACATGAATTGAACAAAAGGCACAGGATCTTGATGCTGGACAATATGTGCTCGTCTCATACCTTTACCCTGCGTAATGCCTCCAACCAAATTACAGCAAAAAGAAAACTGCCTCAACCTAAACATCTTAACACTGATTCCCGTACCAGCCTAAGTGATGGAAGAGTCCAGCCTAGCATAGATGTGTTAAGCAGAAAATGACCTAGACCTATTAATATTTTCTACATTTTTTTTTTTTTCAAACAAAAGCAAAATTCAACCAGTTCTTTTCATTACTAACACTGCGCAAAGATATCAGTGTATACAAAGCACTGAATATACTGAAAGACTTGTAGTGTGGCAAGTCGTATTTATCAGATATTGTCGAGTAAAGTGCCTGGCAATCTTTGGTCTCCAACTGCAAAGGTTACAACATAAGCCACGTTGGAAGACAAACCAGCAAAAAAAAACAAACAAAAAAAAATCGAAGCACAAATACAAGCCAAAAGACTCAGCTGTGTCATTCCATGCTCTTTCCATTTCATAGCTTTCATATCTAAATTAAACCTCTATAGATATCAGTTAACATTGTCTTTACCAAACCCTGAGCAGAAACAAAGCCTCATATAAGACTAAGATTAAGACTTACAATAATCTATATTAGGAATAATAATGTTCTGGCTATGCATGTGTATATGGGTTATGACCTTTAATTTCTGCAATGAGTAACAGATTTCATTGCACACATTCAATTGCTTCAAATCATTATTTCCCAAAATATATGTGTGTGGTGTTTTAATCACAGTATATAAACTTGGTATATAATGACTGATACTGTAAAGGTCAAATATACGAGGACTGGAATAAATTAAAATAGTAATAATACGAAAGTGTCTCAGTCCATTCAATTTGTGTCAGTCAGTTCACTTATTTTAATAAATAGTACCGTTTTCTCCAAACCGATTAAATTTAGTCCAAAACAGTATGGTATCCAGTGGAGAATTATTGAATGGCCTTAAAAAAATCTGACAATTTTCCTTTTACCCTGAAGGTACCTTTTAGCCAGTCAACCAAGACATACTGCTTGTTTAATTTTGCACCAGAGCTGTGTAATGTAGTGTAATGTAGCTAACCAGTAGTGTCTCTAGGTGTGCAAGATGGCTGCCTCCATAACATTATATTCATTTCATAGCTCCAACGCAGAAATAAAGAAGCAAAGACTGGTCATCAAACATGTCTTCACTGATTACGTTTAGAGTAAGTGGAAAATTGCGCAATTTTTTTTGCGTAACTGTTTGTATCGAGTCCAAAAACTAAGCCAGAGGAGGAAAAAAAAAAAGGATGGAAATGAGAAGCCTGAACTCTAAGCCACAGAAAGAAAAGTAAGAAAGGACCAGTGAGTCGGTGATCAGTGACATGCAGAGATATTTCAAAACAGGCAGAAAAGCAGGATTAACACAAATCTGTGAAACAAACCAATCACACTTGAGTGATTTGTATTAGAAATATGATGTGTACCTTTTGTATGTTAAAAAAAAAAAAAAAAAAAAAAAAAAAAAAACCAAAACATGCACTTTAAGGTACATAATATAGAAATTACAGTAATAAAATAGTGTATTCGGCTGATCTTTTGAAATGCAGAATGCTCTTGGAAGAAGGTTCGAGTTTCACTACTAAAAGTAATTCATATATTAAAAAACATCAAACGTATGGGAAACTGGTCACCTACTACCTTATTTAAATCTTTCTTTCTGTTTTGTAATGGCTGGTTTCTACATAAACACTGTCCTGAGCTTAAATACACTGTCTCTGGAAGGTGAAAATCATGTTTAGACCACGATTTGTTTCAGTCACCTACTGAGAAGTATTTTAAGTAGTATTTGTTAAAATAAATAAATGATTTATTTGAAAATTGTTTTTGCTTAAACTGGTGCCCCAAGATGTGGTGGTTAAGTGACCTAAACAATATAGCAACTATGCAACCATATAACAATGCTTTATGCTTTATAACACTTACTGTGAGCATGAGACCTGAAACTCTGCCACCTCCTTCTGGACTGGAGGAATCGAGTTTTCTCAAGATTTCCAGTTCCACCTGCACCAATTTAAAATCTTATGAGGCTCTTTAAGGGAGACTATAAGCAGCCATACAAGGTAGTCTTATAGTGAAACACACAGAAATACGATCAGCCATTAACAAGAAAGGAGCAATGCTGGAGCAGTTAAGGCAAGCAATGGGAAATGAGGATGGTGCCTAGAAATGTCACGTTTTAAGGTCTAGGAAACAGGTACAAAACCATTAATGTTAAAGTGGAGGTTATTCATAGTTTAAACACCATTCATACATTTGAGTCAGAGTCTGGAGAACATCTAAGGGAAAAGGAAAAATATTAACTTCAGTCCAAATTGTGAACAGTCTTTCAGTCTGCAGAATTGGAAGAGTAAGGGACACAACACAGCCTTAGATCTTTTCATTCATGTCCCCCTCCCTGCCATACATCATAACGTAATACCTTGAGGCAGAGCACCAGTATGATTACACGCATCCTCTCGCGGCAGAAAGGACCAGTTCACCCCAGGTGTGCACTCCAAATTAATTGCAGCATATTAGGATTGTAACAGCCATATTTGTGTGTTTGTGTGTGCAGAGAAATACTAGTAGACCTTTCATAGAATAACTAACAGCAGAAGCAGTTGTAGTTGATGCTAATCTGTACTGGAGTATCTGAGCGCTTGGTTCTCGCTGTGCCATTACCAGATCTCCTTACTCTATTCTGCCTTGGCGTGAGGTGATGAAGTCAAGTCCTGGTGGTTGGTGCTGCGCTGGCGCAAGTAAAGACGGTAGCCCTTTCGGCAGAGCAGGATGAACCAGTAGAGTTGCGGCGCAAGGATGCACATGTTGCCCAAGTTGGCATGGAGCGGGATGTGCAGGGGCACAGCATAGATAGGGAGGCCGTAGTGCTCTCCGTACACCCAGTACATGTAGGGGAAGAGTGCAATGCGGCACAGGAAGAAGCTCAGCAGCACCATGCAACCGTTCACTTTGTGCAGCCAGCAGTCTTGCAGACCCACCTACAGAGGGAAACGGGGGTGGGGTGGATGGTGTTGGACAAAAAGAGGAGAAATATTGAAATAGGAGGACTTGGGAAAAGAAGTTAAGAAAGTAAGAAAAAGGGGAAATACCTGGACACATAGACATCATCAAACCTCAAAAGAAAAACAACACCATAAGTCCATTTCCACACTAGGACTGGACTTGACTCTGGACTCACAATACTATAATCTAAAATAATCTATGTCTATATATGTTCATGAATATTGTTTTTGAAAAATAAGAGAAAATAACTAAAATAACTATTTTGCTCATTAAATAGGTGGCATATATTGTTTATGTAATTAGTGTCTTTTGTCTGACATTGATCAGAAGAGAAACATTCAGTTAAAGCTTCACTATATACATTTTTATATGTATATATATGATTTTTATTTTATGACTTCTACATTACCAAGTCAGTACAAAACATTTTACATTTCCAAACATTAGTTTTCCAGCACAAATGTTTCAGAATAGTGTTTGTATGTCAGTAAAGAAAGCAGCATATTACGCAAGAGACCACTTTTCAAACAAAATACATAATGAAGGCTGCTGGGTTTTGCTGCAAAAATAAGAAGCAAGTGCAGAAGAACTGAGAAGAAGAACTGTGGCTGCTTCTGCAAGATGAGACTTTTACAGTACTGTACATATTGCCGAAAGCACCTACAATGGGCATGTGAGCATCAGAACTGGACCATGGAGCAATGGAAGAAGGTGAACTGGTTTGATGAATCACATTTTCATCATGTGGACGGCTGGCTGTGTGTGTGTGTTGCTTATCTGGGGAAGACATGGCACCAGGATGCACCATGGGAAGAAGGCAGGCCAGGAGGGGCAGTGTACAACCCTTCATGGCAACGGCATTCCCTAATGGCAGTTGCCTCTTTCAGCAGGATAGTGTGATAATGCAGGGATTCACAATTCTTTGTTACAGGGTGATAACCACAATGAAAACGTGTTCACTGAGTGGACAGTTCAGAAATTGAAAAAATGTTTCATTATTACCCTGTTTAAATAGTTTTACTGTTAATTTACTACCTAAAGTAGCAAACCACTATAACTGTTGGAGTACTGCTCTTATCTGAAACCATTAGGAAATAGGCATATCATGTTGTTCCTAATGCAAAAATGACAATATTTACATCTGTTTGCTGTATAAGTAGTAGTACATACTAGAGGGCAATAATATTGTGTTTTCTAGTCCATACAAATAGTATCTGAAGTCATACAGCTACACAACTTAAGAAATGGCTTAAAAGAAAATACCAAATCAAAGCCAATCATACCAAAGTGCATAGACTGGGTAGATGGGTGTTCTTGGGCTATTTAGCAAAAAGTTTCCTTCATCACAAACCCTAGGCCATAAAAAGACACTGGACAGGGATAAGAAAGAAAAAAAAATGAAGACAAGCGGCCAATATGGGAAACAAGGAAAAGGAGTGAATTAGAGAGATGACACTGACAGCAGTAGACCAGGGAAGACAGATGTGGAGAAAGAGAAAGTGCTTAATTCTTTGTCTTATTTCGGCTTTGGCTTACACATGAGTTTTTACCCAGGTTTCAGGAAAAGACCTGACAGACAGCACCTTTTCCAGGCCAACCTGCAGAAACAGCATTCTGGAAAGCTGCTGAGCAGAAAACACTCCGAGACTGAATGTGCATCATAGCAACCTCGGTGAGAACAGTACAGTTAACGATTGACAGTTCTCAGAGACTGGCAAATCTGTAAGCCTGTCATTGCATTGCATTTAGTAGGGGTGTGTATGTGTGTGTGTGTGTGTGTGTTACCTGAATCAGGATTTTGCCCAGCGAAACAAAAGGTGTACTGATTTCTGTAAGGAAGAGGCAGCCAATGAAGAAATCACCTTGGTCCTTCCTGAAGAACTGAGACAGAGGGAAGAAAAAAACAGCGAGCTATAGCCTAGATACTGCAATTGAAACAGAAAATTAGCTGAAAAATCTTTCATCTACAATTTCAGTTATCACACTGCCACGTCTATCAATAATAAAACACAAACAATTCATCTCCGTTCTAGTGTCACTCTCTCGGTCTCTTTCCTCAGGCTATATCACTACATGAGAGATTCAGAACTCATCTATTCGATTCTGTATGTGTAGACAAAGGAGACGATGAATAAATGAGGAGGTGAAACAGCTACCGAAACAGACAGCGGCCTCCCTCGGTGTAACACTATATACCAGAATCCCAACAGTGTGTGTGTGAGTGAGTGAGGAAACCAGGTGCTGATACGTGTCTGAAAACGTTAAGCCAGATGCCAATATATCCTTGTATAAGCAGGTGTGAGTGTATAGGCTGACTACAGATATAAAAATTTTATATCACGATAGTAAAATATCATAAAACTTTCTATCACTTCTCAAAAACACCTGCTCATTCATGCAATCATCTAATTAGACAATCAAGTGGCAGCAGCACAATACATTAAATCATCATATACAGGCCAAGGGCTTCGGGGGGTGGGGGTGGGGGGTGGAATGCTTTCAGTGGCATGGTTGTTGGTGCAAGGTGGGCTGGTTTGAGTATTTCGGAAACTGCTGATTTCCGAGGATTTTCATGTACAACACTCTATAGTGTTTACACAGAACAGGCCAGGCAATGTTTTTCAATACTCATCATCGTTCAAACATCCACTGAGCAGCAGTTCGGCAGGCAAAACTGCCATGTTGATGAGAGAGGTCAGAGGAGAAGACTGGCACAGCTGACAGGAAGGCTGTGGTAACTCGATTAACCACTCGTTACAACCATGGTATGCAGGAAAGCAACTCAGAAAGCAAAACCTGTTGTAGATAAGCTACAACAGATGACCACATCAGGTTCCGCTCATGTTGGTCAAGAACAGGAATCTGAGGATACAGTGGGCACAGGCTCACAAAAACTGGACAGCTGAACATTGGAAAAACATTGGCTGGACCGTTGTATAGATTTTTTGTATGTAAAAAAACCCCAGGAGATCAGCAGATTCTGAAATACTCAGACCTGCCCAGCTGGCACCGACAACACTGCCATGGGCAAAGTCACTGAGATCACATTCTTCCCCGTTCTGATGTGAACATTAACTGAAACTCTTGACCTGTATCTTCTTCCTCTTGAAACATTCTCAATACTTACTCTCAGTTTGGTCATATTTTTCTTGTAAAATGTAAATGGTATGTGTTTATATATTTGTGTTCAACATGTGTATGTGTGTGTGTGTGTGTGTGTGTGTGTGTGTGTGTGTGTGAGATGGTATAAGCAGCAGCTGTGTATGAATAATAGAAGGCAGGGGTAACTTGATCTCATATCACTACTGACATCACAGCATCCCGAAACAAAAGGCCAGGTTTCCTCCACGCCGCAACATTACACTGCTGTGTGTGTGTGTGTGTGTGTGTGTGTGTGTGTGTCAGCTTCTCCCTGTCCATCAGTACTAGCAGGGTAACAGCAGTCATTGTGATAACACCCTCCTCCACCAGGTCCTTCTGTGACAAAAGAGCTGCGGTACCTTTTCCCCTCTTCATTCTCTCTCTACTACACTGAACTGTTCCACTTGTTTGGACTTCATCTCTCTCGTCTGCGTCTCATCTTTCACGTTTCACCAAACCCTCTCTCTGTGTGTCCTTAACTGTCTACTCATCCTTTAACCCCACAGCTGCTCTCTCTCTCGTCCGTCTCTCACCAGCGTAATAGGCAGGAGAATGGTGAGGAGTACGATGTGATGAAGGACCAGCAGGAACTCTTTCCTCACAAATAAGCTGACTGTTCTCAGTGAGTGCCTTCTGTAATCCTCATGGCCTTTGACCTGGAAACGGTAGTAGTGGCTCAGGTACATGGCGAAGATGTCGTATGCCATGTAGGGCACTCCATAACCGAGGACAAACGAGGTGGCCAGCCAGTGTCTGAAAGACAAGTGCATGTAATGCCTGTGATATAAAAATCAATTACTAATAACAGTAGTAAATTTATTTAAAAAAAAAAAAAAAAAGAGTATTAGTCATTTTTGCTATAACTGTTACATTTGCATGTTGCATTTTCTCGATTACTGTAGATGCTGTGATATACATGCATTAGCCTTATTGTAATAAGCCCAATTGGTAGTGTTTTACCATAAATGTAAATATTATAGATCTAAATAGTCTGTGCTGTAATGGGTGTAATGTGAACATAATTGCAAATTCAGAAATGTATCAAGTTGTTCCACACTCTTCTGCAATAACACCCGATTTAAGTGCTGAGACACTGTGCTGTGCACGTGGTATCTAGCAATACTTTCCGTATATACTAACTTGAGCTAGCTAGCTAGCTAGAAGACTGTATGAAGAACAAAATTTGCATGTTTGGTTGCTCTTGGTGTATGTGTTTTTAGAATCTGATCTGTACTCTGTGTATTGATTTGTGTTCAGTAACTGCTTTAACCAGGTCCGAGTCATGGTGGTTTAGATGACTGTTATATATATAAAACAAAGGTATGAATACTTTTGCAAGGCACTGTGTGTATATATATATATATATATATATATAGGGAAATGGAGCCAAGTTAGGCAAGTGAGAGCATGATTTAAAAAAAAAACAAAAAAACATGCACACCATGGCATTAGTCAAAAGTGGTAATGTGAAGTGCCACTATGCAACAAAACACAATCGCTGCAAAGTATTTATTGATTTATTATATTTATAGCCATAAACTAAACTAATTACTAATGGTTAAGCATTAAAATTGGCTGTTGACATTCAATCATGTTAATCATGTCATCCGGACCTTTTTATGTAACTAGACCTTTACGAATTTTAGATGAATACCTGTATTTTTTTTTTCTCTTTCCTAACTCAAAAATGATTTTTACAATCTTTATCTTTAAGCAAGTCAGTGGTATTTAAAGCATCACCCCCCCCACCCCACATACTGAAATTACGAGTGTATAAGGAAGTATGTGTTACAATTATGGAAAAAATTCTATTCTTTGCAGAAAACTTGTACATTGGGATAGGATATACATTGATGTGACTCATTGTCTGGAAAGATATATAGTAAACGCAATATATATGCAAAGTAACCACACCTTTTTTCTTTCTCTCTGTCTCTCGCTCTCTCTCACACACACACACACACACACACACAATCACACAGAGTATAAGGGCTTATTAAGAGGTTTATACAACAGAAATAATGCCCTTGGTCATGGATGCTGCCCACATTAATAAAAGCTGATTGTGTATATTAATTATGTAAATAGGTTCATCCAACGCGCACACACGTGCACGCGCATACACACACACACACACAGTCACAGTCTGTTAAATGAGAACACGAGCTTGACTCCACAGAAGTGGGTGGATTAATGGACACACTGACATGGCAGAGCTGATTGGTTCACAGGGGCCGAGGCACAGTGTGGTATTAGATGACTCACCTGTTTGTTATCACGTTCTCTCTGCATGAGGACACCACGATGATTCCAGCCGTGGTGGCCATGATAGCGTGAACAGAGGAGACCAGCCTGAGAGAGACAGCACAGTGTGAATTCAACACAATTCTGCAGCTGAGCAGTACAGCGTTAACTGCTTCAGACCTAGGAAACTTGTGTGCAAGTTGCAGACATTCAATATCATTCAATAATTCAATACCACCTAGTAATAGCTATCAGTCTGCGATCAGTAAGAGGTCTCTCTGATTCGTTCTTCTCTGACAAGCAGTTTTTTGTGTCCAGGATCAGTGGACTCAGTAGGCTGCTGATACAGCAATTACCAGGGCGGTTTAATCCAGTCAGCCATAGAAAAAAGCCTGCTACCATTTGGCTTGCGCAAAAAAAACAACAACAACAAAAAAAAAAAAAACAGAAAAAAAACAACAACAACTTTTAGTAGTTAGAGAAATTATATTGACACTATGTTTTTTTGGTCACTTTAACAAAGATAGTGGATAAAACTGAGCTATATGCAAAAAAAGAGAACAGGACAAACTATCAATTTTTAATACGCACCTGTACAGCAGGTCAATTACTGATAGAAATTATACATATTACAAATCGCCACTCTCATATTTGCCCAATATCTGTTTTCACACTAAAACATATTATAAGAAATAATACACAGTGGTAGTCTAAACACAACGTGGAATTTCTCCTGGCAGGTCTGATGAGGTTAATCAAGTGCTCCAACATGAGCATTTATAAAGTCACATGGGAAAGTCAGCTGGGCTGCAAAGACATTTCCCTACCTCTGGCTCCAAAGAGAACAACACACACACACACACACACATACACACTCTCTCTCTCTCTCTCACACACACACACTCTCACACACAGACTCTCTCTCTCTCTCTCTGTTGTGTGTGTGTGTGGTCATGGTTGATTGTGCATATTAATTATGGAAACCGGTTCCTCTCATTCTCAAATAGTGTGTGTGTGGCTTTGGACCAGCAGTGGCTCTGTTTGAAACTCAAACACTCTGCATTTATCACCACCATGTTAGTATGCCTGAAATGCACAGCAGGAAAGAGAAGCCTGTGAGTGCCTGTATTCTAATCAACAAGGATTTAAAAAAGCAAAATGGGAACAAATTTATTAATGAATAAAGAATTTTTAAAAAATGTGTCATAAACACCATTTGTCTTGCAGTAAGAGAAACTCTTCTGCTGTCAGGCTAAAAGCTAAATGGCTCATTTTTCCATATGGGATGACACGCGTTCGTCATGACAACACCGGTCACATGACCTGAGGCTGCCAGTTTAGTTTGGAGTTGGCCCCAGGATAAGCGGTCCCTTCCTGAAAAAACACACACACACACACACACACACACACACAGCTCTGCCCCCCAATAACCCCTAGTTCATGAAGACTCGCAGGCTGAACACTGTCACAAGGCCCAGATTTCCACAATCTACTCTTTGTGTGTCTCTGCCTTACTCAGAGGGCTGGAGAAGGAGGGGTGAGTCAGGCAGGAGGAGAAGGTGGTCTTTGTTGTGTTTTTTTTTTGTTGTGACTTTGTCTTTTCTTTCATTCCCCTTTCAAGCGAGGGCCAGACTAAGACTGGGGTGTAATGCTAACACCAGAGTTTCTAACACACGTCCATTCCGTCTTTTTTACTTTCCAGTTCCATCTCTTCCTAAATCTAAAAAACACTTCTTTTACACACATCATGTTCGTTATATTCCAATCTTCAGACTGTTGCGTGTTCTCGAGTTGGTTGTTACATCAAAACTGATGTGTTTCTTAGTCACCAATACTATAGTAAATCTAGAAAACTATTGTTTTAGAGATATTGCCATTTATAGTTCATCACTTCTGGGAGAATGATTCTAATTTTCTAATGACTCATACCTGTACTAGTCTTGTGATTGTCCAATTAAATGCTCTCTACAATGTTTATGTTCTGTCCCTGGTGGTGGGTCTTGCTCCACGGTGGCAGCTCGTTAGCAATAAACATGTTTTTTTTGGGTGCATTTTTGGCTTTGCATCTTCCCGCACACTATTCTCTTTTCCAACCATCACTTGGTTGTGAAAAAAAAAAAAAGTTTGTTCATTTCAAAGACGTTATAATTTGTGAAAGTTTGCCATGATGTAAAAGGGAAATATCCGACGAATGTGTTGTGAACTTGGGGTTGTTTAATGGTGGAATGCTGGTACCTCAGACTGATCAAGAGATCAGATTTGTCCATCAGTAAGTAACAGTACAGTAATAAGTAATCACTTTATATACAGTAACAGTAGTCATTTTTTCAAGTAGCGTACTATACACCCATCAGCACCATTGACAGCCTACCTCAGCTCCACTGCATCTAGGATATATTTTTCATTTAAGGCGACAGACGTGGGTGAAGGCAGCAGCAACTGAAAAAAAAAAAAGGCTCTCAGTAATCTCTTCACTGTTCATGTTTAGCTAGTTTGATGAGCTACTCTCAAGTTAGGTTTGGTGGGGGTGTGGCATATCTTGAACACTATTGGCTGTTGTGTACATCAGTCAAGCAGTTCAACACACCGACACTGACTACTTGTTTCAAAAGGTAATGCGTCAGCATACAGAGGTTGCAAGACACTAGACGGAAATGAACTAATGTCATCTAAGACCAGCTGATGACCATCTAAATGTTGCTTCCTGTTTGCTGTCTGTTATTTTGTGCACAGCAACTTCTTCTAAAGCTGAACTTGACCACACTGCAATGACTACAGCTGATGAGTGAAAAATCCATGTTCTGCAAAACGATTCTCCATACCAGGAGGGGCAATCACAGATGCCCTGCATACTACTGTACTACAGAGTATGTCAAAATAGTACATCACTTACCAGTATTAGTATCAATAGTGGTGTACTACTTTGGCATACTAGTTAGTGTAGTAGTTTGAGATGTCACCAGATCAACTAGACCAGTAGTCACTATTTTTCGTCTATCGTCGACGACTATTAGTCGACAGAACTGACTGCAGCAATCATGAAATTTTATCGGTGTGGAGTTTTTATAGTTGATACGGTGGTGTTGTACTTAACTACTCAAAAAATAAAAATTACAATGAAACGCATTATAATGGAAGACAACATAGGCATCTACTTTGGTGCAGAATACAATAAAAGCACAAGCAAAGCTGTTTGAGGCATCACTGAGTGCACCATACAGCACTGTGCGAGTAGCTGTTTCCAGTCAATTTATCAGAAATATAATCAATAAGTCATTTAAAAGCATTTTTTTTCTTTTTAATGAATGCAAGAAACAGACACCTTGAATTCACTTGTAACATACAGGCTCCTTAGATTATAGGATCTATCAGTTGGCATGCAGGAAAATGAGCTGGTGTCGTTTGTGTTGGTGGGTTTGCGGCATTTGAAAACAAGAGGGTGAGTCTTTGTCTCTTTTTTCTGTGAAAAGAAACAAAAGTGTTATTTTCTGTTCCTCCACAATCTTTATTTCTGACCCTCTACTCTCTGAAAATGTAAAAAATGTGGGAGATTTTCACTCAAAAAGGTACAAGCATGATCCAATGCAGTGTACACAAAGTGGAGATGCCTTCCTTGGCAGCACATTGATGATGTACAGACATTTAAAATGAAAGCACCTGAAAGCTCCTGCTTTGTAAGTGAAACAGACTGAGCAGCCGATGTTGGCATAGAATTATATAAAGTTTTATGGAAGAAGCTTGATATTTTATCAATAGTATGGTCAAAGAATTCATTGTTCTTCAGTAGCTAAGCATAAGATTTTTTGTCTGTCTTTTTGTTGTTTGCTTGATTTACTAGTAACCGTTTCTGTTCTCCTGAACCGATGCACGCGGCTGAACAGCCAATTCTCTCTCTTCATCGCCAGTGACTACAGTCTATTGGTGTGTCCTCCTCCAGGCAGGAGGGTGAGCCTGCTCCTGTCTGCATATTGGAATGAAGGCCCGGTTTATATGTGTGAGGCAACACGAGCTGCATTATTCACATTCTTGCCTGTGTGTGTACCATATATATACATCTGAGGGATTGAAAGTGACATCCACTGTCCGTAAGGTTTTCATGTCGACCTGTTTAGTGATTTCATGCAAACTATTCTGGGACATATATTTTTCCACTGTGAGCAGCATGGTGATGTTAAACCAGAGATTGTATAAGAACCTCTGTTAAATACACAGACAAAGTCTTAGCTTCTATTTAAAACTTTCAGCTGTTGGGATTATTGTCACGAGCTGTCTCTCAAATTGAAAAATATTCCCTTGCACTAGTTCCAGAAGATTGGGATGCAAAACAGACTTTTTTCAGTAGATCTAAAGAGTTTCAAACTAACCAGAAAATCCAACAGTGTTGATACTCAAAAACTACATGTCAAAAAGTACATATCTATGTGATTTGAGTAGGCATGAGACAGAATATCACTCGAATATCAATATCTCGAAATGTCTCGGATAATTTGCAGCAAATTAACAAATTTGCTTCTCATATCATCTAGCGCGATATTTCCACTTAATATTCATCATGAGCTCTACCTCTTCTTACACACTAGGTGGCCACAGCAGAGGTAGTAGGTTACAGAGCACCAATGTAGAGCATGCTTATTTATTAGCTCAAAAAGTTAAGCTAATCAGAAGGAAGCATTATGGCACGTGTCAAACACAAGGCCCGCAGCCTCATTTCGTTTGGCCCGCGTGAATTTGGAATACATAATATCTAAATGGCCCGTAATATATTAATGCTCAACATTGTCACACTATCCAGAATTCATAGCAGATCCATTGCATAGCCATCCGAAGGGTAGTTACCATAAACCAGCATCAAAACCGCAGTGTACGTATATGTCACAGCTGGCTTGATAAACACGGGTTAAAATCAACACCTGGGTTCCGTGCTTGATGTAAAAACACTCACGTATAAAAACGATTCAGAGGCATAATGTGCATCGAGCTGTTAGTGGCGTAACCGCAAGTGAATTTCTGTAGAATGAGGAAATACACAAATAAAATCACGTTTCTCATCTGTACAATTAAACTGGTAAGTGTGATACACTTGTGCATTTCAGGTGTATGTCAGATAACAGTAGGAGCAGTGGTGACACAAATTTGTTATTTACCCAAACATTTAAGGCACAGTCTACTGCCAGTCTGTCCATATTAATCATTTTGCCATGAAATGCACTTATGATACTGAAAACAATTTAAATAACAATTTTAATAACAGGGGAAAATGACACCCTATATTATAAATCCTGATCTACTTTTCAATACAATTTATTGGTATTGCAGTGGTTGGACTTGTTGTCATTACAGAATAAATGTACTAAAATTTCATATTTTATGTGTGTCAATATCGTCTCATGAAACCTGTCTCATATTGTGGCTTTAGTGCATCGTCTCATTCCTAGATTTGAGACACAGCTCTAGTTCAGTTCAAAGCAAGTACAAACCCAAGCTTAGACCCTTACAAACACATATAGGGAGAGAAGTGAAACAAAACTAATCTAGCCAGCAGGCTTTGGAGTAAGCGCTCAAAATACCACACACTCACTCTGGTAGACAGACACTTCGTTGTGAGTGTGCCTCCTCATTATCACTTCTGTAATAATCCTCTTCCTGCATCCTGGGGAAAGCACATCCTTCCTCTGAGCCCCACTAAAGGCCAGAAATATTCAGAGGAAATACATCATATATAGAGCTAATATAATGATGCAGTCATTAAAAGCTCCCTTGAATATTTTAAACCAGGGGTTTCTATCTTATCCACAAAAGGGCCAGTGTGGCTGCAGGCTTTCTTTCTAACCAAGCGGGAGTCAAACCACTTGTTTAATCAGTTTGTCTTGGTCTCCAATACAGTGTGCCTGTTTGGTTGGAAAGAAAGCCTACAGCCACACTGGACTTTTGCAGATAAGACTGAAGACCTCCGTTGTAAATCATTTAACATACTACATATAAAATCTACATATATTATTTTATATAGAATATGGAATAAGGAATTGTTTGTTGTTTTTAATGCCCAAGAAACGTTTCCTAGAAATATCTAAAAGGTTCTTTTTTTAGGCAGAATCTTCCAATTTATTTATTTATTTTTTTATTATAACTGCTATTTACTTGCCACTAAACATATGCAAGATGTTTTATATCAAATTATTGTTCATTGTGTCTTTACCTACAAGGTGATTGGTTCATCTCACTGCGGGACGACGTGCATAATACAGCTGCCATGTCAAACAGTATACACTACTTCATTCATATCTTACGTAGTGGCCCATCTCAACTCATACCATCTCTGTTGTATGCTCTGTTGTATTTAACAATAACTAAACCTGTCAGAATATATCATAATGCCCAAGATTTTGGTCATCACAAACAAGCTGCCTAACTAGCTAGTTTAGCATGAAGGTTGTGTTAGACATTATAGGTTCAAACATGTTGATCACAATCTGAGGGTATACACTGAAAACTCTAGGGTTTGAGATCAAAAGATGAATATAGATCAGAATGTCATCTTTCATTTCCTGATATTTACATTTAGATGTGTTCAACAACTTACAACATGGCACCTTTGGTGGCAGACCAAAATTGGCAGACAGAATGTTTCTGTAGTCTTCTGAATTCATTCAGAATTAACAAAAAAGGTGTTCGCAGCCAAAATCCAGGGCTCAAACCAAGAGTAGACATTCAGAGCTATTAATTGTTTAAACAATCAAGCTAACAGCAGGGCAACAAGAAACACCGGTCAGTCAATATTGTGGAAGCGAGGGTGTGATCAAGCATCAGCTGCGACTAGAGAGGAGGCAGGAACAGCAGCAGCCATGAAGGTTTTGAAGCGATTTGAGGCAGGAGCAGGCCGAGAACTGATGGGTGCGCCAGATGCTGCTGCAGCCAGCCACATCTCCAGCCGCAACTCCACCATCCGTGGCTGCTCCAGCCAGCCTGGCTGTGATGCTCATGAAGATGTCATCCAAGGAAGATCCAGAGGCCTTTGAGCAGCTCTTCAAGTGAGCGGCAGCTGCCTGGGGAGGCCTGAGGCTGAGTGGGCCCTACACCTCCTCCCCTTGCTGTCAGGGGAAGCCCAGCTCGCCACCGAGCAGCTGCTGCCATGAGTCCAGCTGGAGTACTGAAGCGTGAGGAAGGCAGTGCTACAACAGGTCGGCCTGACCCCGGAGGAACACCAATGACACTTCTAGGTCCTGAAACTCACAGAGGTCTGCCACCTGTTTGCCTTCGTGCAGCAGCTCAAGGACTCCTGTCGGCGGTGGATGCTGGCTGAGGAGCGGCTCTCCAGTTTCTCTCCGTCTCTCACCCCTCCAGTTCCAGCTCCCCCTGACTGAGGTGCCAGGACTCCGAAACCGGATCCCCGAACCCGGTTTCTAGCCTACTTTTCCTCCCCTCCCTCTCCTTCTTTCCCAATATCTCCCCCCGCTCCCTTTCTCTCCACACAGGTAGAACGTCCGTTCCTACTAGGCCCAGGGCATAGCCTGGACAGGGTTTCGGAGGGGAAGCTGGGCATTTCCAGGACCAGCATTCCCTCATGGAAGTGGGAACACTGATCCAGATCATTGATGCGCCACAGGCCTCCCCCGATTAAGCAGGAACGTACCGCGTGTCAGTGAGTATACAAGGGAGTAAACATCAGGCCTTGGTGGACTCGGGGTGTAACCCAGCCACCAAATGTTTGTGGAGGGGTCCTGCAGGAGTGAGGCACGGTGTGGAACTTGTGCAGTGTTGGCTGGAGAGGTTGCGCCAGGGCTGTCGACGTCAGCTCTGTGTCAGGGGATTTCCCTCCTGAGGCACGTCTGCGATCCAAGTGAGAGTTATTGATGGTCAGCACATTCAGGACAAAGAACAGCTAATGGCTCATTTCTATTGGCTGGGCATTCGTGGCGATGTACACGGGTGGTGTGCGACATGCCACGAATGTCAGCTGGTGAATCTGCTGGCCCTCTCAAAACCACCCTTGCATCCATTACCCTTAATGTGACCTTAATTGGTGTTAGCCTAGTGGATTATGCAATGCGATATCTAGAAGCAATGCCTCTGCGCAACATCTTAGCACGCAGTGTTGTGGACACCCTCTTCCGTGTAATCTCCCGTGTAGGAATCCTAAAAGAGATTGACTGACCAGGGCACTATATTTATGTTACAGACACTATGCGAGCTTTATGAATTATTAGAGATTAAATCAATTCGCACCAGTGTTCACCATCCGCAAACAGATGGCCTTGTAGAGCGGTTTAATCAGACACTAAAAAAAACATGAATTGGGATAAGTGCCTCAAGCCCCTGTTATTTACAGTACGAGAGGTCCCACAAGCCTACACGGTGTTCTCTCCATTTGAATTACTGTACAGGCGCAAGCCCCACAGCATCTTAGAGGTCATTCGAGAAAATTGGGAGGAGACACCTTCTAAAAGCAAAAATGGAACACCAGATCCAGTCCGGTGGATGGAACCTGTGAGCGGGCGTTCTGCCAGGTAAAAGCGGTTTTGTGTGGGGGCCCAGGTGGTGGAGGGGGGAGAAGCACCCCATGCTGTAGATCAGTCAAAAGCTCTCGGTGAGGGAGAGTAAGTACAGCAGTCGGTGGTCCTCACTCTAGTACTACTTACTGGGGTGCCCCTTTACCCTCTATTCCTATCTCTATTACCCTCTATCGCATGAAGAATGCCAACGCGCGGATCACACGTTGGTATCTGGCACTTCAGCCATTTAAGTTTGAGGTGGTCCACAGCCCTGGGGCACAGATGATGGTGGCATATTACTTCTCCTGTAAGGGGGTGGGGGGGATTCAGGGGAATCAGCTGCAGGTTAGATGGCTCCCCAGCCTGAGTCGGACGATGGGTGTATGTGGAAGCAGGGCTTCTCTCTCTCTCTCTCTCTCTCTCTCTCTCATATATATATATATATATATATATCCACTCTATATATATATATATATATA
>CM075029.1:8735532-8748433 GCA_037576675.1 Pangasius sanitwongsei | reverse complement strand
TGGTGGGTTAAGACCTATAGTGGTGGGGGAACACCTTTAGTTGTGGGGGAAACCCCTTAGATGAATACCTTTAGCAGTTGATGACCACCTGAAGTGGTGGGTTAAGACCTATAGTGGTGGGGGAACACCTTTAGTTGTGGGGGAAACCCCTTAGATGAATACCTTTAGCAGAAGACCACCTGAAGTGGTGGGTTAAGACCTATAGTGGTGGGGGAACACCTATAGTTGTGGGGGAAACCCCTTAGATGGTGTATAAATACCTTTATTGGTGGTGAATCAAGTTGGTACCTTTGGTAACATCATTAGTTGCGCTGGAAAACGCTTAGGAGGTGGATGAACACCTGAATTGGACGAAAGCCTGAAGTGGTGGATGAAAGCCCAGTATAACGGGCGAGAAATATACACGCTTAAAGGAGATTATCAGCCTGATTGAGTGCACATCTGACACAGACACACACGCAGAAAAGGTTTAATCTGATTAAAAGTGTCACTCTGTTCTAGGAAGGCTATACGGTAGCAGATAAGCGGCCTAACGTTTCTGCTGCTACTGTTGCTTATTATAAACTTTACAGCTCACTTAAAAACATTACAGCTGAACATCATTACATTGCTCATTGCAGCAGCTCAGAGAACGAGCTAAACTTAATAGAATGCAAAGAGACAGGTCCATGCTGTCACCCACTGTTTCTGCTGTTACAGGAGTCAAAACTGTTGTGGCTAAGTAAAATATCTCTTGTTAATAAATAAATAAATAAATAAACAAACAAACTTTCTTACCTCTCGCTGACCAGCACCACGTCGGCATCGCTCCAGCGCCTAAAAACAACCGGCAGCGTTTTCCTAAAGACTAGAAACAAGCCGGGAAATAGCACAGCCCCGCTCACCAGCACGCGCCACATCCTCAGCGTCTCCTCTAACAACAGCTCGCGCGCTCTTACGGGTGAAATTCAGCCACAGGTGGCAAGCTCACGTTCCGTCTCTCTCTCTCTCTCTCTCTCTCTCTCTCTCTCTCTCTTTCTTTCTTTCTTTCTCTCTCTCTCTCTCTCTCTCTCACACTCACACACACACACACACACACGTTCGCACCGGTGCCTGGCAAGCAGCTTAGTTTAATAATTCCTTACATATCACAGCTTTTTGCAGGGAGATAATGACGGTAGACTGCGATTGGCTTAAACACGTGCTTCAGTATCTCCTGCAACATGAAACTCGTTTTCCCAACTCACCAAAGAGGAAAAGTCCTCAAGAACCGGCGTTATCTGAATGAATGGAAACTCTGTTTTCACGCTCTTACTGCTCCACAGCGCCATTTAGGGGACCAGCAGGACGGTACATCAGCTTAGTGTTGGCCGTTACGACTCTCTCTACTGATTCGGTTCTTCTGGTTTTGATTCATTTGATTCACCGCTCTGAGCATCGCCAGGGAAACGACTCTCAGACTTTAATTATTCGACTCTTCTTAAACTACCATCCATCCATCCATTTTCTGTCCTGCTTATCCTACACAGGGTCGCAGGGAGCCTGGAGCCTATCCCAGGGGACGAGGCAGGGGACACCCTGGACAGGGTGCCAACACATCACAGGGCACAATCGCACACACTCATTCACACATTACGGACGATTCTGGGAATGCCGATCAGCCTACAATGCATGGACTGCATCTTTGGACTGGGGGAGGAAACCGGAGTACCCGGAGGAAACCCCTGAAGCACAGGGAGAACATGCAAACTCCATGCACACAGGGCAGAGGCAGGATTCGAACGCAAATTCGAAGGTGCAAGGCAACAGTACTAACCACTAAGCCACCATGTCCACCACTTTGGAGTAGCCATGTAGTTTGAAATCATTAAATTAGTATGCATAGGATAATATTATTTAATGCTTAAAAACCCTTGGTCTACTCTCTGGCATGTTCACAGGGGTCTACAGACATACATAAATAAGTCTAATATCCTAATAAAGTTAGCTGCTTGTAAACTATGGGTTTTACTTCTGGGAGAAAGAGTGGCCCATCTACAGTGTTATATAGAGCAGAGGTATCAGACTCATATTGGAAAACAGCCCAATTTACTCTTAGTCCAAGGCTAGACCCAAAAAATCAGTTTAGTGACCAATAACACATCATGTCTGAAAGATATATTCTGAATACATAAATGGCACGTATACATACTGATGACCAAACTGCAATTCATTACCAATTTTTTTTCCTAAAATAATGCTTTTACCATATATACACAGTGGCTTGCATAAGTATTCACCCTCCTTGAACCATATTTTGTATAGTTGGAAGAGGAATAGACTTCATTGGGATTATATGTCGTGAATCTACACGAAACACCCCATAATACTGAAGTGTGGGGCATAAAGTATTCATCCGCATTGCCGTGCATCCCCTAAATTAATTCTTTCGTAAAGAGACATGAATACAGCGTCAATTTTCAGCTTGCTTATAAATTGAAATTTATTGTTCTATGTTGCCCCCTAGTGGAATAACAGAGACTAGCAAGTCACCAGATCATTTTCATTTAGAACACGGCTTCTAAATTAAATTCTAAATAAATTCACTGTATTGTAACATCTCGACAAAATAAAAACATGGCTCACATGTCAGTATATATATATATATATCCATCCATCCATTGTCTGTGCTGCTTATCCTACAACGGGTCACGGGGAGCCTGGAGCCTATCCCAGGGAACTCGGGGCACGAGGCAGGGGACACCCTGGACAGGGTGCCAACCCATCACAGGGCACAATCACACACCCGTTCACACACTACAGACAGTTTGGAAATGCCAATCAGCCTACAACGCATTATGAGGAATATTGCTAAACTCAGGCAAGTTGTGTCCAGAGCTGAGATGGAGATGATTATATATATGTTTATCTCCTGCTGTCTTGATGATTGTAATTCCCTTTTCAGCTGTCTTAGCAATACATCATTGAACCACTTACAATTGGTCCAAAATGCTGCTGCTAAGCTTCTGACCAAGTCATCTAGAGGGTCATGTAACACCAGTTCTCCCTTCTTTACACTGAATTCTAATTTTAGAAGTCCAAATTAAGAGTTAAATTTAGAGTCCAGTTTAAGATTCTTG
The DNA here is from genome assembly GCA_037576675.1 of Pangasius sanitwongsei. Lineage (NCBI taxonomy): Eukaryota > Metazoa > Chordata > Actinopteri > Siluriformes > Pangasiidae > Pangasius > Pangasius sanitwongsei. The sequence goes on along the minus strand of CM075029.1, from coordinate 8,745,335 downwards.
TGATTAGGTTTCAAGCCCTGCATGGTCAGGCACCTGCCTATATTATACACTGTAAAAAAAAAAAAAAAAAAAAAACCTGTACAATTTATGGTAAAAAAAACTGGCAGCTGTGGTCATCAGAAATTTACCATAAAAAAAAAACGTAAAAGAAATCTGTAAAATCTACAGTAAAATCAGGTAGCGCTTACTGGAAACTTACTGTAAAAAATATGGCAGGAATGCTTCTGTCTAACAGTATAGCATCGCATTTCACAATTAAAGTCTGATCTATTTACATGTTAATTTAAAGTAAAATGCATGCCATACTGTATTATGTGCAGAATTTCACTGTAGAAATCGCTATACACCTGTGAATATCATTAAAAAATCCTGGGCATTTTTTCAGCTTAAGACTGTTTGTTTAAAGACATTTACTGTAAAAACGACATGATTCTGTAACGTTGAGGGCCCGTGCTCTTGGCCCATTGCACATTGTGCAGTGGGGAGGGCTTTAAATTGTTTAGTTTAGTTTAAATTGCTAAACTTTAAATTTCCAGTTCTGCAATGTGTTCCTCATAGAGTGTAAAGCATAATATACACCAAAACAGTCAATTACCAAAAAAAAAAAGCCAATCATCATTCATTATATATTATAATCATTTATCTTACCATCTTTCCCAGTCATTGAGAGATTTTGCCTGCCACCTGATGCAGAAGTTGCAAGATGCAATGATGCAACAGGGACAGAAGTTTATTGTGGAAATATTCAGTGACTTCGTTGGACAAAGCAATGTGGTGCTGACAGTTTTCTCAAATCAGGATAAAGGCAGGTATAATCAAGCACTCTACACCCTAGAGAATAAAATTATTTACATTTTTTTTTTTTTATTCCTTTAGAATTTTCTGATTACTCCTTGTCTTCTGCTCCTGAGACTGTAATCATAATTGAGTGTAATCGTAATTGTAATTCTCAGCTGTAATCGTAGATGAGGTCCCTAGCAAGAGACAAAGAACTGAGGATACACGTGATGCAGTGTCCGCTAATCGGGTTGTAACGAAGCTTGATTCTCATGAGTTTCTTAACACTTTTTTCACTCCGAGTCTCTAGAAAAGCTGCTTATCAGCACGTTTTGCATTCTCATGCTTTTGTTCTTTATTAGTTGATTGAAGCTGTGCTAAGAAGCAAGTCCGGTGGTGAAGAAGCACTACAGGAGTACCAAACAACACAAACCCTAACAGATGCCACAAGAAGACAAATGGTTAACGCCCTGGTGGCTCACATGGTTGATAATCATGGGTATGTGTGTTTCATATTCCTTTTATTTGTGCCAAATAACTGCATGGCGGCTGCAGAAATTTAGAGAACTAATGTGATATATCTCCTCTCAGGTACCTTCTCACTAAAGCAACCAAGAAGAGTATGCTCTTGGTATAGCGATGCTGTTCCCTTCCCTCAAGGATCCATATTCCAAAAAAGTCTATGTAGTAGTCATTATTATTGCTTGCAAGACACTTTTATGTCGTACTTGCACGTTGTGACACAAAGCTGTGTGCATGACACTGACATCTGAATTCTCTGAGATTCCTTATGAGACGAGTATCACAACGCATTGAATTTTTTTTTCCATGTCAGGAACACTTCTATGATGCCGCAAGCAGCACAGGATACGTTTCTTGGCGTCTGAAAACAGTCCAAAGGAAGATTAGTCGAGGATCTGCACTGCCACCAAATGGCTCTACTGGCTTTTCTCCAGGAAGCCCAAATTCCCAAAGGACTGTTCATGTTGAAAGGCAGCTTGATGGGGATTGCTTGCCAAGATAATTCCCTGATTTTCCAGAAGGTGAGAGAGACCTTTCAGCACCGTCAGAAGCTTGTTAATGACCCAGGCAGAAGTGTTGATATCCTCTCAACCTTCCCAAGATTCCTTGACACAAAAGGATTGGTAAGTTTGGAATGAGACATTTAGAATGGCTTGAAATTTGAAAGTATTTCCTGTAGTAGTAGTAGTAGTTAAATATCTTCTTTCTTAAAAGGTGGATCAAGACTTCACTCTCCTAATTTGATGAAGAGACATCCTCCAGGCTGCTTCAGGAACGGGATGTGTTCTTCTAGCCAAATGTCATGAAAGAGGCTAAGCGGCTCAGTTCCACACCAGAGCTGTGTCGCTTGGCGCAATCAGCAGAAAGTCCCCCAGGAAGTGACCTTGATGAGGCAATATGTGAGTTGTATTTGTTTTGCTTGTTTTAAAGCATCTGCTATAATTGCGGCTACCCTTGCTTCATGACTATTTCTTTTCATGTCTATATGATTAAAATTAGGAAATGAGAGCACCTGTGAGAGAGTCCTTTTCTAGGTTTAATTTTGTTTATTCTGTGTATCTCTGAAAGTTGATCTGATTTCTGGGATGAATATGAAAAACAGATGGATGACTGTTTAAAACTCGTCTCATAATGCCTCCCTGTTCTCATTCAACCTTGAAAGGTATTCAATTTGAAGAGTTTGCAGTGAAGTATTGTGACTCACTGTCCTCAGCCTACGACCAAGGTGTTGCTGATACATCTCCTTCCACCACCACCAGGGGGACTGAAGTCTCCAAAAATTAGTGTATGTGCTGCAGTTGAGAGATTTGTAGTTTTCCATAAGGTATATTATTAAGGTGATTATAATAATTTGTCACATGTCACCATCTTAGCCACAGGTGTAAATGAGGGCTGTTAAAAAGTGGATGAAATTGAAATTAAGTCTTCATAGGCACTCCCGTCTTGCACTAGCCAGCGAAGTGATGTTTGAACAACCACGTCTATAATGTAGTTTTCTCTGTGGCTGCACATTATTCTTGCCTCTGAAGTTCAGTTTCTTTATCTCAACCCTAGTCATGCTGTATTTTGTTGGAGCATCTCTGCAACCAACAGGGTCGGCAGCCGTACCTCTTCACTGTTGGGCGTCAGAAGAGCAAGACTGAAAGCTTCTACATCACCATGGATAAGCATCTCATCCAATGCCAATCCAATCCAAACCGCTCCCTTGGGGCATTTGATGAACTTTTCAAAGCACAGTTTGTGTTTAATTTGCTTATAATGTTGCATTGGTGAAATTTTACACAGTCCTGCATACAATAGTGTAAAACACTGATGTGGAGAAAATGAAGGAGTCACTCAGAGTTGGTTAACCAGCCAGGAGCACTCTCACTCTGTGAGTAAGAGGCTAAAACAATTCTGACCTGTTTCATCAGGCACATGCTTTGGAGCTTAAATTTCATAAACCGTTTAATATTCAAAGCTCATACAATGTTTCAGATGAAAGTATGTACATTATACCTTCATTCACAATGTTTTAATTCAACTGTATGAATGACCGCAAAGGTAAAAAGGCAACAATAAATGCTATTTTTGAAACTTATTTTATTTATTGGAATTAATTTTAACATTTTTTTCAGTGTAGAAAGTTTGAGTGAAACTAACACTACCCAAATAGTAAAAAAAGTAACTCAGAGCAGAGTTATTTGTCTAATCCCTTACTGTTACTTTAACTCTGTTTTGCGAGTTAAAGAAGGAACTCTGGCATAGTGTTCAATGTTTAACTATTTTGAAAGTGTTCATTTTATTTCTGGAGAGTGTGGAGCAATATAAACCCTGAAAAGTGTTGAAATCGACTCTGTGGGAGTTAATTCAACACTGGACTTTTTGCCGTGAAGTCATTGAGACAACTTGCCCCAAACTGACGTGTGCTAATGTTAGCTAAAACTCAACGTTAGCTCAACATAGACCTGCAGCTAAAGTATCAACTTTAATATTTCCTCTACTCAGTACAAAAATATAATTTTGAACATTCATACGTTTTATTACATAAAATGTAAAGTGTCCTTTTTTTTTACTTTTGAAGTTGAAAAATAAGAAAATTGTGCTCACCTCTGAATAGAGTGACTCTGACCACATGTGAACAGGAAGTTAACCATAGGACACACTCAGTAGCTATTTGATTTTTGAGACAGCACCTCTTGTGGTGGAGGAATGAATAGTGTGACAACTTACCCCGTTCTCCCCTACACAAGCTCATAGCCGGGGTGGCTAAGCGGGAGAGCTCATAAATTGGGCCTCACACGCACGCAGAAAAACATATGTGTTACATTAATACATGACATGATAACTACAGTAACTAATTACACTACATTTGTATTTAAAGCAGCGCATCAATTACTTATACATTAAAAAGTGCCGTTTTCTCACGTCACTTAGATCAGAGAGCGCGTGCGCTCTCTCTCTCTCTCTCTCTCTCACACACACACACACAGAGACACAAGAGTGCGCGCTCTCTCTCTCTCTCTCTCACACACACACAGACACACAAGCGCGCGTGCTGTCTCTCTCTTTCTCTCTCTCTCTCTCTCTCTCACACACACAGAGACACAAGAGCGCGCTCTCTCTCTCTCTCTCTCTCTCTCACACACACAGAGACACAAGAGCGCGCTCTCTCTCTCTCTCTCTCTCTCTCTCTCACACACACAGAGACACAAGAGCGCGCGCTTTCTCTCTCTCTCTCTCACACACACACACACACACATAGACACACAAGCGCGCGTGCTGTCTCGCTGTCTCTCTCTTTCTCTCTCTCTCTCTCTCTCTCTCTGACACATACCACACACACACACACACACACAAGCGCGTGTGCCCAGGTCGTTACCATGGAGATGTAAACACACTGGCTGTCACGTGCCGTGACGTGAGGTAGCGAGTGAGTGATCTAGCTGTTCTCAGTAGTAATAGTAAGCTAATCGCGAGAAGGTTTGAGAAGGAGACGATGGAGGGTAAAAAGAGGACAAGAGGAGCTGAAAAAGCCAGGTTAAAAAAGAAGGGCGTTGGAGGATGACGCAGCCAAATGTGCCAAACTGACAGACACCTTTTCAAGGGGACAAACGAGCACACAGGAGCTGGTAGATGACGAATCTAGTACATTTCCATTTCTGCATTTGCCAAACGCTTTTATCCGAAGCGACTTACATGCAAGCTTATTTTTAAGTTCAGTTTCATCATTTAAGTTTTTCAGTGGCTGCTTTGATTGTCTGTTTGCATGAAATTTCAGTGCTTACAGCCTTCTGACTTACCTTGAATGCGATTTAATACAGATGAGTCTGATGCTGAGGGAAGAGAGAAAGAGAAAGGGACCCAGACAGTGATCTTCAGCGTGACAACAGCAGCCCAGCAGAAGGTTCCTGAGCCACAAGCAAATGCTAGTGTAGATAAGGAGACTGATAAGATTGCTTATTTTATTTATCCTCAGTCACAGGACATAGACATGCTCTTCAGTTATCATCCTCAGCAGCCACCAAAACATCCCACAGCTAGCAAAAGTTTATCACAGAAAAGATGGAAATTGCAACCGCAGATGGTTGATATACAATGAAAAAAAAAGAAGCTAATTCTCTGTATAGTTTTGTGTGTTTGGCATTTGCACCTGTTGCAAGTGATAGTCCTTTAATAAAGGGAGGTATGAAAGCATGGAAACATGTTCAGTATGAGAGGATGAGAACAGTAAGATCCACAGAAATAGTGCAGATGCTTACTTTCTAATGGCTAAAAAGGCAGATGTGAAAAGCCTATGGACTGGCAACCAAATGTCTTTACATCATGAACAAGTAAAGAAAAAGCGCCAGGTGCTGGAGCGTATAGTAGATGTCACAAAAGTCATAGGCAAATGTGGACTTGGATACAGAGGGGACAAAAATCAGAGGCTGCTTAGAAGCTTGAAAACACTGCAGTCAATCATGGCAACTTACTAGAGCTGATAATACTCCTGAGCAAGTATGACCTGTGTCTTCAACAGCACTGAAACACTTGTATTGAACAAAGCAAGAAGCACCATGACACTGGACTTTTTGTAGCAGAATACAATATTCAGTATGTCATTTGTTATTTATCTTTATGTTGAAACATGTCAGTAATAAATATAACAGGATAGTAAGAACTGAATGGTCACTTCATTTTTCCAAGTTCTTCCACCAGGAAAAAAATAATGCGCTGTCTTGGGCATTAAACTCCTGGGCTGAAAATGTCCCACTCTGGCCCTGCACTGTATAATGTACACTGTGTAGCCAAAAGTATGTGGACACCTGACCTTCACACCCATATGTAGGAGTCCATTATTAGATAGGCTACAAAGACACTCCCCAGAAAGTTTGGTAGGCTACACAAGCTAGGCTCTGTCCACCTTTCAAACATGCTACTGACCATATACGAATTCATAGAGGCACTGATGATTGGTTGCTTCTTTGCATTACTGACTGGCTGGTGTAGGACATGGCCTACAGGGCAGTCTAGTGAAAGTTTGATAAGCTCATATACAGTGAGGCGAAATAAGTATTCGTATACTTTTGTTTTTATTATTTGATATGCTTCTAGTGCATATATCCATTTCACATTTACACACATAATGTCTTTTGACTTTGTAACTATAAATGTGAACAAAAAAGTATGTATTCATAAGAGTAAAGATATGTTAAAAAAAAAAAAAAATTGATAGGACAAAAGTATTCAGACATGACAAATTAATAATGTTAAGTATTTTGTTGCGAAGCTGTTGTTGTCAATTACAGCTTTGAGACGTCTACAGTAAGAAATAATCGCTTTTTGACCACTTCCGGGGTGAACCAGGGAGTAAGACACGTTTGGAGTAGCCATGTTTTGGAGAATATAATGCGCAGAGTGTCATTGCAAGGGAAGCTGTCTTTCAACGGCTGTCCCATCCACATATTCAGAGACTTCCCTGTTGCTGCGGTCAAATGTCGAGCGGCATTTTGCAAAGTATAACAACTACTTCAGAACAAACCTCGGGTTAAGTTTGGAATCGTGTATCCAGCAAAGCTTTGTGTGACGTACTCTGATGGAGAGAAAGTTTTCACCGACCCTAGGGAGGCACTGAAATTTGCAAACAAATATTTCGGGGTAGATAAATAAATGCATGTTGAGTGTCAGAGTCGAGATGAGACCGTTGTTTTGTTTAAGTTTCATTTATTAAGCGGCCTTGCTGTTGGACTATTGTGAGGTTTCAGAAGGGTAAAACACTACAAATCTCTAGCAAAAGCAAACACTGCATTCAAAAGTATCTCTTTCCAAAATGGGTTTTTGCACCAAAATGCCACACACCTGTCATATGAATAGATTTGTCTACCAACCAACAACACACTGATGTGCTCAACACAAAACACTACTATGAATATCCCATCAGTAGGTTTGTCAGTGTTACACTGTAGCCGGTTGTAAAAGATTGTTACAGTAATGTATACAAATATACATAAATAAACACACACAAATGCAATACAGTAACAAAAACATTGTCATTTACACTATTTCCACTTGTGTTTTGTATGCAGCACTTTTCATACCGAACAGGAGAAAACCAAGAAAAACATTCAGTAAGATAAAGGGTTTTCTATACGAAAAAAAAAAAAAATGCAAGTGGCTTATTCTTTCGAAACTCTAAACACAAAAAGACAAAAACACATGCAAAAGAAAATATAAGAAAAAAGAACTTAGGCCACATCCTGCCTTCTATTTTGGTCTGGCCACATCAGCTTTACAAGCTATGTTCTCCCTGGCTAAACAGCGGGGAAATAATCTTCTGGAGTGACGGATCCAGCAGCCGAAAGCCCCCACATCAACTTCACCACATGCGTCCTCCATTGCCTGGAGAAGAGGCATGCGTGTGAGGGGATGGCGGTCATACACCTTCCATCGCCATGCCGAAAAAACTCTTCAACTGAGTTTAGGAGTAGTGGGGAGTATGGTGAGAGGGATAGAGCAATAAATTGTGGGCAGTCGATGAACCAGTTGCCGACCAGAGCTCCCCAGTGGAAACTCACGGTGATCCAGATGACAACATACCTGGGCTGCTCTGGTCCACCCCTCTGCTCAGCTGGAATGAGGATGCCATGTAGTGCGTGCAGGAATGTGATGAGGATGGCGGTTGGCATGGTGATAGAGGACGCCTTGCTTTCTAACGGCTGCACATATTCCCTCCACGCTATCCAGGGACATTCACAATGGAACAGTGGCCAATAATGTTCAATCCTCGTCCCCGTCTTTTGGCTAGGTTGAAGCCAGCCTCATCAGTGTAAATATAAACGTGCTGAATTGCAGCGGCACCCAGCTCCAAGGCTCACTGAAACAGACAACAAGACAATGTGTGAAATAGACCTAGAGCAGTCAATATGGTGAGGCACAATACACTGGATTACAGTACTGTAATTTGTCTGTACAGTGCTGATATGATAGTAAATTCACAGTATAGTACTTACTTGCACATACTCATAGCGCTGTTCTTTAATCGTCTCTGAGTTTTGCTGAAATGGCACCCTGTAGACCTGTTTCATCCCGATTCTGTTGCACTGTAAAACACAGTCCAGTGTAGACAAGCCCACCTGGTGAATGTGGTCCTGGATTTCTCATAGTCTAATGGTATTGTTTGCCACCACCATGTTCACAATAGTGGTCTCCTGTTCTGGTGTGAACAGCCGGTGTCTTCCACCATGGCCTGGCCATCTCTCAGTTCTGCAGAAGATCCACAAATATACGATTGGTTACAGTAACCTAAAATAATCTCTTTTCTTTCACTACGAAATGACATTACTGTAACATTGGCCAACAATCACTGAGTAAAGTAGGCCCACAGAAATGTCAGACTGCAGTATACTAAAGTATATATACATAAAGTGCATCTCATTTCTGAATGTATGAATGATAGATGCAGCCGTGTAGCAGCTCAGGTTGGGCCGAACTCTCTGCCCAGCCTCCCTCCATACTCAATCCATGGTTGAACACATGGTCAACCAATGTGGCCCTGATCTCATCTGAGACAACCGTCCTTCCTCATCCTAATCCTCCTCTTCCTTCTCTTCCCCTCACTCCTTCACCTCTGGCTCTTGCTTCACCACTGACCTCCATTTTCCTCCAAAACTGGAGAGCTCAACTGTGGCCTTTTATAGTGCTAAAGCTCTGATTTCTGTGTGAACAATTCAGCAACTACTGTTTACACCTGTGAGGAGTGGGTGTTGCCAATTGGTGTATAGAGCTTGGCATTGTGATCGGCGTTGTTTTCCAAAGGGACTAAAGAGATTTTAATATTAAATGTTGTGCCTAATGTAGAGAACTGTGTATAGTGTTTTGCAAAAAAATGTGACATAGAATTGAAAACTGAGTGTAAAGCAGGAATTGTGCTCGCAATTTTGCAGACTTGGTTTAGGATTTGGTACATGAGTTTCAGGTTTCTGTGATTTGCATTTCAAGTTCCAATTTTAGTGTGTAAACAATTGGGAAAAACTGTAATCACAAAAAAATATCTGTGCTTAAATACAAATTTATCCAAATTCTCTCATCAAAGATATGCAAATCTTTTCAATATATAAAGCAAAAATACGTTGAATTCGGTGATAAACCTCTGAAACTTTTAACTCCGGAAATTACATACTGAATGAAGTATATACAAAATTAGACCAGAAACAGGACAGCTTCTCACTTCCTCAGGGGACATAAATAGGAGGTTTCAGACATTCTATGAATTGTTGTACTTGTCCAAGGGTAATTTAGATCCTACAGCTATGGAAAATTCCTAGATCACTAGATCACCTATAACCTTTCCTCCTTACATCATCAGCAATGTGAGGAATTGGGTGTGGTGATTGCTATTAAAAATCTCTGAGACTATAACATCTCTAAAAGGCTGCAAAACTCAAGTTCTCAACGGGCTTTGAAATGAGCTATATACACTGCCCTCCAAAAGTTTGGAAACGCCTGAACAAAATAGGGTTTTTGGGCAATATCAGCATAAATCC
>CM075029.1:8725327-8735432 GCA_037576675.1 Pangasius sanitwongsei | reverse complement strand
TATATATATATATATATATATATATATATATATAATTACACAGTAGATTTTTGATACAGTTCTTTTACAATTGCTTTTCTAATGTCCCTAGTAGAAATTGTCTGAATATTGTCCGAATACATCTGTGCCAACTGGCTCAGGAGAGCAGGAAACAAACAGTGCTTTTAATCACTCATTTTTGATCACAGATTTTTCATTACTAATTATCATTACTATTAAAAACAACTCTAAGTTCTTCAATTTAACACTTCATTGTAGACCTATTTAATCTTTTATTTTTTGGCAAAATTTTCAGCCTTTTTCCTTGTTTTTCTCTGTATGGTCCACTGTATGGCTAACAACAGACATGTACAGTACATCCAGCAAGTATTCAAAACACACAATAGGGACAGAAGTTGGTGCCGAAATATTCAGTGACCTCGTTGGACAAGGCAACATGGTGCTAACAGTTTTCTCAAAGTGGTGTTCTCAGGGTGAGATATAAAGGCAAGTATAATCAACCATCATCAATCATGTAATCAATTTACACCCTACAGAATACAATTATTTACATTTTTTTTCTATTCCTTTAGAATTTTCCGATTGCTCCTTGTCTTCTGCTTCCGAGATGTCTGACTGGGCTTCAGCTCAAGTGCATCAACTGTAATCGTAGATGAGGTCCCTTGCAAGAGACAAAGAATTGAGGATACACGTGATGCAGTGACTGCTAAACAGGTTGTAACAAAGTTTGATTCTCATGAGTTTCTTAACATTATTTTTCCACTGAGTCTCTAGAAAGTCAGTTTATCACCATGTTTTGCATTCTCATGTTTTTGTTAGTTGATTGAAGCTGTGCTAAGAGGCAAGGCTGGTGGTGAAGAAGTACTACAGGAGTACCAAACAACACAAACCCTAACAGATGCCACAAGAAGACAAATGGTTAACACACTGGTTGCTCACAAGGTTGATAATCATGGGTATGTGTGTTTCATATTCTTTTTATTTGTGCCAGATAACTGCATGGCCATTGCATAAATTTAGATTACTAATTTAATCTCTCCTCTCAGGTACCTTCCCACTAAAGCGATCAGAGAAGAGTATGCTCTTGGTATAGCGATGCTGCTCCCTTCCCTCAAGAATCCATATTCCAAGAAAGGCTATGTAATAGTCATTATTACTGTTAGCATGACACGTTCATGTCATACTTGCATGTTGTGACACAAAGCTGTGTGAATGACACTGACATTTGAATTCTCTGAGATTTTTTATGAGCCGAGTCTCACAACACATTTAATTTTTTTTCATGTCAGGAACACTTCTATGATGCTGCCAGGCTAAGACAGCATACATTTCTTGGCATCTGAAAACAGTCCAAAGGAAGATTCTTCGAGGATCTGCACTGCCACCAAATGGCTCTATTGACTTTTCTCCAGGAGACCCAAATTTCCAAAGGACTGCTAAAGTTGAAAGGCAGCTTGATGGAGATGCTTGCCAAGAGGCCTTGTCTTTGCACAACCATACCACAGACAATTCCCTGATTTTTTTCCAGACGATGAGAGAGACCTTACAGCACAGTCAGAAGCTTGTTAATGACCCAGGGAGAAGTGCTGATATCCTCTCCAGCTTCCCAAGATTCCTTCGGAATGCGACGTTTAGAATGGCTTGAAATTTAAAAGTATTTCCTGTAGTAGTAGTTAAATATCTTCTTTCTTAAAGGTGGATCAAGATTTCACTCTCTTATTTGATGAAGAGACATCCTCCAGGCTGCTTCAGAAATGGGATGTGTTCAACTCAAATGTCATAAAAGAGGCTAAGCGGCTCACTTCAACACCAGAGTTGCGTCACTTGGTGCAGTCAGAGGCAACAAGTGAGTTGTATTTGTTTTTCTTGTTTTAAAGCATTTGCTATAATTGCAGTTAGAATTGCTTCATTCATTATATTCGTGACTATATGATTACAATTTAAAAATGAACGCACCTGTGAGAGAGTCTTGTACTAGATTTAATTTGTTTATTCTGTGCATCTCTGAAAGTTGATCTGATTTTTGGGATAAATATGAACAATAGATGGATGACTCATTATGCCTCCCCGTCCTCATTAAAACTTGAAAAGTATTAAATTTCAAGAGTTGTAAGTTAATTCTTGTGACTCTGTCCTCAGCTTACGACCAAGAAAAAGCCTCACTGCTGTTGCTGATACATCTCCTTCCACTACCACCAGGGGGACTGAAGTCTCCAAAAATTAGTGCATGTGATGCAGTTGAGAGATTTGTAGTCTTTCATAAGGTAATTATATTATTACGGAGATTTATCACATCACCATCTTAGCCACACGTGTAAAAGAGGGCTGTTCATCCAAAAAGTGGATGAAATTGAAATCAAGTCTTCAGAGGCATTCCCATCTTGCACTAGCTAGTGAGATGATGTTTGAATGATCATTTCTATAATGTAGATTTCTTTGTGGCACATTATTCTTGTCTTTAATGTTCAGTTTCTTTATCTCGACCCTAGTCATGCTGCAGTTTGGAGGAGCATCTCTGCAATCAGTGGGGTCGGCAGCCATACCTCCTCGACGTTGGGCGTCAGAAGAGCAAGACTGACAGCTTCGACAACACCATGGATAAGCATCTCATCCCACGCCAGGCAAACCACTCCTTTGGGGCATTTGATGAACTTTACAAAGCACATTTGTGTTTAATTTGTCTTATAATGTTGCACTGGTGAATTTTTACACATTCCCGCAGACAACAGTGTATAACACTGATGTGGGGAAAATGAAGGAGTCACCCAGAGTTAGAGACTTGAGAGCCAGACTGCTTAACCAGCCAGTAGCACTCTCATTCTGGGAGTAAGAGGCTAAAACAATGCTGACTCATTTCATGTGTCAAACTGTATCCCAGCAGGCAGCAGCTGATTTCACATTTAAAAACTGACCATGGTTACTATCCTGGACCCAAGTTCAAATTGTTTTGTTCTCAGCAAGGCTGTAGCCATCAGTTCCTAACACATGCAGGTTTTCGGAAGCACCTTAATAGTGTTCATAGCGATGTTCAGCAAATTGCTCAAACTGTTGCGTGTTTATCTAGTGAGCCAGTTGCAACTTCGTCTCAGGCACATGCTTTGGAGCTTAAATTTCATAAACCATTTGATATTCAAAGCTCATACAATGTTTCAGATGAAAGTTTGTACATTATACCTTCGTTCACAATGTTTTAATTCAACTGTATGAATGACTGCAAGGGTGGAAAGGCAAAAATAAATGTTATTTTTGAACTTTTTTTTTTTTCAATTAATTCTTATAATTAATTCTTATAATTAACATTTTTTCAGTGTAGATAGTTTGACGCTTTAGGGAGCGAAACCAACACTACCCAAAGAGCAATAAAAATTTAACTCAGAGCAGTGTTATTTGTCTAATCAGTTAGTGTTAGTCAAACTCTGTTTTGCGAGTTAAAGAAGGAACTCTGGCATAGTGTTAAACGTTTAACTATTTTGAAAGTGTTAATTTAACTCTGGAGAGTGTGGAGCTATATAAACTCTGAAAAGAAGTGTTGAAATCAACTCTGTGGGAGTTAATTCAACACTGGACTTTTTGCTGTGTGGTATTATGCTTTTACTGTAGCTGTTATAATAGGTGTTACGTAGATTTAAAAATATCAAAAGCCGTAAAACTCAACTCAAAAATAACAGATTGGTTTATGAGCATTTCTGTCCCACTGTACATTATCTCATATCCGACCACTTTGCCAGCAGTTACATTCAGTCAGAATCAGTGCATGTATATTTTTATTTATACAATGTGGTCAGTCAGTGACATTTTGCCCTTGGTCCTGCTAAAAGTGAAAATAAAGCTCATGAAGCAGTACAGGGCCTGCTCTATGCTAATGCACACAGGCAGGCCCAAATGGCTGCCTGTGCTCTCACTAATCTGGCAAATTTCAAATCATGGTGGAATCAATCACTCCATTACAGCACAATGGCAGTGATGCAGAGCGAATGAGCTGTGATGAGTAAAAGCAAAGGAGTCATCACCTCCTCTGACTAGGCACGTTGGGAGGTGACGTCCTAGCTGACTAACACACACACACGAACATGCATACACACACAGTGAAACAGATATAATTCTAATAGAGGTTGATTAATTATTTACTGTTGTATGTTGTAAGTTTGGGCACCCCTGGCCAAATTATATATTTTATTGATTATATATGAAGTGCAGAATGAATAAATACATAAATAAATATATATATATATATATATTTTTTGCACGTTAGTTACTTTATTTCTGATACCTTTTTGAAGTAGTTGTGGCATGTGTAAAAGTTTGGACACCCATTGACTAATTAGGACTCATTAGGCAGGTCAAGAAGCGTCACAAAGAATAACAATTCCAAACCAACTGTACGTTACGTCTTTTTTAATATTTAAATGTTAATTCGCTACTAATTAGCCACACTTTGCGGCACGTGCAATATTAGCATTAATAAACCTAATGAATATTTTATAATTTTCTTGAAGAAAATTTAATTGTACTTGACTTTTGACAATCCAGAGACTTAGTGCAATAGCTGATATGATGTGACACATTCTTCGGGACAGCTAAAGCCCTCTGTGTTTTGCATCTGTGTACATGTCGTGATCGAGTTCATAAGAGAGGCACTGGAATGTTTCTAATCTAAATTCATTAATCTGGATACAGACCTCTAACAAAATTATTATTGCATTAAAACCTAGTGGACACAAATGTCCCCAGAACTACATGACCTGTAATCCCACAACGATACACACAAATCTTTGCTGTAATCATAACAGTTCAGTTCAGTGCAGTTGAGTCACTACCCATTCCTTTTAAATAAAGTGAGATCCAATGTATGTAGTAGACTACATAACAGTGCACTCCAACTGGACAGCTGATGCAGGATATAGCTGTTAATATTCACCTAATAACCTGCTTCCTAACTTAGTTTTAAAGAATCTCCATGGTTCTGATATCCCCCCACTGGTTATTCATTTTTATTTGTCGAGGGGATACATCCTTGCTTCATCAGACTGAATTAAATAAATGCATTTCCTATGCCCAAGAGTAGTAAGAGTATTTTAAAACAAGTAGATCTCAACACCAACAGCATCAACGGGGATGTCTCTGCCACCAACAAGTCTAGTCCTTCTAGTTACTAATTTATACGCCTCAAATATCCTTAAAATATATTTCGAACAGGAAAGAAGCTACTGAAGCTACTGAAACTATTTCTGACATTTGAACTTGCTGTGACCTTGACCTTGTTTAGATCAATTCCAAAATCTAATCTGTTCATCTGCAGGTGACATACAACTCCACATGGAATTACAAAGAATTCCATAAATCCTATAAACATTCAACCACTCGTTCTTGAGATTCATCGCAAGAGTCTTGGATAGATGGACAGAGAGATGGACTACCTGAAAACATTATGGCGGCGGCATAAATAAACAACCCAGTCTCACAGAAAAAACTCACATGCAACATATTTGCAACACCTTCCATACAATTAATAGTAGTGTTCCATCACAAGCATATATATCAATATATCAAACATTCACTCAAATGCTCTGTATGCCAGTTTCTGTAACAATAATTTAACCATGTCCACCTCAACCACTACACTATTTGAATAAGATTAATATGTAATTTCATATCATTTTGAAATATACTGAGAATTTTCATGACATATCATTAGACTTATGGGGCTCAGGAAATAAGCCTAACATCTACAAGCACTAACAGAGGCCCATTGGGGCAGGCATTCACGCTAGCCCATGCTTAGGGGTGGAGCACTGAACAGGACCACTAATGACAGGTTTGCCAGATTGGGGGAGTAATTTTTCCACAGATACCAAGATCTTGTTTTAGAGCAAATAATCAGAATTAAATCTAATCAATTCCTGCAAAAAGACAAAAAGTCTAAATGCACACAGTGTGTCTATGATGTAAAGAGCCATTTCTATCATAAGATATTACAAAGATTGGGACAGGGAAAGGGGATTTTGTAGCAGATAATGTCCATATATCAGAAATGTGTGTGCACCACAGTGACCCTGTTTCTCATACAAAGGCTAAGAAAAAGAAGGAAGATGTCTCCCTTTTCCCATGGCCAAATTTTCTGGGCTAGTTTCATGTATTTTGTGATGTAGTTGGGCTGGAAACCTTTCTGAAACCTGGCAACCCTGGTTAATGATATTACTGCAAACACAGCTGAACAAGTGTTTGTCTAAAACACACAAAAGTAGTGGAGACGTGTATAAGTTTAGATTTTCAGCTTTAATTCAAGGGGTTTAATGAAAATATTCCATTAACCTTTTAGGAATTATAGCCATATTTATTTTTTTTTTTTTTGTACATACTACCTCCATTTTCAAAGGCCCAAAAGTAACTGGACACACTAACAATCATAAATATTAGGATTATTTTCAATACTTGGATGCAAATCATGTGCAGTCAATGACTACCTGAAGTCTGGAACTCATGAACATCATCAAATTCTGAGTTTCCTCCTTTGAGATGCTTTTCCAGGCCTTTACTGCAGCCGCCTTCAGTTGCTGCTTGTTTGTGGACCTTTCTGCCTTCAGTTTTGTCGTCAGTAAGTGAAAAGCATGCTCTATTGGGTTGAGGTCAGGTGACTCTCTCAGCCATTTAAGAACATTCCATTTCTTTGCCTTAAGAAGCTCTTGGGCTGCTTTCGCAGTATGTTTTGAGTCATTATCCATCTGTACTGTGAAGTGCCATCCTATCAGTTTTGCAGCATTTGAATGAATATGAGCAGAAACTATAGCTCTATACACTTCAGAATTCACCCTGCTACTTCTATCAGTGGTCACATCATCAATAAACACCAGTGACCCAGTTCAACTGGCAGCCATACATGCCCATGCCATAACACTGCCTCCACCATGTTTGACAGAAGATGTAGTATGCTTTGGATCATGAGCCCTTTCTTTCCTTCTCCATACTCTTCTCTTCCTATAATTCTGGTACAAGTTAATCTTGGTTTCATCTGTCTAAAGAATCTTGTTCCAGAACTGGGCAGGTTAGATATTTTCTAGCAGCATTTTCTGGCCTTACTGTTATTGAGTGTTATCAGTGGTTTGCAACTTGAGGTAAACCCTCTATATTTACATTCATGAAGGGTCTCTTGAATGTAGACTTTGACAATGATATGCTCACCTCCTCGAGAGTGCTCTTGACTATGATCGATACTGTGAAGGGGTTTTTCTTCACTAAGGAATGAGTTCTGCGATCATCCACTAAAGGCCTTTTGGTGTTGCTGGGGTCGCCAGTGCATTCCTTCTTTTTAAGAATGTACCAAATTGTTGATTTGGCCACTCCTAAAGTTTCTGCTATCTCTCCGATAGGTCTGGTTTTTTTGGGGTTTTTTTTTTCCAGACTAATGATGGCCCCCATTGACAACTCATTGGACTGCTTAGTGAGAGTTTCCATGAACAAGTACCAAATGCAAATCCAACGCTTGGAATCAACTCCAGACCTTTTATCTCCTTAATTTGTCATGAAATAAGGAGGAAACAGGCCACACCTGGCCATTAAACTGCTTATCATTTCAATTGTTCAATTAATTTTGAGCCTGTGAAAATGGAGGTGCCATATAAAAAATGGCTGTCAATATAATAACACAATTAATTATGTGTTATTATATTTTTTTAAACCCCTTGAATTAAAGCTGAAAGTCTACACTTCAATCATATCTTGACTGCTTCATTTCAAACCCCTTGTAGTGGTCTACAGAGGCAAAATTACAAAAATTGTTTCACTGTCCAAATACTTATGGACCTAGCTATATATCAGTGTGTGTTCTGCTTCACGGGTTGGTCTGACCTCCTGTTTACTTCTCAGTCTCTCCTCATAAGTAAGAGCAAAATTAGCAGTGTCTCCTAGCTTAGCTGCTAACCAGCTAGCTCAATTTCAGTGAAGAACGTAGTGACAGCTAGTTATCTAGATCTATAAATAAACAAAAAAATGAAAGCAAATAAACATAACACTATATTTACGATATTTATCAACTGATAAAATACCAAGCTATACTAGTTGCGCAAAACTGTTATGGACTTGGTTAATGACGGACTGCTGCAGCTCCGAGCGCTCTGTGAGCCTGACTGGCAAAGATATGTTTAAGGTTTGAGACGTCAGTCATGTTCATTACCATTTTAGTGACTGGCAGTTAGTTATGAGGTTCCACCCCTTTGAGAGGTCTCCCAACAATCATTCAGAGAAACTGCGCATCCGGTTGGCACATGCGTATACGAGCACGCCATCCAATAAATGTTACTATTTTTTCCCCCCCCATTCACCCACTGACTCCCAGTGAAGCTATGTGCCTAACATAATACCAAGCTATGTGGACCCAAACTAACATAAAACCCTGCTGTCCAAAGAACATTAATCTTTCCTCCCATTAAAACACAGTGCACTTGAATCTGCCATAGGATCACACAGAAGCTGTGCATCAACGCAGTTCTATCAGTGATGTGTCGGGGTGTTTAAATGAGATTTTCACACAGGCTGTGCTGTCCACCAAAAACATTCTTGTGTAAAAAGAATGAACAGCATGATATTGGAGTGAGATATTTGATTAGCTAAAATATTGATGAATAATATCAACACATTTCTACATTTAATACAGAAACATTTCATTCCCACATTTTATTGAAATTTTAGGAGAGGCCGGACTTCACATATAACAATCATCACCAGTGCTACATGCCCACAAGATACAAACTATAAGTAACACTTATATCTAAGTATATAAGTAACGATATTATCAATGGAACATTTTGCGGTCTCATTTTGAAAACAGCCTTCCACAGCTGTTCTCACAAGTCTCCCTCCATGTATTCTCTACTTCAGAGGCAATCTGCTTTACCTCTTTAACCAATCTAGCCTTAACTTGTCAATCTCTTCTTCTGCCTTCTTCACCTCACTCTGTTTTTTCTGTCTGTATGTTCTGGTCATGTGACCGAGCAAGCAAACATAGTTCTCTTTATCCACTCTTAGTGTCCACATGGCTGTGAGAGGATTACATTCCTGACAGAAACCAGGCCAGATGTGAAGAGCAAAAACAGACACTGATCCTCTTCTCTGGTCCAGGAACCACCAGTCTGCACATGAGCCCCAATCCAGTCTGCCCTGTTCTCCATCAGTCCACAGACTCTACTGGCTTCACACTTTTAAATCTATGACATAAACTCATTTAACACACCTTCCAATCCCTATTTCTTCTTGCAGTCTCTCGTACAGTACTTGTCACAGTGGTTGAAGCTAGAAGGTAAGGCTCAGTTCAAACTTATAGCTGCAAGGTCTAAGATCTCATGGTCTCACTCTCTCGCGTGATTACTTATCACCTGCATGCAGTTGTGTGGTGGTATGGTAAGGAGACATTCAACTTAACTAGTTAAATATGCTATAAATTAATTCACTGCCTCATGAGGATTTTGTAAAAATTAAATTAGGTTTAAATATGGAATGTGATGGCACTAGACTATAATGAGTTTAAAGAATCTCACTGCACATACACACACACAGCTGATAAAGACTTAATGTCTTGTTGCATTAATTTGTGCATCTGTGGGTGTCAGTTAGAATATTTGAATAATGTTCAAATAGAATAATGCCTTGAAAATGTAAATAGTAATTTTTCCTGAAATAATAAATGTTAAGTAAGATGTTAATACATCGTCATCAAAGTTGTGTTTGCATACGTATTCACCCTATTGCTGTAAAAGTTAGTTCAGGTGCCACTGGCTGCCAGCAGTCACATAATTAGTCTAATTAGGTCTGCCCTTTGCAATTAAATTGTCGCAGGAGATGAATATAAATACACCTGTCCTGGAAGAACCCAGAGTTTGTTAGAGAACCTCCTAAACAAACAGCACCATGAAGAGCAAGGAGCTATCAAAGCAAGTAGAACGAAACCAGCAACGTTGTCGGGGATGCCACTGTCGCCAACAAGTCGAGTACTTCTTGTTGCTAATTTGTATGCCTCAAATACCTTTATACATACACTATATTACCAAAAGTATTCGGTCACCCATCCAAATGATCAGAATCAGGTGTCCTAATCACTTGGTCTGGCCACAGG
>CM075029.1:8651061-8722481 GCA_037576675.1 Pangasius sanitwongsei | reverse complement strand
TAAGATTAAAAGAACTGTTGCCAAACATATAACATGCTAGAAACATTATAATCACTCTAATAATGATCCATTCATAGTCTCTTATGTATATGCCTTTTTTTTTTGGCCGGGCCGTGTATTTGAGTGGGAAGTTGGTTTCTTTTCAACAACTGTATGAGAAATACAATATTCCTGCTCAGCATTTTTTTCAGATACCTTCAGATTAGAGATTTTGGTAAGACTCACATGCCTAACTATGTAACTGCAATACTTAGTATCTGGATGTATTTTTGAAAGACTGTCCTAGGGTAGGTGGTGTGACCTCCTTTTTGGAGCATGTGAACCCACCCTCCATGGAGAAAATTGTGGAGCTACCTATTGAAATTTGGGAACACAGTCTTGAAGTTGTGCTCAATTGTTCCATCAACTCTAGACATTGTCTCATACAATTTAGTTTCTTATGGGATAATCACTGCCACAAAAACTTATTCTGGAAGAAAGCAGATGTGCCGACGGTTAAACTGTGGCTTACAGAGTCGACTAGCACATTACACTTAGAAAGAAATGTGATTTCTTTTTTTATATATATAATTATGCTCCATGTTTTCTATTGGATAACATTTTTTTTTTGTATTTGTGTCTCGTTGGCAGTTTATCGTTTGGTAATTTTCTTGCTTATTTTATTACTTATTTATGTATTTATTGTAAATTTAAATCAGTATTGCTACTACTACTGAGATTTCACTTCCTTTCATCCTTTTACTGTATGTAATTGTGAAGTTTAAGGTTTTTGTTTAAATAACTTAAAATGTGCAATTGCAAAAGATATCATTGTGAGAAATTTCAATAAAATACTGAAAAATAGAAATAATCGCTTTTTGCAGCATTGCGGTTCAGTTTTGTTCCATTCCTCTTGGCAAATCCTCTTAAATTCTCCAAAATTATGACAGTCTCTGTGAAGGACTCCATAAAATTTAAGTCAGTAGATTGGCTGGGTCATGCCAGATCCTCTTGAGTTATTTTGGCTGTATGTTTGGGGTTGTTGTCTTGTTCTTCTCCTCAGTTTCTTGTCCATTGAGATTAAATTCTAATATGTTCCAGCACATTGCTACATTCATGTTTCCTTTGATGACATGTAATGCCCCAGTACCGTTTGTAGAGAAGCAGTCCCATATCATGTTGCTCGCACCCGTCTTTCTCCAAACATGATGAGCTGAATTATCACCAAAGAGTTCTATTTTTGTTCTGTTTGAACAGAGCAGGTTGTTCCAAAACAGGTCGGATTTGTCTAAATGCTTTTAGACGTGCATCTCTGTACTTCTTTTTTTTTTTAGCAGAGGAGGTTTGTGTGGGGTGTAGGAACGAAGATGATTGCGGTGCAGTTCATTGCTTAATGTTCTCTGTATCGCTGTTGTTCCTGCTGCTTTCAGGTCATCCTGCAACTCTTTTCAAATGAGTCTCTCTTAGAAAAACAAGATAATCAGTTTTGATCAGCAAGACCTACTCACATGATCAGTGGAAGACAGCTGTACGCAAACATTTGAGTTCCGTGTGAAAGCAATGAGAAATGCCTATAATGTTTTGACGAAATGACTAATTAGCTAACAGTACTTCACACAGTGTTTTGAAAATAGCAGTTTTCATTTGACGACTGTGCCAAAGCAACCGAGAACAAGTAGAACTGGGGATGCTTCCTCCACAAGCCTAGTCCTTCTTGTTACTAATTTAATGCCAGAAATACACTTAAAATAATACTTCAAACAGGAAGGAAGCTATTTAAGAACTCTATTTCAGACATTTGACCTTGCTGTGACCTTGACCCTTTTTTTTTTTTTATCAATTCCAGAATGTAATCAGTTCATCTGCTGTTTACAATGATAATTCCATATAAATCCTACAAACATTTCAACCACTTTTTCTCGAGATATCACTCTAATGAGAATCTTGGACAGACACACGGATGGACAGAACCACTCAGTGTAATATATTGTCCGAATACTTATTACCCTTTCAATTTTGGTTTTAAAAAATATCTTTTTTTTTTTAATGCTTATGAATACATTCTTTTTTTGATCATATTTATAAGTAAAAAGACATTACATGTGTACATTTTAAGTTGATATATGTACTGAAAGTATATTAAATACTTTTTTTTTTCTCTCACTCTACATTGTGCGCTTGTGACAGATAAGATGCTACTTTTTTTTTTTTTTCTTTTCTATAAGACTGGGTTGCTTAATGTCCTGCATCATAAACTACACAGCATGGATAGAATTCACCATTTCCTTAAACATTGCCCATACTTTTACCCCAGTGCTGTCTAAGGTGACTTCCTCTTTCTGTTCAAACTAATCACACCAGCTTAATATTACTACAATAATTCCATCATAAGCTTCATGCTGATAAAGAGGCTTCTTGGAAACGAGCACAGATATAGCTTTTTTATGACACCTCCATCATAAACGCATTTCTGATACGTCTAATTTATAGATGGTCATGCAGTAGATCGCCATGGTGATGGCAGTTGTGGGAGGGTCTAAATGGGGAGAGCTGTTTGGGTATAAAACAAGGAACCAGAAGGGGTCAAACTTCACATCAACCCAGAGCAGAGAGGAACAGAGAAGATCTCCATCTGAATGAAAGGTAGTTCTACTGTTTCATTTGTCTGATGTTCAGGTTAGCGTTTCCTGAACTGTGCTATAATTATGCACTTTTTCAAATCTGTTTTTGTGAAAGTAGGTGATTTTGTGAGCTGCCTTTTTTTTGTGACTTTCAGCAAAACCTTATATAATCAAAGTTTCGAAGCAGTATACTTCTTTTAATGGAGAAGAAACATCAGTGATGAGCTGTTAAATATTTTGTTAAAATATTTTTTTTACACACACACACACACACACACACACACACATATATATATATAATATTATATTATATTATATTATATTTTACCATCATTTTAATATTAATGCAATGTTACTGCGTGTCCAGTACTTGATTTTTGACCACTTTTCTCTTTTTCATGTCCATCTTAGCACTTCCCTTCTCACCGAGCTATGTCTGGAAGCCTGTACATCATTTTGTACATCATTCTGCTCAAAGCAGGTACGAGAGTAACTATAATATATGATATATGAGAGGAAAACTATGAGAATGATTTTTATTTGGTACATTATGGCCATCTAGTTATTACACATTTGGTTGCACAAACAGTTTGTTTCAGTCAATTCTTAAAATTATCCATCAAACATTAATCAATTATTTAACTAAGCTTACAAAAGTAATGAAGCTTACAAAAGCTGGTAGAATTAAAAGAACTCCAGACAAAGAAAGTTCAATACTAATTTGAAAGGATTTAATACATACCAAAAGATTAGGCTCTGGATTATAAAGAACTACACTATTCTAATATTACATCCTATTTGCTTTAATTACTTTTAGTTTTTATTGAACTGTATCTGCACTTTATTCATGATGATTGGCCAAATGATGCCCAATATATCCAATATTCTGTTGCAATTCACTGTGCCTCAGTCTTTCAAGAATTTAATCAGGTTTGAGGTCAAGAATTTAATCGGGTTTGACCAGAAGCAGATGATTTGGTAGTGTGAGAGATTAAATGCGATGATTTTAGCCCTTTTACGCTAATCAAGTGCCCTTTTAAGTGTTTTTGTTCTTACATTTTTGCCAGTGATTAAAATTCTGGAAAATGCAGTATGTCTGGTGCCATATTTGTTTATATCATTGCAAAAGTATTGATTTCAAAAGCAAATCTATTAACACAAATGACAAGTTTCATTGAAATGTGTATGCATTCAAAAAAGCTCAACATCTAAAATTCTGTTATGACACCCGACACAAACGATGGTAACAGATATACTGCATTTGGCAGCATTTTTGCTTACGCTCTTTGTCAGTGCTTAAAATGCTACAGAATACAGAAGGTCTGGTTCCTTGGTTGTGCCATGTGGGTTTTTGGATTTTGAGCATTTTAATTGCACATACACTGCAATGAAATGACTATATTTGTTTTTAAAAGCATGTAGTAAAGTCATATAGAAATCATCTCCTTTCTGTTTCTTTCAACAGTTTCCTGTACTGATCCTACTGTCTCACCCACAAACACTGAAAGTGGTACAATAGAGAGCATCACTACTTCATCCATTCCTGCAACTGATCAATCTACTACTACCCCTGAGCCTCAAACAACCGGAAACTCCACCGGAAACTCCACTTCTGCAGACCCAAGTACAATGGAACCCGTGACCAACCCCACTGGCGACCCCACTAGCGACCCCACTAGCGACCCCACTACTGACCCCACTGGCGACCCCACTGGCGAAAAACAGGGTTTAACCCCAGGCGAGGCAGCAGGAGTAGCAGTAGGCACAATCGCCGGGGTGGGCTTGCTGGGTGAGCAACTGGAACACACACACACATACACACACACACAGATCAGTTACAGATAAGTATACTGCCTATGTACATGCAATATATTTGAAATGCATATCATATCAAAAATATTTTTGCCTATGACATGTATTTAATTCAGATATAAAAGAAAATAATAATAATAACAATAATAATAATAATAATAAATAAATAAATAAATAAAGGGACAAAATTGACAAAACGAACAAAAGTAGATACATAGAGAGGGCCATTAGAGATAATAATTACACTTTAACAAAATACAAATTTTAAATTATTACATTTAAAAAAAACTATAGAACAATAGTAAAAGAACGTAGATAGAACATAGATAGATAGATAGATAGATAGAATAAGGGAAATAAGAAGATTATTAATAAGAGGGAAAAAAAGCAAAATAAATAAAAATAAAAAGGAGTTTGAGTTTAATAGAAGTTCGGAAACAGGGACGGAGATGTGTTTGTGAGTTTTATAATATAATACTCAGAATGCATGACTGTGGCTGCTTACCTGTCTTTTACCTCTTCAGAAACAACTTTATAACTATTAGACCTTTCACTTTCCCTGTAACCAAACATATTTAAATTCTATACAAATAAATTGAGAGACATAAAACAGGTGCTAGGCAAATATCATATTGTAGATTATGTTTTGTGAGCATTATGCGATAATAAACCTTGTCTGTGTGTCTGTCTGTGTGCAGGTGGAGGGATATATGCTGGTTTGAAGTACAGTGGGAAACTAGGCTAACCTCACCTTTACATTCTTCTTATTCGTCATATTTTCCACCGCCTGGAATATGCTCAGGCCAAGAGACCAGTGATTCTTCCACAGAAGAGTGATGGACTTGTACAAGTTCTGTGACATGACCTGCAGTTGCCATGCAATCATACAAACCTTTTAAATTAAATGTATAGCAATAGATTTCATACAAATTCATTTTATTTGAATATATTGTAATTTTACATTTAACATTTTATTCATATATACATTTATTTTATTTCTCAGTATCAATGTTCGTGCCTTCTCCATGTTTTCGTTTCATTCTTGTTCTACTGATCGATGTTAGGCTCAAATAAGAAGTTTATGACACGCCAATTTAACCATCGCATTGTCAACATGTACCAAATGTACGTGCACCATTACAGGAACAGCGGAGATAATGCCAAGAGATAAAAGGGTGTATGTGTGTGTGTGTGTGTGCATGTGTGTGTCCATACAGTCATTTGAGTTTAGTGTAATGACGTAAGAACAATATTGTGAGATTAGTGCAGGTAAATGGAGTGTAAAGCAATAAACGCTGTTCCTCTTAAAGATGAAAAAAGCAGAAAACAAAAATGGAGAGTTATTTATTTCTTCTTCACTTTTAAACAGATCATTTCCTAATTTTAGATCATTTAAATTCTATTCTGATGAATAAACACTACAATAAACTAGATTAAAGCCTGTGTGTCATCCTTTATTTCAAAACACCATGGTGATGTATGTAATACTAAACCACTAGGCCCAAGTGATATTTTATATCATATCACAATACCTGAAGACAGTTTCACAATATACAATAAATACCACAATACTTAGGTCAATTAACAAGGTGTCATCTAGAAAGTGTATCTATATTTACCAATATTACCAAATATTATTATTATTATTATTATTATTATTATTATACATTGCCATTAATTTATGGGCACAGACTTTTTTTTTCTCCCAAAAACTTTGTGTATTGCAGCATTACAAAACATAGAAAGAAGCTGATTGATTCAAGTAAAAACACTCCATAGACATTTGGCATTAATGTATCGTAAACCTTAAATATGGAGGGGAGTTTATGATTTGAGCTGCACGGTTGCACAGTTAGTAGTGCTGCCGCCTCGGAGCTCCAAGGTCCCCAGTTTGATCCTGAGATTGCATTACTGTCTGTGTGGAGTTTTGCATGTTCTCCCCGTGTCCATGTGGGTTACCTCAGGGCTCTCAGACCCTGTTCCACTGGCCAAAAACAATACGCTAGGGGGACTGGCTAGGCTAAATCAATGAGTTGTGGAAATAGGTGTGCATGGTGCCCTGTGATGGATTGGCATCCCATCCATGGTGAATTATCTGCACGCAGTGTTACCAGGACAGGCTCTGGATCCACTGCAAAATAAGAATAAAGCAGTTACTGACAATGAATGAATGAGTTTATGCCCTTCCATGTTCCAACGCCCAAACCTCCACCGCCCACCATTATCGGTATCTGAGTGCCCCCATCCAGCTGGTGGGAAGGCCCAAGACAGTGTACCCTCTAATAAAGAATACCACTAAGCACACCCTTAAAAGGGGCTGGAAAAAGGATACACTAAAGTCAAAGCCATTGCTGATTGGGTAGAGACTACATCAGATCAGTGGGTCCTGGTGACAGTCTTTGAAACAAACTAATTAATTATGCGCCCTGCTTGAGTGTTAAGGAGCTCTTTTTTGAGTTCACTGTGAGATTGAGTGTTGCGATGTGTGTGAGAAGGATGGGGATGTCCTGAATTACCAACTGCTTGGTGGGGGCACATAGGACCCAGTCAGGGGACAAAGTTGCTTGCATACATTGCAAACAAAGCTGTGTCCTTACCTCGGCAAGACAGGTACATGCTTTAGCTGGCTGGTGACACAAAGTGTTTCTAATGAAAGTGGTCCACTTCCTACATTTCCCTTACTGCCTGGGAAGCAATGTGGTGCCACAGAGTTAGAGAGGACATGTGACCCCCTGGTTTAAGATAAGAACACATCAACCAGCTTCAACTGTGGGCAGTCCATCTGGCCTTCAATTTCTTTTTACCAGTTCTGAGATGACCCCATGTGTTGGTTCACTCAGACAATGGTGTGATGGTCAGCTACATCAACCATGAGAGCAGTACAAGGCTGAGCAGTTCGCTTAGCTTTGCATGTGTTCTCATCAGGTGGACCTTTCTATAGTCTCGGTATGCGTGTGTACACGCACAAAATATTTCTCAGGTAATTCTCACCATCAAGGGTGTAGCAGACACAGGGGACTTGTGCTGATTATATTCTATAAAAATGATATTATCTAGGATGTGTTTGGTGCCAAGTGTGCCTAAATGAACTGGCCACATTGTAACGAAGCTGGGGTTAGTGAATGATAATGAACCTGCAACTGGACTTATGTATTCTCATCCCCTTTTCACCTCAGTAAAAAATGAAAGACGATTACATCTTTCTTCCAAACAAGCAAAGTAAGTGGAGGCCTATTTGTGGATTTATTTCATTTGTTTAGGCTAAAACATCTGTTTGGAAGTCTGTTGTTCCACACCTGAAATAAAAGTTGTCACCTGTCTTCTGCTCAGTGTTACCAACTCGTTTCTAAGAAAAGTAGCTAAAGTGCACTCAAAAAGTCACTAGATGATGTCATGGACTACTTTGCATATAAATTATTCATCTTGATCATTGCCATATCAAATTGCAAATTAGAGTACATCCATCCCTTCTCTGCACCGCTTATCCTACACAGGGTCACAGACAGCCTGGAGCCTATCCCAGGGGACTCAGGGCACAAGGCAGGGGACACCCTGGACAGGGTGACAACCCAT
Organism: Pangasius sanitwongsei; assembly: GCA_037576675.1. Taxonomy (NCBI): domain Eukaryota; kingdom Metazoa; phylum Chordata; class Actinopteri; order Siluriformes; family Pangasiidae; genus Pangasius; species Pangasius sanitwongsei. The sequence continues at coordinate 8,714,496 of CM075029.1, read as the reverse complement.
TGCAGGGCACAATCACACACCCGTTCACACACTACGGACAATTTGGAAATACCAACGCATGACTTTGGACTTGGGGATGGAAACTGGAGTACCTGAAGGAAGCCCCCAAAGCACAGGGAGAACACGCAAATATGGAGGAATTTTCCTGTTATCTATATCAATAGCATTTGTTAATCAGTACTTATGCAACAGTATTGAAAAGTGACCTTAAATCACCTTATGTATTAACTTTCAGAGCTTCATTTATACACTGCACTGTACCATTTCTGGTGCATTTGGAAGGGTGACTTTGGGCCTATTATCCTGCAGGGATGTTTCTGTGAGAACGGACTGGTGTGACCTTGTAAGTGGTGTTTTTTAAGGTGAAGGCTAAAGTTGTTTATGAAAACATAAACTGACTGAACTCTCGCCACGGTTAAAACTGAGATAAGGGGAAAGTGAAATAATTGGGGCGAGAGGCAGGTGTGTGATTAAGAGAAAGAAGAGAAAACTCCATCCAATGAGATCATTGTTTTAGAATTGTATAAAAGCATGGGCCACAATTATGTAAATCAGATGCTCTGCAGACCATCTCGGCTTTGTTCAATAAAAATTCAATAAAGTCTATAGATTTTTGGCATCCAGAACCCCTTGTCTTCGTAACTCATTTTTCTTATTCTAATTTGCAGAAGTGTTTGCCACGACACAAACTCCGGATTTGAACCCCCAACTAGAACAGAAAATAATATAAATGATTTCTTAAATACTTTATTTCTTATTGAAAGAAGTCATCTTTGGTCATGACACCATGCACAAACTAAACTTTTACGCATTTAGGAAATACTACACTTTTAAGAACAACGAGTAGTCATGAAAGTTGAATCGTCATAAAGGAAATGGTTACTCAATTTTTTTTTAAAAACAATTTTATTACTTGTAAATATTTTCTTCATTTATTCTGGAACTGTGATTACACCTGCACACTTTGGCAGGACATTTCTCTTTTTTTAAATTTTGGAATTCATTTACTGTGACTTTAAACTATATTGGATGAATGTTTTACTTGGGTTTACTACTCATTCTGGTGAGCTAAAAATGAATACTTTGTATGAAATTTAATCATTTTATTAGCCAAATATTACATTCATAAATGCAGGGCAGTAAAACCCTGGTTTGGCTCTTTTAAAACGGATTTGGGGTGTCACTTTAATACTTTGTCTACCTTCACTAAGAGGAAGGCTAATAAAACCTGGAACATATGCTCTAGTTTTGGCCAGTGCTGCTATAATAGAGAGTTGCGACACTGCCATTGACTTCTGATGTAATCAGAGAATGAGGAAGTGACAGGTTTAATGGGTTCCGAACACTGAATAGTTCCAGCAATTAACCTCAGTCATTTCAATGTTTCCCAATTTTACGTAGCCAACTTTAGTTAATGTTTATCGTTAGATAATAGCTAGTTAGATTCTTAAATTCTAATTGCAGTTAGCTAGCGTGAGCAACACTTCACTAGCTACCATAACCAGATGTCAGCTGGCCTACATTTACCTCAAATTAATTGCAGTTATTGGTGGTTGTTAGCATACAAAGTTTATCTTCAGTGATTAGATTTGTTGTTAAAATTAGCAACACTTAGTACAAGACCATACCATATTAGTAAACCTAATTTCAATGAATGGTAGCTAGCTTAACTAGCTACTAACATGACTAGCTTGTATCTAGCAAGGTTGTTCCTTGGTTAATTCCGTCTTTACATGCATCGTTTGTTAGACAGTGCATCAGTGGTGGGTGATAAGATCAGCAGTATAAATGTGGATGCATTATAACCAAAGGTAGGATTTATTGCAGGACTATATTTTAAGAGTAGTGGAGTGCAAATTCCATACCGCACTAACAATAACCCAGACAAGCTCTCTTCCACATTTTGCACTTGAACTCCAGTCATTATTTACTTTCAGATTCAATGTAAATGTAATGTAAATCATGCCCCTATCCAAATATGTATGGACCTAACTGTAGATGAGTATTTTGTAATCTATACCTCATTAATATCTTTGGGAAACATTGGCTTTTGTTGTGTAAAGTACATTTATTCAAGTACTATAATTAGGTACAGATATAAGGTACTTGTACTTTACTTGAGTATTTCCATTTAATGCAACTTTCTACGTTTACTCCACTCCATCTCAGAGGCAAATATTGCACTTTTTACTCCACTACATTTGTCTGACAGCTTTCGTTTCTACAGTAGTCACCACAGTTCAGGTAACTGTAGCATTACTTTTGGCATGGAGTTTGAATGTTTTTGCTATCATTATAAAGATAAGAATTTGTCTCTGTGGCACTTGCATGTGTCTGGAGATATTTTGAGCAGCACTCAGCACCTAAAGTTTATTGATCATGGCCAGGTGCCCAGATCTCCTGTTCTTCCTACTGTTGCGGTGAAAGAAAGAATGCAGTGGCTGTTTTGAACACTTTTATGCCTTTCCTGGTCTGCTTTAATTCTGCCATCATTCTCTTTCTGTTCCTCTTCAAAGGAGCGTCTATGGAGTCTGCCCATTCAAGGAGAAACATGTCTGCCCATTCAAGGAGAAACGTATCTGTCCTCTCCCTGGATATATTAAAGAATAAAATGTTTTGCTGAATGCAATTGGCTGCCTTGTTTATTTTGCACTATTGACTAAACTTCTTTCGTGGGTTAAATTGAGCAGTTGCTTGCACTTATTGATATTCACTAGTTATGCATGCTTATGTGAATGTCTTAACATGTGTGTAATTATGACCATAGAAGCACAAGAAAAATATTAATGCATAAATACTGGAAATGTATTCCACGTCATGGGAGTAATCCCTCTTCCCTCCAAAATTAAACACAGAAAAACTGATTAATGCTGTCTCTCCATTACTCCCCAGAAAAAAAAAAATGCTACTATAAACGTAGTCAACGTAGTAATCAACGCACATTATGCGTTAATGTTTACCGAAAACTGCTGCAAATATAGTCGCTGCTGCTGTCTGTCCTACTTAATCCCATTCAAACAGGTTGACCACGTGACTGCGTGGCGGCGAGATCAAAGAGTGTCGCAACTCTTCTAATGGCGCTGGTTTCTGGCATTTGTGCATCATCATATTGTGTTTAATGTTTACCTACTTTAACACCTGTTTAATTTTGCTTGTGCGCCCCCTGGCGTTAGTTAGTTGCATTGTTAGATTGGGTATTGTTCTTTTTCTCTTTTTTTTGTAAGTTTATTTACTCATTTATTCTTCTCTATATTTATTTGCTGTTTGTCTACCAAACAGTTAGTAAAATTTATTACTTGTAAATATCTCCAAGAAGAGAGTTTAAAACGAAAAAACGAAGACGTCAGAGGGTGGGATAAACAGTGCTGATCAGTGATTGGTCGTTGGGAGACAGTGCTCCTCCGTGATTGGTCATTGGGAACAATGGTGATCAGTGATTGGTCGCAAGCGCAGCACAGTCACGCTTTACGCACTTTACACACTTAATCAGCTATATAAAAACTAAAACTTCTAATCAGAACACTTGTTCGCCATCTACAGGTCAAAGTGTAAAACTGCAGGTGAAAAATTGGTGAAAAAGCAGTAATGGACACAGCTAAATAAAGAATGTATAAACATATTTCACCGGATGTGCAGTTATAGCATTCCTACTAATATAGCACAAATACTATATAACACAAAACTAGCATCACTCAATGAGTAATAATGTTCTTGTGTATTTTTGTGATCTGAGCTAGTTGTTATGAGTGGAATCCCTTAAGCCGTTTTTCTGTATTAATTGCCTGCTTTGTATATGCTCAGTTCTGATGTAGGAGACACAAGCAGTGGCAGCATCAGTGGAGAAAGGATCAGAAGGTCAGAAGTCAATTGAAAACAATGTAAAGGTATACAAACAACACAGTTATTGATGCATTGAGATCCACATACTTTTGGCCATATTTTGTACAGTACCAGTCAAAAGTTTGGACACATCTTCTTCTTATTCATTGGTTTTTCTTTATTTTTATTGTTTTCAACATTGTATTTTTACTCTTGGCATTCTCTCAGCCATCCTCATGAGGTAGTCACCTGAAATGGTTTTCCAACAATCTTGAAGGAGTTCCCAGAGGTGTTGAGTACTTGTTGGCTGCTTTTCCTTCACTCTCCGGTCCCACTCATCCCAAACCATCTCAGTTGGATTTAGATCAGGTGATTGTGGAGGCCAGGTCATCTGATGCAGCACTCCATCCATCACTGTCCTTCTTGGACAAACAGCTCTTACAAAGCCTAGAGGTGTGTTTGGGGTCATTGTCCTGTTGGAAAACAAGTGATGGCCCCACTAAATGCAAACCAGATGGGATGGCATGTTTCTGCAAAATGCTGTGGTGGCCATGCTGGTTAAGTGTGCCCTCAATTTTGACTAAGTTACCAACAGTGTCACCAGCAAAGCACCCCCACTCCATCACACTTTCTCCTCCATGCTTCACAGTGGGAACCACACATTCAGGAACTGTCCATTCACCCTCTCTCTACGTCTAACAAAGACACAGCGTTTGGAACCAAAAGTCTCAAATTTGGACTCGTCAGACCAAAGGACAGTTTTCCACTAATCTAATGTCCATTCCTTGTGTTTCTTGGCCCAAGCAAGTCTCTTCTGCTCGTTGTTCTCCCGAAGTAATGGTAATTCGACCATGAAGGCCTGACTCACGCAGTCTCCTCTGAACAGTGGATGTTGAAATATGTCTGCCACTTGAACTCGGAGAAGCATTTATGTGGGCTGCAATCTGAGGTGCTGTAAATCAGCGGTTTCTGAAGCTGGTAATTCTAATAAACTTATCCTCTGCAGCAGAGGTAGCTCTTGGTCTTCCTTTCCTGGGACGGTCCTCATGAGAGCCAGTTTCATCATAGCATTTGATGGTTTTGGTGACTGCACTTGGGGATACATTCAGAGTTCTTAAGATTTTTCGGATTGACTGACCTTCATTTCTTAAAGTAATGATGGACTGTCTTTTCTCTTTACTTAACTGAGTGTTTCTTGCCATAATATGGATTTGTACAGTAGTTGTAGTAGCACTAATAGGGCTATTGACTCTGTACCCACCCTTCCTCTGCACAAGACAACTGATGGTCTAAAGCACATTAAGAAGGCAAGAAATGTCACAGATTAACGCTGGACAAGGCACACCTGTGAACTGAAAACCATGAGTGTGTCAAGCTGTCATCAAAGCTAAATGTAGCTACTTTGGACAATCTAAAACATATTCTGGGTTGTTTAACACTTTTTTATTTACTACATAATTCCATATGTGTTCTTTCATAGTTTGGATGCCTTCAGTATTAATGTATAATGTTGAAAATAATAAAAATAAAGAAGAACCGCTGAAGGAGAAGGTCCAAACTTTTGACTGGTACTGTATGTCGGCCCAGGATGTGGGTGAGTTACTGACATCCGAGTCCCTCTCACTTTTAAAAACAACTGCTCTGCCACTGTCCACTGTCCCTGGTGCTTATCACAGACACATACAGAACATACAGAACTACTGTATCTCTTGATTATTTATCCTTAGTGGATTTAAAGAGAGAGTATTGTTTGTCTAGTTTGCTCCTAGGTTATAGATATTTATAAAAATGAAACTTCTGGAAAGATCCACAGTCACTGACAATAATAAAAACGAGACCCAAACACACTTGTTGTGGTCAAATTGGTTAATTTATTCATATGTACATCTATCTGGCTTTTAAAAAGCCAAAAGTACTTGACATGTGGAGCCCCATGGACAACTCATTCTGTGTTAGTCACATGATTATGACTCACTCATTCACACACATACATTCAAAACATGTACTTCATAAATAAAATATCACACCATCTGTATCACACACGCATACACACACACACACATCCTCTCTCTCTCTCTCTCAAACAGACAATGCGCACAGATACACCAGGCTCCTTGTGCTGTAAAAGCTGTTTTCCATGTGAAAGTGAATCCTGCGGTCACAAAATAAAACAAAACCGGCATTGCAAAGATGAGCTCCACCAGGGGGCGAGTCATCTCCTCTGTTTTAAAAAAGTATTTAAAAAAAAAAAAAAAAAAAAACATTAAATATACACAACATTCCACATACCCCAAATGCAGGGTGACATTTGCTTCTGGAGTTATAAAGCAAATGCAGCTAACAAGTAATGGATGTCTATCTCACAAAAAATCTTAATCTCATAAATATCTCAGGACTACATCCAGTTCATGAGTAATGTCAGGCAGGCATACCAAAAAACCCTGTCACAGTATGAAATAACTACAAATCATTAAATCAAATAACTACAAAATCATAAAGACCCAGTAATTATGAATAGGCCAGATGCCGATGATAATGAAATCCCCCTTTTGACTTAGAGTGTGTAGCTTAACAGTGCAGTGTGAAGCAAATAAATGAAGATATGGGCATGTATTTACGAAAAAGATTTTGGGTGAGACAGAATTTCATTAGCTCCAGTGCAAAACTAAACATACCAAGCATGTCAAATTACATTTGGGGTAAAAAGTGAAGACTGGAAAATGATGTTTTTCCTTGAACCACTCACTGTTGTGACCCATATCCAGATCCAGAGTCTCAAAATGAATAACATTAAAATACCAGAATAAATTAAACCCACAATGCAGTCACGATGACTGACTGTAGAGGAACAGAGAGCTCCAGGTACACAGTGCATAGTTCTTTGACATCCGTCTTCACACACACACACTCTCTCTCTCTCTCTCTCTCTCTCTCTCTCTCTCTCTCTCTCTCACACACACACACTCACACACACAAACACAAGGTCCTGCTCATTGTGAGAGGTAGTGTTCCACTTTCTTTCTTTCTTCCTACAAGGAGTGTTTTCATCCCCATCCCTTTAGCAGCAGCAGTCTACATCCAGCAGAATACAGGATGAGGAAGCCCTTTTATGGGAGCTCGTTTAGGGCTGCATCTGAAATCAGGTCCCAGGCTTCTAAGAAGTGAACAAGCCTCAACCATAGTTCAGGTCGGGTGTGTGCTAGGTCTTTGTTCATAAATCTGTCTCAGGTTGTGGCTCAAAGCACAGCCACTGCTGAGGTTTAGTCTCAAGTCCAGGCCAGGGTTTAGCCCCACGTTGATTTCCAGAATCCTTCTTTAGGGTGGAGATGAGGCTGGATCACAAGCGCGAGGAGTTAGCCAGCTCGTAGAACAGCACATAGGCATCACTGCTGCGCACTTGGCTGGAGGACATAGGACTCACCCTAAAAAACAAGAGAGGGAGGATATGTAAATGTGTGCAATGTGCGCTGAGCAAAACACATCTCTAAAATCTGATATTAAAGATGAATAGAGCTTCGGGACAGTGTGATACTCCCAAATACCAACCCATTCTATTATTCTAAGAAGTGCAACATCATGTGCTTTTCTGTGAGTTACCTGGAGTCGTTGTATGAGTACCACTCTCCTGTGGAAGGGTTGCGGCAGTATGCCGTGTAATGGCCACCCAGTGTGGTGCCTGTGTGATTAGACACTGCATACAGGTTATAGACGGCGTGCACTAGACAAATGAAAGGAAACAGAGAGAAAGGAGAGAGAAAAGAGATTAAATACATTTCACTGAGCATCCTGAAGTTGATCAGATCCTGTCTTATATACTGTTGCTGATTACTGTAAAAAAAAATGTTACTGCTTATTAAATTAAAATTAAATGCATTTTATTTAAGTATAAAAGGATGACTGGATGCTATACGTACTGCTGTTGTCTGAAGCGAACTCGCACAGGTCCAGCTCTTTGATAGGAAAGTTGACGAAAGTAGAGAGTTTGGCGGTTTTCAGGCGAGCCTCAGAGAATCGCTTTAGATCTGAACCAGCCAGAGAGTTAAGGACCAACAGACACGTACATGTGCATATGCTGTATGTACACAGCAACTCTTACATTATTTCAAGTTGTTCAAGTGTGGAAAGTTTACATTGTTTTATGTTAAAGTATTTGCAGAACTGGTGATATTTTGCTTGGTAGAGTGATTTCAGAAAGGATACGAAGCACCAGGACTTTGGGGAATTTCTGAATGGTGAATTTCTTTGTGCATTTCCGCCTGGCTTTACACCTTTGGCATGTCTGTGAGAGAGAGAGACAGAGTTAGATCAGGGTAAGACAACAAAAAGACAAACATGTATTTAAAATTTTCTTAGAGCATAGGTTTATTTCAGTTTAGTCCTGAGCCACATCCAACTGCCGTAAACTGTACAGCTAACTCATTTAATGTATTATTCTGTGCTTTTCTATAGATATAACAACACATTAACGACATCAAATGCACTTTTGCATGATTACGCAAAATTAATACTTAGAGTACTTAGAATAATACACACACACACACACACACACACATACACACACACAGTATGTACAAACACTTACTGGTTTCTCATTCCCATCCAGTACATCTTCCTTCGTGAAAAGCCGAAGGCAGTCGATCAGCATCACCTCTCCAGAGCTCTACAGCAGGAAGAGAGTACAGGTAAGACACTTTGACACAGGGATCACTGACCTGTCTGTGTTTTTGTGTCTGTGTTCGAGTGTGTGTGTCTACCTTGGCAATAGGTAGAGACAGATCCCAGAACGGATCGAATACAGTGGAGCAGAAGCCACACTCGCTGCAGGTCAGTGAACTCTTCAGCTGGCCAACAAACAGATCTGTGGGAAACGACCAAAGCACACATTAGCAATCCAAACACACATACACACACACACATGCGCACACACACATATACATGCGCACACACACACAGAGTTAATCACACTCACCAACTACTTTGCTGTCTTCTCTCTCCAGGTACTTGTTCCACATTCTCTTGGCTTTCTCATCATCCCTGAGAACACACACACACACACACATACAGAGTAAGCGTGTGATCTCAAGACTACAGTTAATACCTATAGTCCATTGACAGCAGGGTTCTTAGCTTATTTGTAGCCAGACGCTATCCTGTATAATATCCCTCCCTTCTGATCACAACAGTTGTATTTAATGTAAATAAAACAGCTGTTAAAATTATGTGGCACAACAGGCAAATGCATTTTGCCATATTTATTCATTTGTGCCATTGGAGCCTGTTATTCCTGCAATTCATCCACAGAACTTTTGCTAAAAACAATTAAGATAAATTAGAAGGCTATAGCTAACAAACATTCACCAAAACACAACCTGTACTTAACTACTGCTAGCTAAATAGTGAGTTAGTTGCATACATTTAAAGTGAGTTAGCCAACATTAATATTACTGGAAAGTTTCTAAGTGAACAGTTTCATTGAAGGCATGTCCTGTCATTGCATAAAGATGCCTAACCTAAAATAAGTCTTTTGGTGTGTGTGTGTGTGTGTGTGTGTGTGTTAGCTAGCTAATAGTTAACTAGATTCATAACACTTTAAAGAGAATTTTCCTTTAGCCCAAGCAGGGCTACATATTACTAACTTTGCATACTATATACTAAATTCAGTAGTACTTGATAGTAATCTCCACCATTATAGTGCTGTTTGAAAAAGTATTAATAATAAAATCAATGATCCCCTGGCTTTGTGGACCTCACTTTAAGAACATACCTTTAGTGCAGTGATTCTCAAAATTTTGCAGCCAGGGATGTGTAAAATAAATGATGTAAAATAAATTCCCTGGAACTCCTCAGTAAAATTAATCTTATGAAATATTCAAATATTAGGCTCATGTTTTGAATGTGTCACGGATGACTGTGGCATTGTTGAGATTAGAATTTGCGGTCTATATGAGGAGCTGACATGAGTTATTGAGGTTTAGATTAATAATAAATATAATAAATTTGATAACAGTGGACTGTGATTCTTGTCGCTGTACCAACAAAAAAACAGCAAGACCCTGTCTCTGCTTCATGGACCCCTGGGGAACTACTTTGAGAACCACTGGCGTGAGACTACTGGAAATCATAAGTGTGCGCTTACGAGAGGTGGTCAAAGTCCTCTATGGGCGCTCTGGGCCTCAGAGATCCTCGGTTCACTTCATTATGGAGCCCGTCCAGGAGGAAGCGCAGGAACTCCTGAGCATCCTGCTGACTGTGACAGACACAGAGAAAGCAAGATATGAGAAAGGAGAAGCGAGGAAATCGAATACTTTGTACTATCAGATGGATCAGTACGGTCTAATATTTCAGTTAGTTCATAAATCATTTAACTGAGGACATAGTGAGTATAGCAAGGCTAATCAGCACACTCTTGCGTGCCTTATCCGAAGAGTAGAGACTTACTTGTAGCCCATGAAGCGCGGAGCGTACTTCTGAATCTGAGTCTTGAAGTCAGAGGGGCTGATGGCTTCATTGCTTGCTGATGTCCACAGTGTCTGAGTGAGCTTGGCAAACTCTGAAAACGCATATACGAATATTATGAAAATCCAAATAGTATTTGAATCTAAATCTACTATCTGAATCTAAATCTGCATCCGGAGTGCTAAAAATTTGTTCTGACAATTCAAATGGAAACAAATGTGTGTGTGTGTGTGTGTGTATGTGTGTGTGGGATAGGCTCCAGATGCACTGTGACCCTGACCAGAATAAAGCGCTTACTGAAGATGAATGAAATGAAAAAATATATTATTTTTTACCAACAGAAAAAAAATCATAACATAGGCGATAAAAATAAAAATGGAGATCCCTGAAGAATTTATGGGAATCTTTAGGGTCCTCACGATTATATTTCGATTCATAGTGGCACTTTGAGATTTCAAATAAAGAAACAATGTTCCACTGTGAATCAAAATCAAATTGTGAGAACCCTAAAAATTCCCAACCCCAATCTCACGCCTAGTGATCGTCATACAGCTGGATGTGCACATACCCTCCATTAGAGCCGCTTTGGCCCTGCAGTTGTTGTTGAGGTCGGTACGGTGTGTGTTGCGCAGACAGTAGTCACGCAGGTCGTGTGTATTACTCAGACACTGCAGAATGGAGTTCATGAAGCACTGTGGAAAGAGTGAGCAACTCAGTTGTCATCAATAATCCATGTCATAAATAATCAATGTGATAATAAATATTTTCCAAGCTAACCTTTGGGTGGTAACTTATGCAGTAATGTATGCAGTAATGTATGCGTTCATAGTGAGTACTCACGGTGTTCCCCAGGTTCCTTAGGCCCACAAGTCCCTGAGCATTCTTGGAGTTCTATGAGAGTAAGGAGAGGAGGATTATTAGGCAAGTGAAGGCAACCACAAACACTTTCCAGCCAATACAGCTTTACAACAATAAAGCTTGAGTGGATTCAGCATATTTGCGCCACTCAGAAGAGGCCAAATGTGGTATCTCTGTGGTTAAAGATTCTGCACTAGTGACTGAACGGTTGTGTGTTCATATCACAAGGATCCAGAGAGCTGCTGTTGGTTCCTTGAGCAGTGTCCTTAACCCTCAACTTACCAACTCAATTCTTTTTGTAATTCGCCTTTGGATAAAACCATCTCTCAACAGTAAACCAGAAAAACTGTTGGATACATTTCATAACCACAACAGACATTAGGAAAATATTGGTGTAACGTTTCAGATGAGTGTGAATCAAATGCTGTAAGCTTAGTGATACAGGTACTGGTGCAAGGATGAGTGTGCTGTAATGGTGACGGACATTGCTGCTGGAGACAGCCTGTGTGTGAGCTGTGAGCTTTGAATCCTCAAAACAGCATGTGGGCAGATTTGAAGAGAGACCCCCGCTGGTCATCACTTCTCCTAAACAAACAGGCTCCATCTGCCGCATCACAACATGCGTGGCCACAAAAACAACAAACTGTTTATTAAACCAAGGATTAGTGTACAGTAACAGAACGGCTGTGCCGACATAATTGTAGCTATGGAGGCGAAGCGTGCGCCATTTTCTCAGGAGATTCTGACAGTTAGAATGAAAAAACACACACACACACACACACACACAGACTGTGTCCAGACCTCACAGACTTTCATGTGCTGTGGCGATGCTACAGTGTCAGTTCTTGCTCAAAAGAAGAAGTTTATTATAATCTAAGGTGGACAAATCATAAATCTTAAGTACTGCCCAAGCTGCCTGTGGAAATCTCACTGACTAGGCTAAAAAAAATGGTAGCTAATGTGATGGAATAATGTATGGGGAGCTAGTTTGCTAGGTTAGTGCATTAAGTGAAACAAGTTTATCCTCTTCAAAAAAAAAAAAGCTTCAAACATGTTTGCATGCTCTCGACAAAATTGAGCTAGCAATTCACCCATGTCTCAGCAATGAGCTTGCACTGCATGGAAATATATTGTTCAACGCTGACTAGCTCATTATTCTCTCTCGATTATTTTCACCTACCTGCCTATTTCTGATTTTGAAAACACTGTCTGTCAATTACGCATGGTATTTAATCAGTCTACACCTGCTGCCAGCCAGATCACTCAAACTATATTTACAGCATCAAGGTGTGTCACATTGCTGTGAAGCGCTTTAAATTTAAACCTAGCCTGCAAATGAAAACTTTTGTTTTCTAAAGGTCAGTAGGGAGTAGGGTTTATGTCTTTTTTTCTGGCTGTTGAACATACTTAGCCAATGTGCAGCTGCAAATAGAAAACTAACAAGATCAAGAACATTTGGAAGAATGTTTTCTCAGCGGTGGCGTGTATTTGTTTATGGACAAGAGGTCAATATACACTTGGTTTAAAAATGTTACAGCACAGTTCAGTGGACCATCACAGTGTTACACAGTACAGTTCACTGCAAATCAACCGGTTCATGCTTATCTGATATCACGTCTGGAACTATCGCAGATTTCCAGGTATAGTTCCAGTCCAGTGAAAAACAACAGGTTAGGGCACTACTGCAGCTTTCCAGAGAGCATCGTGGCCAGTTCCAGGTATACACAGCACCTTCCTGAATACCTGCATTTTCCACTGATTAATGTCTAATGCTAATGACAAACCATGTTTCTGACCTATTACAATGGATTAGGCAATGTGGAAAAGGTTCTCACACACTTACATTTACTCACACACACACACACACACACACACACACACACACACACACACACACACACACAGAAGTTAAGCCAAAATGCTGAACACTATCCTGCACAGTAAAATAGTGTGGTATTAACCTGTTAAATTAACCTTAAGCTAGTTTATTTAGATTGAACTAAATAAACTAACTTAAAAATCGGAGCTTAATGTGTAGGATCCTGTTTGACCCTGGTGGATTTAGTCATGAATCTGAGTCACTCCAAACAATCAACAGCAACAGCTCGAGCCTCTCACACCTCCACAGTAATCAGATGCCTCGTACGAGCGCCTCTGGCTACTGCGCCCAAACTCCCTCCCACACCCAAACTCGACTACGAGGTTTTTCTGTTCATCACACCAGGGTGGAGGTGTGTGTCAGCACGTATTTAGAATAAATGTCATGATGATCACAGGAATACATGACAATTTCTATCCTGTGGAATTGGACTGGGCTCGCCCCTGTGAATAATGTAGCTTTCATTTTAAATTTTTGTTCGGTCACTGAAGGTAAAGTTAGGGCTAAGCCTAGCAATGGAAACACCCCACAAAGACCTTACTACACTAATACAGTACACAGAAGGATAGGAGTATCTCACAATTTTGAGTGGTTAGGGTTAGGTGTAGGCATTAATTAACTGTATTAATATTTATGTTAATGGAAGGTTCTCACAAGGATACCAAGACAAATAGGTGTGTATGTGTGTATGTATGTGTGGATGAGACCTAGGGCTCCTTCTGCTGCATCACCCGCCAGTTCTCATGCTGTACTATGACAGAGGGCTAAGCCCGGGAGCAGCCTGTGGCACTGCCATTGGGAGGGCGCATTGCTCTGTTCGCTCATTGGGAGGCATCATAGTAGCGGAGAAACTGATTGGACTTAATCCTGAAAGCTGAGGGCTCTATGCAAATTGGTTGGCAAGAGTTGAAAGACAGTAAGGAGGAACACTGTGTCCTTAACCTGAGATTATACAACATGCCGTCACATGCAGGCTAAAGAGGGCTGATGGTGCCAGCCGGCATCACTTTCTATCCAACGCACACACACACACACACACACACACACACATATATACACACTGAGCCAAGTGAGCATGTGGCCAAACGCTCAAACAAGTCCATGGCTGCTACTGTAGACCCATCATTTCTGTTTCTAACGAGTCATTGATATAGAAATAAAAGAGGATGCTTTTGTATGAACATGCACAATGCCTCAGTGAGCAGAAAGAGTTCTGTATCTAAAGAAAGGGCCTGACTAATAACACACATTCCTCCAGAAGTGAGCCTCTCAGCTGCCCACCGAATCATCCGGATTATGTAACAGCATGCTCTCCTCGTTTCAGGAATACAGGAACAAAGCTCTGGCTTTTATGTGAAATTAAATGCTTTTTATAACTACATCAAAGGCAAGTCAGGTTATTGCCAGCCAGCATGCTGATAAGACTTCCCAAATCAAAAGATCAAACATGTTCAAGCAAGGCCTGGTAATTTCTGCAATGTGAGTGTGCACAGACAAAGTCAAACTCACGATGCAATGCCAACTGAACTGACCTTCACATCTAATGCATGTTTGGTAAGAATGTTATCTGATATGGAGCACAGCACATGATGTGCTATTCACAGTAAAATATTTCCATGGACATTTCATTTCATGAAGCATTCTCTAAGTACAAACAGTCATCTCCCGAAGAGTCCTGGTCCTTTAAGTCGCATTTTGCTCTTTTCCCCACTCTGACACAGTCGTGTTATTCTCCTGAAAGGCTTGTTAATGAACTGATGAAGTGAGTCAGATGTGTTAGAGCAGAGAGAATATTAAATGTACCATTTAGGAGGACTCCACCAGTAAAAGGATAAGTCTGCGCTCCTATGCCATCATTATTAAATATCCATTAACAATCCCTGTCAGAAAAAAGGGTACAGGTGCATTTTCTCCCCTAGGTACAGACAATGTCAGTGTACCCTCAAGAGTACAACAGTTGTCCTTATGTCCCTTAATGACGTTCCCTACAATTGTTCCACTAACCGAAAGTACAAATGATGTACCATTTAAGGTAACAACACGTGTTTGCACCTTAAAAGCCCAGTTTGGTACTTTTCTTTCTGAGAATGACTGCATAGCAAATGTACAGTGTTAGTACAGAGCTACATTAAGGTGCATGCCTCTTCTTTTTCCAATGATAAGGTTACTTTTTCTGCTTCTGGTAAACATCGTAATAGCTCCATACACCTACACTGTCAGAAAAAAAAAAAAAAGATTATACGGGTATATTTTTGTTCCCCACAAAATAGATGTATGGTCAAACGTACAACAGGGGTCCTTAGAGATAAATTGTGTACTTTGACATCTCGTAAAATGATGAAGCTAGTATTAGGCTGCCTGAGTGGCAGTGTGAAAAGTTTCTTGGGCGTTTTAAAGGTACACTAGATCTTGATACACATGACAGCCCTTGTTGGTAAGAGTTTAGACCTAAGCTACAGTTTAGTAGGATACGATTTTTATGAGTGTATAAGTGAACTACGGAAAGTATGTATTAGGGATTTAGGCTCAGTTTGCGCAGTACGCGTGTGCACAAAGCCAAAGCAGCTCAGCGTTACGCACAGGAGACGCACAAGCATCCACACAGCCAGCTACCCTGCACCCACTCCTGCGCTCTCCAGTAGGCAGACGCGTAATGCGTTAGTGCTTTTCACCTAAAAACTGGTCAAGGTAGGATACAGCATTCTTTCTTTTACCAGCAGGATATGTGCGGTGCTTCTCACGCCAGGTGCTTTGATGACATCTGTGGACACCCTGAACACGTTTTACGCACTTCAACTGCAAAACAAACGAGGCTGAACTACAGAAAGCGCAGGGTGAAGGACAGACTGCTGAATCGTGTCTTACCTTCGCCTGGTTAATGAGGAGTCCGACGAACGTGGAGACCAGCATGGAGCGCGACACGGACGCGCTTTTCCTGCGCGCCTCCGCTTTGCTGAAGGGGAAAACGGACGCCGGCGGCTCCTCGAGCACCGTCACCGTGTACGACTGACGCAGGCTGGGCATGCTGGCGACAATACAGACCCTCTACACCAACTAAACCTGTGAGTTTCTACGCGATCGACTCCGCTGTCAAGCGACGCTGTTGCTCTAGAGTAGCCTATCTTCTCTTCAGACAGATGTTGAAGTCGCTCTTTTACGCTCCTGCGGTTACATCGCGAGTGTCCTTGAGCTCGACTTGTAGCGAATGTGCAATGCATTCACAAATAAATAGTAAATAAATAAATAAATAAGACAGACGTAGAAAAGATGTGGAGTCCACTTCCTCCAGAGCGGTAGAGGAATAATGGACAAGTCGGCGCGCTGCGTTTTATTTTTTTTACTCGGCGCGCGGACACGCCCCCTGGACACAGACGTCACACTGTTGTCTTGACGTCAGCAGGCGGGGGACGAGCCGAGAGCTTCTCGCGTTTGTCTTCCAGTGACGGCGCTCGGTTTTTATATTCACCCGTTTGTCCGAATCATCTCCCTCTCCATGATCTCATATGACCCCGGGGTTGTTCTGAGAAGTGTCTCTAATGCAGCACTAGTGTGTAGTGACTTCTCTGTTCTAATGAACCTGATTTTATTCATCACTTAATGAGCGGATATGTTACAGCAGGAAAATCACCAAACTGTGCTGGAATCTAAGCCTCCAGCAGCACATTTCAGCTGCCTTGTGCTCTTAATGCAGGTGTCATGTGAAACTGGGAATAAATAAATCGTGAATGAAATAATGGTATAATAATGGTGTATATGTATATATAAGCTTAAACTTCCCTGGGAACCCTAAAAGATAAAGTGTAGGGATGATAGATTAACCATTCTGTTATCATTAGGCAAAAAAAAAAAAAAAGGAAATAAAACTCCAACAGCCCATCTCGGTTAAGTCTCTCTTCTTGTGGCATTTCTCCAAGGCACGAGTTCTGTATACATTAAACAAAATAAAGGTCTGTGATTTTAGTTTTTAGCTGCTTTCCCATTTTTCCATCTTTCATTCATTCATCACAGTTTATCCTCATCAGGGTCACGGTGTATCCAAAGTCTATCCTGGGAGCACTGAGTGCAAGGCAGGCCAACGCTGAGGTCCAACACTGCACACACCTTCAAGAAACTTGACACACTGCAAGCTGCACATGGGTCCACAGGGCCAAAACAATGTCACAGTGGCGGACATCAGTGATGTCTGAGGGCCTCATGGGCTGTCCATCAGCAAGTTGTGTACATCAAAATGTGACAGAGCAGACAAACAAGAATTTTGAAGACTGGTGACAGAAATACCAGGCAAGAAATCAGTGCAAACGCTGCAAAGGATGTCGATTGTTCATACTATGTGCCCATTCCAGCATCCCATGACCTTCTACTCCATGATTATTAGTGAGCATATGTAATTCACAGTTCACAAGCAATTCTTGTCTGTCTATCATAAATGAACTAGAAAAGCACATCAAAAGACAACAATATGGAACAAAGTAATACGATGCCATGCCATTTCCCAGCAAAACACCTAAAGCATGAAGACATATTTTATGATATCAACCACAATCTTACCCATGCAGCTTACAGTAATCCTTTTTTATTGTAATCATGACTCTCCGGCCAAGAAACCTGTCTTAGAGCATCACAATCTTTGGCATCATTGTTAGTGAGGCTCTTAAATGCGTGCTGGGAATGAGTGTGAGTCAGTCCACACGGCCATCAAACCACTAACCTCTGCTTGCATTTCTACCTCCACAGCTTCTTAGACACCGTTACTGTCAGGCATGTGTGTTGATTGCTCTTTCATAACAGGAATTCAGAATTAATGACTCTGCTCCGTGTGCCTAGAGCAGAAGGTTCATTACGTTTAGCTCTTTCACCACATGGATGAGTTGGGTCGCCTTTGTCAGGGACAGTTGAAAAGGTAATTATGCACCCATCAGGAACAGGCTTACACCTTCTGTTCCTCCAGCTGTGTGGGCAGACATCAGTCTCAGGTATTTTAGATTCCCAGAAGTGCATCTGTTGCATGTGTACTCTTTGTACTCAACAAAAAAATAAAGGGATATATCCTTTACTAAGCATTTGTGTTCTGGCTAAACGGTGACTAGAAAGATGCAAAAGACCTAAAGCTGCCCTCAGATGACACCATTACATCATTTTAAAGGAACACCCCACCATTTTTTTAACCTAATTTTTATCCACTGCATCTGTGTGTGTTTACCACAGACCATAATCTCAGCACAAATTCATGAAAACATTCAACAAAAATACATAATTCATATAAAAGTTTATTTATGGAGTTCAATACCTGCTCTTAGACTCCCAATATAAAGAGTTTCTAAATTACTAAATCATGACACAGCTGTGTCAGTGTATGTACATTACAAAAACTGGTTGTTTGATCCAAGAAACGTTGCTTCATTTTCCCTCTCAGAAGCTTTAGTCAGCTGGCCAGCTTTGTGTGAATAAATGCATTCACTTACAAAACATCACGGGATTAAGCTTATATAAGGCCTGTTTGAAGCTAATGATTCTGACCATTCTTTTCCTCATCAACGGTGGATGTTGCAAAATACAGCTCTGCCATGACTAAGCGGTGTAAGAGAAAAAGACACAAAGAGAGTGAGAGAGACTGAGAGACATGGAAATAAAGCCCTGTGCTTTGACACTGAAGAGCTGAGTACACTAAATGCAGGAAAAATCACGTAGGCACATGTTAACTGTCTCTGTGCAACAGTTACATTCTGCAGGGCTGTGCAAAGAAAAGACCAAGTAGCACCAGCTGCTTCCCTCCCTCTTTCATTCTCTCCATTGCTCACAGGGTGTAATGACCCTTTGAAGCAGAACAAACACAAGATACAAAACACAACTCTGCAGTGATCTTAGCCTGAGTTCATCAAACACGCAGCAGGCCAATGACAAGTGGACTACGACTGAGCATATTTAGCCCTGTGTTTGGCCTTGATGCAGGTTTTGAGCTGCAAAACAAAGCACCCGGTTTTATAGCCTTCCACACATCCTTCTGCATCCCTCTATTAAACACTGACTTCTTAAAAATAATCCAATCATTCGTCTTCAGTAACAGTCTTATCTTGGTCACAACCACTTTAACACAAAGCCCAAAGCAGCATGTGAAACTCTGCACAGAGAGTAACCTGAGGTCAGAATCAAACCAGTGACTCTGGAGCTGTGTAACTTGCTGCACCACTGTGCCCCCTCCTTAAATATAAAGTGGAACAAAAATCATAATGTATTTTTATTCCATAATGTGCTATATTTCCTGTGCATGGCTGGACTTTGATTTTTGGAATTTGACTGGATTGTGAAAAATGGGCATTCCAAAACGAACACGGAGTCTTACCTGGTCTCCTGCAGCACATTATATAACTAGGTGAAAATCACTGCATTTCAATTAAAGATTGTGTAAAACAAGTATCTTTTAAAATGCTGATACTGACACATCATGCGCAGTATGACCAGGGACACAAACTAACAAGGTAATAAAAGGTCAGTCTGAACTATCTGTAAGATAAAAGAGACACGGAGGAAAGTAGACAAGAAAGTGCTAATTTTGGAATTTCAGCAGGTTAAGTAGTCAATATTGTGTCAGCTTCATTGTACAATTTTCACAAATATTGTGTTCACATCACAAAGTCTACAATGGTCAATTTAGGTTGAAACCAACCCTAACATTATGCTACAACATTTTACTGCTTCTACTGCTTATCAGGTTTGTAATTTCAATGATCAGTCATAAAGAGGAACAACGTAGTCCACGGAGAAACAATGAACTTTAATGGAATGGGTTTAGCAGTACTGGTTTTGCACGAGCTTTGCCTTCACGCTACAGAGCAAACGGCCAATAGGTAATTGTGACAAACTTCACGAACGGGCAAGGAGAAGGTGGGAACCGAGTGAACTCAAACGTAACGTTTTAATAATAAAAAGAACTCAAACATAACAGAAACCACAAATGTAAGGCAAACATAAAGCTTGCGTGCATCTCTCTCTCTCTCTCCCTTAGGTGTTTCCAGAAGTTCCTTTATTACTCTCTCCCACTGATTAGACAACCCAGTGCCAGGCGTGCATCCTCACAGCCTGGCCACTCCCTCCTCCTCGTCACAATAATGTTTTAGGCTTACTTCATATATTTACAGACAGTATTTTTTCTTGCTGAAGCTATTGAACTCCATCATCATCCATAATTTTCTGAACAGTGGCATCGTCAGAAACATAAGGCGGTGGTGGGTAAGGCTCTGGGTTATTGATCTGGGTTACTGGGGTTCAAGCCCTTGAGCAAGGCCCTTAACTACATCTGCTCCAGGGGCACTAGATCATGGCTGACCCCGCGCTCTTACCACAGGTTCCTAGCAAGCTGGGATATGCGAAAACTACTGCATCTCATTGGCTGTGTACTCGTACTCTGCACAATGACAATAGAGTTGAATCTAATCTAATCTAATCTAATCTCCAAAACGAACCTTGTACTTAACAATTGACAAAGTCGGGTTGAATCTCATTTGGCTTCCTTTTAAATTAAGCCCACTACATAAGGTATAATATAATGGCATTCTATCACCTACCTAATGTATTATACACTTCTTAATATACTATTTAAGATTATGCCAAGGTGAACATGATTTCTTTAAGGAAGTAAAATGAAGCATTGATGAAGCAAGTGAGGAAAAAAAAAATGTTGAAAATTTTGAAACACTGAACATATTCAGCTGTAGTCAACCATTAAATCTCAAAGGTGGACTTTTAGTACATAATTTTTTACACACAAATAGCTAATGATACAAAGTCCTCGTTAAAATGGGTAACAAAAGAAGAGCAAGTTCAATATTTTCAATATTTTGTTCATTTACAAAAATACTAGTTTTGGAGTGAACTTTAAAGGGCTTAGGTAACATTACCTGTCTAAAAAAAAAAAAAAACATTGCATGCTCAAGTAGGCCTGAATAGTTGATTGCAGCTAAATATGGCCCATGTTACATATTTTTGGTCTGAAACCTGGCTGATGCATCTGCAACAAATATTAAAGTATTTACAACTGGCAGGAATCACAAAACACAACACAGGGGCTTTAAAAAGAATGAATCACTGGAAAGGGGTATGAGATGGCACCGCATACTTGTTATTCTCAGGTTGGCAGCAGAGAGGACCCAAATAACATCTGGCTTGTGGTGGTACATTTCCACTGATGGATAGAGAGAGCAACAGGCGGAGCAACAGATGGGCTCAAGTCAATAGTTTGTACACCTACAAAGTGACCTATATGGTAGGTTTAACTAATAAAAAGGCCAATCAGTGGCAATGTAATAAACTTCTTGTATATGTAGGTGTGCAGAAACACTGCAGATGAACCATGCAGGTGGGGATGATGTGTGGGCTGCATCGTTCATTCAGAAGAGAGGAAATGTGAGAAAGAAGTGGATGCTGTATTTAGGCATAAATTGAAACAGTGTGCCTTCACTTCGATGCTGCCAGCATACACACACACGCACACACGCGCACACGTTGAGAGAGAAAGGGAGATATATCGCGTATGCATGTGCGCGACAAGCTTAATCTATTATAAGCTGCAGCACAGACGGAGTGATGTCACCAAGACCACTGCAGTGACTCAGTCTGGACCCGCCAGTCAAAAATAGAAACACAACATTGCACTGACCTCTAAACGATTCCACAGTAGCCCACGGCGCACGCGCTGCAACAACACTCACACAAACATCGCAGTGACGTAAATCACTCGTCACGGATGCACAGCAGCCTACAGATGTGCAACAAACAACACGAAGCATCACAATGAATTTACAGCCACATTCCTAATAACTATGCTGCACACATCTGACAATAAACAATATTCATATACTCACACAAGTCACATGGCTACCTTGTGATGAAGAACATTTCACTATAAGCCCTCATCCTGCCAAGAACCGTGTTCACTGCAATATGAGCAGACTTCTTATGTCTGTGCTATGATTGCCAGCTGGTCATTTTTAGGCAACTAAAACCTTCCAGAAAGTATAATTAAAATAATCAATGAATCAAAGTCAAATAATGAGAAGGTCAGTGGTAATGCTGTTTTATTAAATTACTATGCATTTGTATTTCATTAAATTTCCAGGGAACATAGTGCGAAATATTTAAATGTTTGTCTTATAGCAAACATGAGTACTATATTAAACATCCAGTGTAAATAAAAAAGCAAGACAGAAATATAATAACACTCATCAGACACCAGCAAAATATGCTCATTTCTAAATTGTCAGGTATAGGTAGCTTCATGTCCTGACTGGCTAAATGTTGGTGGCCCACATCATTTGTTTTTCCTTTCATTTCAGAACCAGGGGTGCGACAGAGTTTCTCCTCTGAGCAGATATCTTATTTTAGCCGCCTGAATGTGAGGACAGCTTTGAGTGTTCTGACTCACCTTTAAATAGATCAGAATTTGGGGTTCTAATGCTTCACAGCTAAGAGCAAGAACGTTTCTTGGACGAACATGGCCACTTGAACAATGTAAAAATGATTTTCTGTAATATCATCATTAGAGAATTCAGACCTCTGGCTTGAATTAACATGTATCAGTCACTAATAAAATTAATTACTGTAATTAAAATGACTCACTGTAGAATAACCATTTATTTTAACAAACCTCTCCAATGTAATATTGTCATCCAAGACAGTCTAGGCCATAATTTTAATCAGTAAGAGAGTCAACAGCATCTGGGCTAAACGATCCAGCAAACATACAGCTATCTGCTGCAAACTACAGCTCTGTATTATGCATGACATAATGGGTGTCATAGGACAGCTGAGTGTCACAGGACTCCTGATGAGTGCTGCGGGTTTGACGCAATATCAGATCAGATCAAAATTATTGGAATGCACACACACACATACACAGTATGTGTATTCAAACCATTTCACACTTTATTGTGTTACAGATTTAACTGAAACGCTTCTGAATAAAACATATATGGCAGGCACTTACAGGCCTCTGAGAGCATGAGGAAAGATTCTCTGGTCTGATGAGACAAAAGCTCATAGCGCAATGTCTGGCAAAAACCAGACTTACCAACTGGCTAATACCATCCCTATGAAGAATGGTGCTGGCAGCATCTTGCTTCTCAGTGGCAGGGATGGGGAAACTGCTCAGAATTGAGGGAAGGATGAATGTAGCCAAATACAGAGAGGTCCTTTAAGAAAACCTGATCCAGAGTGCTCAGGCTGGGGTTGCTTCGGGATGAGTCCCTAAATGCCCTTGAATGACCCATCCAAATGCCAGAACTGAACCCCACAGAACATCTTGCTGAGAGACCTGAAGACGGCAGTTCACAAACTCTCTCTATCCAATCTGATTAAACTTGAGAGAATCTGCCAGGACGAATGGGAGAAACTGCCCAAATCCAGATGTGTAAAGCTCATAGAGACTTACCCAAGAAGATTCAAAGCTGTAATTGTTGTCAAAAAAAAAACAAACTTGTTTTTGCTTTGTCATTGTGGATTATTACATGTAGATTAATGGGCAAAAAAGTCAATTTAATCAATTTTAGATTAAATCTATAACACAGTAAACTGTGTAAAATGTGAAGGGGTCTGATTACTTTCCAGCCCCATTGTAATTATTAATGCAGCTAATGGATGCTTTAACACACACTTGCACACACACACACACACACACACACACACAGAAGGCACATTAACTGGTTATAAGCTCTCAAGTACAAAGAAACTTGCGTCAGCAGTCATGAAGCTTTCCTCTGAGTGTTTGCCCAACAGCACTCTTATTATTTTCACTGTATACTCCAGTATTTTGTATTTGCAATGATGCAATAAGCATCTGGCTCAAATTACTGACTGTCAGTTTTAGGATTGCTTCTTTAAATTTTGACTGGAGCTACAACGCTTCTGTAGCTAATTGAAACTTAAAAAAACTGTTGATTTAACATTATTAAACATAATATCAGCCTCAGACTATGTTCAGTTTTTCAGCCTTTCAAACAGACTTGCTTATGCGGTTTCTGACACTCACTGTATGTCATCTATTAACTAAAAAAAAACAATAGACAAAAAGATGTCTCAGAGCTAAAAACAGTAATAGCGGGAGAATGTTCCTAAAGTACTGAATTCCAAGAAGTCACTCCCAGAGAGCATGACCAAATGAAATGACCAAACTGATTTCCTCTTGGAGGGATGTGTAATAAGTTACTTCACACATTCTGTTTTGTTAATGTGTGTTTCAGCACATTTTCAAGGCTCTATTTCACTTTAACCCATCAGCTTCCATACCTTACCAGATCCAGGAATAACGTAAAGCCCAGGAGCAGATGCCTAACTGAATCAAGGTTGATTCCACAAAATTTGTGGAAACTGTAAACTGTAATCCAGTGAAGACAAAGACATGTCATAGTTGAAAAATGACTCCCTGGTAGTATAGTGGTTAGGATTCAGTGCTCCTATCGCTGCAGACCAGGGGTCTCATTTATCAAAGTATGCGTAAAACAAGTACTAAATCTGTGAGTAAGAGCCGCCCGTACGCACAAGGAAATTGGTATTTATCACACGTGTACGCACAGCTGTACACAATGGCCATTGATGAATCCCACACTCTAAATTGATATGCTTGTACACAGCCACAGTCATTTGCATATAGAAATGCCCTCAAAATCACCATATACCGTAAACCACTTCCCTTTAAAAAGCACTGTAGACTGCTCGACGTCTTTGGATTTAAAAAAAATCTTTCGAAGAGATATAAGGCATCCTAGGAGGGTATTCTACATTGTATGATTATTATTATCATTTTTTGATGTAATGGAATGGCATCATTTTTTTAAATAGAAAAATGAAACCTTAAACATAACAGTGCCTTTCCCCAGCACTGTCTTCAAGACCACGAACAAATCCATGATGCTCCTATTTTCCATGCATTATCAAAATACACATACATTTTTGGATAAATGAGTTAGATAGTTCACATTTTTAAACTAGTTTTGTCTTCAAAGCAGGACCAGGCCCATGACTCACCAGGTCACAAGTCTGTGTGTCCTTTGCTCTACTAGAAGGTCAGATGATGACAAAGTTCCTCAAGGTCTGCTGTGTTCAAGACATTTCTGAGAAAGCAAAACTCACAGCGTTTGTAATCTGACCTGCTCTCTGGCTTTATCACAGTGCAGATCTGACAGCTGAGACGTCATGCTCTCATTAGAGCAAAGAGACAGAGAGATACGCTTAAAGACAGACAAGTTGAAAGAGAATTAATGGAGCACATGCAAACCCCCCAAGAAAAGTAATACGAGCGCAAACTTTTGGTAAATAGCTGCAGTGTGCTGTGACAGTATGCGAAAGGTATAGTTAGGATAAGCTTGCATAGACAGATACTGAAGGGTTATTGCGTGTTTGAGTGTCTGGAATTCTTAAGCTTTACAAAGTCTGCATTTTTCCACACTTTTATCTCAAGCCATAAAGGCAAGTGGGAAAAGACAGCATTGCCTACAACACTTAATATCTGTAATATGCTTATTTTCATTACACTGTCCACTGTCCAAATTTAATTTACAATGGTTCATACTACAGCAGTAATTCAAATTATATGTTTATATTAATATGCTCATTCTAATACGTTATCATTTCTGTAGTAATCCAGTAATTCAGTAGTAACTAATTCACAGTGACTTGTATAGCAGAGGCTCCACATAATCTAAGCTCAATTAAAAAAAAAGTCAGTAGTCTAAATTTTCTGCTACAAGAAAGTCCCCTAGTCTTTTTCCCAATCTTCAGCTGTCCAGTTTTGGTGAGCATGTGCCCGCTGTAGCCTCAGCTGTAGCTGTTGTATCCCATCCACCTCAGGTTCTGATGTGTTGCGCATTCTGAGATGCTTTTCTGCTCACCGTGGTCGTATAGAGTGGTTATTTGAGTTACCATAGCCTTCATGTCAACCAGTATGGCCATTCTCATCTGACCTCTCTTGACAATAAGGCATTTTTGCCCCCAGAACTGACACTTGCTGGATGTTTTTTGTTGTTGTTGTTGTTTTTTGCACCCTTTTGTGTAATCTCTAGAGACTATTGTGTGTAAAAATACCAGGAGATCAGCAGTTTCTGAAATACTCAAAGTGGACTGTCTGGCACCAGCAACCATGCTAAT
This sequence comes from Pangasius sanitwongsei, assembly GCA_037576675.1. Lineage (NCBI taxonomy): Eukaryota > Metazoa > Chordata > Actinopteri > Siluriformes > Pangasiidae > Pangasius > Pangasius sanitwongsei. Next base: position 8,688,350 of record CM075029.1, on the reverse strand, counting down.
TTTTTTTTTCTCTTTCTGATGTTTGATGTGAATATTAACTGAAGCTCTTGACCAGTCTCTGTATGATCTTATGCCTTGTGCCGCAGCCACATGATTGGCTGATTGGATAATTGCATGAAGAAGCAGTGATATAGCTGTTCCTATTAGCATTTATGTTGAATGTCCCAGCACTAATTTACTTAGTCCAGTCCCTATGTACACTGTATAATTTGCATATAAACGATCTGAATATATAAAAAATAAATATGTCAGTATTTAGAGGCACTGAAATGACATATATACTGTTAACATTTTAAAACCAACTATTTCACAAATTTCATGAGTAATTATTTGAATTCTGGCAATGTGGTTGGATTTTCTTTCAAATATTTCATTAAAAATGTTGATTTCAACGATATTCTTTGAAGCAACAGCTACTGATATGGCAAAAGACTTCTTGGTATGTTAGTCGAGAAGGCCTTGCTGATTTCCTCAGGCAGCTGATAAGCACAGAAAGCTCCCAGAAGAAGCACGCTGAGTGTCAAACTCTGTCAAGTTCCAAGAAAGCCCTATGCTGAACAAACCAAATTACCAACTTTCTACACAATTTAAACATTCCAGAGCTACATACCACACACACTGAGCCTGAGACTGCATTAGCTTGTATATAAGCTGGAACATTTCTAGAGGCATCATGGATCAATGTACTTGCATATGTTCCCACACAGTCACACTCTCACACAGTGCAGAATTAAACAGTAACTTTTCACAGTAGAGTTGCCAAAGGAAATCCTCAGGTACTTTGGCCTCAGTTGCGCTGGTAAAAGTCCAACTGCAAGCTGTGCACTCTTACGTAATAGCAAAGATTCCTTCAAGAGACCACGATACAGTATGATACACCATTGTACTCCAGTGCGTACACAATAAGTTTAATGCATTGTGTGCATGTGTGTGTGTGTGCGTGCTTTTGGGGGGGGGGATTCACGTGTGGGAGAACACTGCTGTTAAAGAAGAAAGCAAGTGGCCGAAGCCGAGTTGGTGATTTTCCACTGTAACCTTATAGGGATAGTGAAGACTGTAGCCAGTAAAAGGGTCTGTCTGCTCCTTTAGATGTGATAAAGGCTCTTTATCCATGTTCAGGACACTGTCTCCCTGATTCATTAAAAGCTTTCAGAACGTCCTGCACTTTTCACAGCATGGTAATGCAATTACTTCATTCTACCAAATATGGCTTTTCCCCACGCAACATTCCAAAACAAGCTGCCACTCAAAGAGAATCCAACTTGGGGTTCTGGTTTATTTTTCACTAACTTTTGTAATGATCATAGCAATGACAGAAAAACGTCTGCATCATCATCATCATCATCAGAAAAAGTTTACAAATTTTGTGCCAATAGTGACCCCAGACAAACTTGTATGCCAAAATTTAAGTGACATAACTGATTACTAACCCTAACCCTATGTAAATATGACAAAATGAAAATAACATTGCAAAGATGTTATCAAAAACCTTAGTGAAGTCGCACCTTGTATAATCAGAAAATTAACAATCATAAGCAATCAGCAACAAACAGTTCTTCTAGCCCCACCTCCAAGTGTCATTTGTACCTATTAAGCAGGTACTCAAGACCATGTAACTACAACACTTGTTAGAGGACTAGTGGCCAACAAAAAAAATCTATAGTTCCTGTGTTCCAGTTTCAGAGCCAGAAGATCTAGCACTTAATATTTCAAAGAAGGAAACCACAGATTTTTCCAGTCTGGTTGTAACTTGTGGTTTGAGGCCAGATACAAGTGTGTAAACTCAATATGCAGTTCATCTGGGCTTTTCCAGAAACTGTAGTCATAGTGGGGCTGTAGCAGGGGGGTGAAAACACAGGCAGACAAAGTTAACCTACGGCAATTCAAACTCATAAGTGAACCAGACTGGCAAAAGCCCAAACCATAAAACACAATGAAACTAGGAAGAAACAAAGGAAAACAAGGCTCAGGATTAAGACAAACTGACAACAAGCAACACAGAGGGTGTATACAAACAAACTATTTAGGAGGGAAACAGCAAATTGGAGTGACTAACGGACCTTTTTCACAATGACTGTGTCATCATATCCGAGAACAATTAGCTAGCCAGCCATTTGAACACAGCACCAATAAACTAAGCAGTGAGTGTTAGCAACAATCAGGACAAGTCTGTCACTTTATAGTATTTCTAACACACACATACAGTGATGTATATACAACGTATGGCCAAAAGTTTGTGGATGCCTGACCATCACACCCATATGTGGTCCTTCCCCAAACTGTTACATTACAAATCCCATTCACTGGAACTAAGGGGCCCAAACCTATTCCAGCATAACAATGCCCCTGAGCACAAAGTGAGGTCCATGAAGACATGGTTGCAGTGGAAGAACTCAAGTGGCCTGCCCAGAAACCTGACCTCAACCCCACAGAACACCTTTGGGATGAATTGAAACGCCGACTGTGCCGCAGGGCTTCTTACCCGACATCAGTGCCCGACCTCACGAATGCTTTTTTGGCTGCGCCAAAATCTAGTGGAAAGCCTTCCCAGAAGAGTGGAGGTTATTATAACAGGAATTTGCCCTAAATCAGGAATGAGACTAAATCTGGATATAGTATATATAGTTAGGTCCCAAAGTATTTGGACAATGACAGAGTTTTGTGACTTTGCCTTTATACACCACCACAATGGATTTGAAATAAAACAATCAAGATGTGATCGAAGTGTAGACTTTCAGCTTTATTTTAAGAGGTTCCACAAAAATATGGCATTCACCATTTAGGAATTACAGGAAATGCAGGAATAGACATATTTACTGCCTCTTGATATGCTCATCCAGTGAACGCCACAAAGCCATTTCTTTCTCACAGGCACATGGATGGGAAATAAATCATAGCTCAAGTACAGATTTTGAATTATTTGTGCAATTAAGGATGGTGCAGTGATTGCAAGCCATATATGCTGCCATTGTTCCCTATCTCACTGGAAGATTTGAAACATTACCACTAAACACATAAGTGTGAAAAAGGTCCATTAACTATCCACACAACAAGAACAGGAAGCAAAGACCATAAGGAATGTGAAAGCCCAGAAACAACAGAAGGGTAGTAAATGTACAGTGTGTGGAGCATGATGGGAACAGCATTGGGAGAGATGTGATAGTGGAACATGTTAAGGACAGAACTGAGGGAGATGTGATGGTGGTTAAGCTGCAGGAATAATGTTTTAGTGTGTGTATTTAGGTACAAACAGAACCATTCCTATTGTTTATTTAGAGAAATTAGAAGCATGAAATAAGACCAAATATGACACTAAGGACTTGTGCTTAAGGTGGAGTTGTGGTTATTACAGAGATTATAGAGAACAGTGTGTTAGAAAAATAGTGGGAGAGAGAGGGACAGAGAGTGAAACAGACTGTCCTCTTGACGTCAGTCTTAAAAAAACATAAGCACATACTGAATCAGAGACAGCCGGACACAGTGCTGTCTGTGAGGTTAAAGTTCTGTGCTAGGAAATGAATGGTTGTCACTTTAAATCCATACTGTTGGGATTTAAAGTGAGATCCATTGTTGGGTTCCACTGTTGGGTTCTTGAACAAGGCCGTTAATCCTCAACTGGCCAACTGTGCTTAGATAAAAGTGTCTGAAAAATGTAAATGAAATAGTTATGCCTCTCATCTGTGATGAACCCTGGTGATGTGTCATCGATTACATCATCTCCGTATTTGCCATAATTTCCACCCTTTCCGCCCTTATCCTAAAACCACTTCTGTAGCATGTACAGGAACACTGAGTTCATGACAACAACCGGAGTGACTAGCATCACTAAAAATAGGGGTTACAACAGGAAAACACATCCTTAGTGTTTTGTGTATTGTTCCAAATCATTCATTCATTGTGACACCTTTACGTCCGCATGCCAAATATGGTATTACCCTGACAGTTAACCCAAAAGTACATGCAATCATGAGAAATTTCCTGGTCTGCCATTATTTCTGAAAAAATACAAAGGTTACTAGATGCAAACTGGTAATGTGATCACTCTCTTAGAAAGTGACTGAAGGGACTCAGCGCCAAAAATTAAGTGATTATATAACTGTATTTAAGAAAACTAGCTCACAAACACCAGAAAGGTTTAGCAGGGCAAATGTAGCCATACAATGGAAAATGCAGTCGACTTGAGAGAAGAACAGAGTGAGAAGAACAGCATGATACTTCTATTCCTTGCTATGCCGCATGTTAAATATATATCTAATAGAAATGTCACAATTACTAGGCACATTATGGCCTAATCACAACAATATATTTCAGAGTTGTCAAACACATAGTTGTCAAAGACATACAGACACTTTCACAGTGGTATTATTATTTAATTGAAATGTATGTTAATATTCAGTTATACACTTATCAGCCATTACATTAAAACCACTGACAGGTGACATGAATAACATTGATTATCTCATTACAGTGGCACCTGTCAAGGGGTGGGATATATTAGGCAGTGAGTGAACAGTCACTTCTTGAAGTTGATGTGTTGGAAGCAGGAAAAATGGGCAAGAGTAAGGATCTAAGCAACTTTGAAAAGGGCCAAATTGTGATGGCTAGACAACTGGGTAAGGATCTAAGCAACTTTGAGTAAGGATCTAAGCAACTTTGAAAAGGGCCAAATTGTGATGGCTAGACAACTGGCTAGACATCTCTAAAACAACAGGTCTTGTGGGGTGTTCCCAGTATGCAGTGGTTAGAACCTACCAAAAGTGGTCCAAGGAAGGACAACCAGTAAACCGGTGACAGAGTCATGGGTGCCCAAGGCTCATTGATGTGCATGGGGAATGAAAGCTAACCCGTCATGTGCAATCCCACAGAAGAGCTACTGTAGCACAAATTGCTGAAAAAGTTAATGCTGGCTATAATAGAAAGGTGACAGAACACACAGTGTGTTGCAGCTTGCTGCATATGGGGCTGCGTAGCCGCAGACCGGTCAGAGTGCCCATGCTGACCCCTATCCACTGCCAAAAAGCACCTACAATAGGAAAGGTGGCATGGTGGAATCACAAATGAGGAATTACATTTTCTTTTACATCATGTGGATCGCCAGGTGCGTGTGCGTCGCTTACCTGGGGAAGAGATGGTACCAGGATGCAGGCAAGGGAAGGCAGGGAAGAAGGCAAGCTGGCAGAGGCAGTGTGATGCTCTGGGCAATGTTCTGCTGGGAAACCTTGGGTCTTGGCATTCATGTGGATGTTACTTTGATTCGTACCACCTACCTAAACATTGTTGCAGACCAAGTACACCGCTTCATGGCAATGGTATTCCATAATTTCAGCAGGATAATGCATCACACTGCAAAATTGTTCAGGAATGGTTTGAGGAACATGAGTTCAAAGAGTTCAATGTGTTGACTTGGCTTCCAAATTCCCCAGATCTCAATATGATTGAGCATCTGTGGGATGTGCTGGACAAACAATCCATGGAGGGCCTAACTTGCAACTTACAGGACTTAAAGGATCTACTGCTCTTTGTGCCAGATACCACAGCACACCTTCAGAAGTCTTGTGGAGTCCATGCCTTGACGGGTCAGAACTGTTTTGGTGGCACAAAAAGGAACTACACAATATTATGCAGGTGGTTTTAATGTTATGGCTGGTCGATGTATGTTAAACATGGATAGGCTTAGTCAACTGTATACAACATTTCCTAAAGGCAGATTAAAAACCTTGCAATGCTTAATAAGTGGATTGCAGTTTTATTCACAAATCCTATGTGTCTTCATTGGAATACTGTCATATTCCAGGAAATGTTAAGTCTGTACATGTAGCCAGTGGCTCTTATGAATGTTGCATAAGAATGCAAGGCTATCACACTCAGAGACCACTTTGCTGACTACAGTTATGCACACAGTGCAGATCTACATCTGTGTAAACAAGTCAGTACAAAGGCACCTGCTCCGCATACTTTGTGTATCAGCTGATTATTCAAAAAATAAAAAGAATGTAGCGATGCTCTCTCAAGGTGTGACTTTGACTTTAATGAACTTAAAGTAAATGTGTGCTCAAATACTCAAGGTTGTTTTTAAGTCATATGCTACTCATATGCAGACCAGGGCTTCTCAGCTATAGTCCTCTAGTCATTTACAGTGGGGTTTTGTATTTTCCTCAGTGTGCAACACACCTGACCTTAAAGGGTTCACATCTGATCAGCTAATGTAGTGATTATTAGGAAAGCTTGAAACTGTACCAGGTAGTGAATCCCCAAGACTGGAGTTGAGAAACACTGGTATAGAGCACTGTAGGTACAAGAGCACCAGAGTTTATTTTATTGACTGACAGAAGGATTAATGTCTCATTAATGTCAGGAAAGGAACAGCAACCAAAACAGATAATGATAATGATTAAAGAGAAGTGATTTTGGTTTCACTTTTATGAGAAAATGAATGTAGTACCTAAAAAATTATATGGTATATGATAGTTTGGAAAAAATGGAGCCATGTGGTTTCAATTTCTGCATGAATTAGAAGCTAATAAGTTATATCACAATGTTTGATATTTATTTCTAAGAACCAAGGGCAGGTCATCTAAAATTGGCAAAAGCAATTTCAGCATCATAATTACTGAAGTACAGAAAACCTGGTCACTAATGGAAACAACATCATTATAGTGTTATTAGTAAACACTGCTGCATTCTAATAAAATAATGTCCATTTTCTCAGATTATGAAACACCAGATTTTAGAAGTCCATGTAATAGATCAAATTTATGGAGGCCTACTGAAGTCCAACTGCAATATTCAACGACCTTGATACCTGTACATGTTCATAAAGACCTGCCAAGTTGATGATAAGATTGACATCGGGACAATGATAAGATTAGTATCTGCCCAGCATCATGCAATGAACACGTGCTATCTGCCTGTGCAGTGCTGCTGCACAGTACACACAGGCATCTGTAAAACTGGCATTTCAACTTTGGTAGATGTAGGAATGGTATGGTAGGAATGTAAAGGTAGGAATGTGGTGAATGAAGTGAATGGTAGGAATGTGGTGAATACCACATACTCCTCATCACAAGAGCTGTCAGCCGGTTGACCACCTTGTCACCTTATTCAATCTTAGCCAATCAGAATCAGCCTTCAGAAATTGCCATGGCTCATATTTGTAAAAAAAAAAACAAAAAAAAAAAAAACCCCATAACCTGTGTTAAGAGAAATCACAAGACTAGCTTCACATCAGCAGCAGAGGCTGCCTTCTACAAATATCAGAGCAAATTTCTGGCGATGGCATAACAGAGACCCACTGACTTAAGGCTCTTTGCTCTAATGGCTTTCCTAATGGACCAGAGGCAGGATGGAGTGATGGAGAATGAAGCCTGTAGCGTGAACTGTTCCAGCAAAGGCCTCTAGCTGAGATGTGTTGATGCCAGTAGAGTCATGAATGCCATTATCAATAGCGCAGTTGTATTTTGAGATCAAGTGAGGCTGAAAAATATATATTTTGGGGCAGTACGGCCACAGGGGGAACTCATTATCATTGACGTTACAGGCAATAGGCTGCTTGAACAATGCACTGCAGTTGCACTTGGAAGAAGAAAAATCTTAATAAACCTGAAAATTTCTTAGCATATTTAAGTCCAATGGTCGAAAAATGTCCTTGTATATTTTTGTATGCATATTAGGCATGAGACAGAATTTCGTTGTCTCAAATATTACGATACAAAATACTGGCAAGGCGAATTTGCTGCTCATATTGTGCCTCACAATATTTCCATTTAATAATCATTATGAGCTCTACCTACACACTAGGCAGCAGCACCAGAGGTAGTAGCATACAGAGTACAAAGAACTTAACAGTCCAAAAAGTTTAGCTAATCAGAAGGAAGTTTAAGGCGCATGTGTCAAATACAAGACTCTCATGCCTCATTTCATTTCCACGTGATCTTGGAAAAAATAATACTGAACCTGCACTTGATGTAAGTCATACTCATCTAAAACTATTCAGAAGCAGTGTGTTGTCCTGGCAGTGGAATAACCAAAAACTAATTTCGGAGGAATGAGAAAATATACAAAATAAAATCACTATTGTTTTTCTCATTTGTATGATTAAATTGGTAAGTGTGATGCACTTGTGCATTTAAGACGGATGTCAGACAGCAGTAGGAGCAGTGATGACATGAATTTGTTATTTAATCATTTAAAGCACAATCTGCCGGCAAACAATCTCTATAGTATATTAACTGTGCGCCCATTAAATACATTTGTGTACACTTCTGCTTGGGTCTTTTGTCACCTGAAAATCGCTCACTGCTTCTAAGGATGGACCCACATGGACAGCCTAAAGATCACCATACTGTGGACGGTACCACATAGAAGCCATAAGAATGACTGTGGATGTTCTTCCTTGCATAGCCTTAGGACTGCAATTTCTAAGGTCGGTTTGCACTCAAGTCTCCATCACCGAACAGTTAATAACTTCAGTTTGATACAACAGATTTAAGAAGTTATAACTATAATGCATTCAGAAATGACTCTGATGCTCATACTCATAACTTGCTCATAAGCCCATAAGTTCCTCTTAACACAATTAGCATAGTATAGTAGAGAGTATACAGTTATAGAAGAGAAATTATTTATAATCACACTATCCAGTGTTACCCGGATAAGGATGGGTTCTGTTTTGAGTCTGGTTCCTCTCAAAGTTTCTTCCTTATGCCATCTCAGGGAGTTTTTCCTTGCCACCGTTGCCTCTGGCTTGCTCATTATGGACAAATTAATCAATTTAAAATTTTTTATCCGAAATTTAGATATTTCTTTAAAGCTGCTTTGTGACAATATCCATTCTTAAAAGTGCTATACAGATAACATTGTATTGAATTGAACTGAGTGGTTCAATTTGTTTTCATTACAAAATAAATGCAGTAAAAATGTAATATTTTATTTGTGTCAATATTGTCTCAGTGTCATCTTGTGAAGCCGGTATCAGGATATGTCTTATATCGTAGCTTTAGTGTATCGTCTCATGTCTAGTGCATGCGTACAGGACCATGGGTAGTGGGAGAGGGAGTGGTCGCAATTCTTGGGGCACACATGTGGAGATGTGCCCACAAAAAGTTCAATGGGATATAGAGTACTGATATATTGGTAACACTTTTCAGGTTCCCTTAACTGTCATTTTCAATACATAATTAATTCACCATAAGTAATGTTTGCAAAGTAATCTGCATGAATTCTGTCATATACTATATGTAAAACACAAGATTATACATAATTAAACTTGATCTGGGGCCCAGTGCATACACACTGTGTACAAACCAGGAGGCTCTTTCACATAGCCAATATCACTAATCATTAGGCATGAAACAATACACTAAGACCATGATACGAGACATATCCCGATAGAGACTTCACAAGATGATATTTTATGACAAAAATAAAATATTAAATTTTAATACATTTATTTTGCAATAACAACAAATCAAACCACTGCAATATCAATATTTTGTATTGTAAGAAAACTGGATTAGGGTTTATAATGTAAGGTGTAATTACCACCTATTATTACTATTTAATCATTTTTAGTGTCATAAATGTATTTCATTGCAATGTTATTAATAGGGAAAGATTGTTTGACAGTTGACTGTTCCTTGATTAGGCTAAATGATTATGCTAAATAAGAAACTCATTTCACTACTGCTCCTACTGTTTTCTGACATCCACCTGAAACGCATGAGCCCATCCATCAATCAACAACATTTACCAATTTAATTGTACAGACCAGGAAAATATTTATTTTTCTATATTTCCTTATTCCTCCAAAATTAATTTCTGGTTTTGCATGCTTCGAGGCAGTTGCGTTTCCATTTACAGCTCATCACCTGGAAATAAATCTCAGCAAGACTGAACTACAGAAAATCCCTGGAGATGGTTCCCCATGTCAAGATCTTGTGATATCCATGGAGAACCACTATTCTGGAGAACAACATTCAATCATACTATTTGACAACACACATAGTCTGAGGCAGTTCCGGACAGCCAACTATCATTCTCTCAATGGTCAATGGTCTAAAGTCACTCCTAAATCATCACTGCTATCCTGATTCGGTCACTCAGTTTTGTCCAACATCAGGTGGATCCAGCCATGGAGGCCACTCAGGTGCTTGTTCAGTCCCTGCTTGTCTTGAGACTGGCAGGTCTTTCCATGAATACCATCTGACTCCAGCATGAACTGTCTCAAATTATTTCCATTTCATTTCTAGAGCTCCCTGCATTTAAAACACTGATGCTTGTCAGCAGAACCAAAAATGGACATTTGTCAAATGCTGTAATGTAAATGTCAACCTATCACTTCAGTAGACCTCTCACCCATTCAATTCTAAATAATCCTCAATTCTGCTAAAAACCGTTTGGCAGACTCCTCCAATCTTTTTTCTAAGATGTTATCTCAGTTCTGAAATATGCACACCTTTAAACTTTACAAATTTAGTGCCCCTCTTACAAGACACTGCACTCTGTAAAGTTTTATGGCCCTGCCTTCCTCCAATCAGTTGTAGGTCTGTAAAGTTTATGGCTGATATAAGTCTATAATAAAGTCTGCTGACATGATTAGGTTGAACTAAAGAAGTGCTGAGACAGGATAACTGCATCTTATTAGACTGTATTAGACTGTACTATACCATTAGACCTTTGAGACATAGCTTAATTCATAATTGAAGATTTAATTTCTTTGTAATAATAATTCTTCACAGGTAAGAGTTTGTAGTTAATCAGTGAGGTCTAAGGCTCATCTATCAATAACTTCAATGGTCTAAAGTCACTCCTAAATCATGACTCATTGAGTGGATAGGTGATGACAGGGCAAGGTGCATCAAAACTGACTCTTCACCTATACACAGTGAGTTCTTCAGCTGTCATTAAACACTTGAAGGTTTATGTAGTTAGTACACACATTAGCATTGAAGACTTTGCAAGGGAATCACTTCCAGAGTGACAAAGTGTCTTTGGAATGCAGACGAGAGAGGGTGTTTTCTATGAATTAGGACCTGACGCAAATCAAAGGAAGGGTCAGCCCACAGTTTCAGCTCATTTCCACTGCTTCATGTGCCATCAAATACTTGTGCGTGTATGTAAATTGTGTTAATGAGCATACTGGCACACAGATACACACAGAATAACCCCATATTACTTTAAAATATCAGTCCTGACTCATGAGTTAGCTCAGTTATGAGGAATGGGGCACAGCACTTGCAATCGTCCAACATTCTTCTCAGATTCTTCATCTCCATTGTATAATTGCAGACAATAATAGTAATAATCTACACTTTTACTGTTACTAATAGCAACCAAACATGAAACCATAACCCTTCAGGTGAGTCATATCTGAGTTGTCTTCTTATCAGGGTGCCCACCCTTATGAGGTCTAGTTGAGGCTTGTGTTGTAAACATTTCTGTGGAAACGTTAGAAATGTCTAAAGTCCTATAGTCATTTGGAACTCTAGAATTCCATAGAGGTCATCACTACTCTTCTAGTGACCTGTCCAAGCACTGCGACCTAGCATGTGTGGTATTGGTACACTTACCAAAAAAGCATTAATAACCAAAACATATAGGCTTAAGATTCCCTTCCGGATGACAAACGAGTCACTTGCTTACACTGCACCTAGAAACAATATTTGCATAGCATATGGAACTGCAGGCACTACATATTGACTATAAAAACCAACTGAAAATTAAAGTGCAACCAAGCTATAGAAAACATTAAAACTATATTTATAGTATGACTTCCTGCTTTGTTTGCAGAACTTCAACCATTGTATTCAGCCACGGCTTTCTCTCTGGGTGGTAGACTTCATGCGTCTGTGTGTTTAAATAGGGATGTTTGTTTTTCATGTTCAACTGATGGAAATTCAGTCTATGAGCATGCATATCACTGTCTGATCCCTTAGTAGTTGTATGCTTGGACTGTATTCTGTCCCACTTTTCATATTACATAAAATGATCAGTATTTTGCCCTCACTATGTGTGCGCTAGCTTGGCAAACCTTTAACAGGTGCAGAAACCTGGGAACACTGAGGAAGAGATGCTGTCATGGAGTTCTCACCGCTAGCCAAGATCATCACGTCCAGCACCAACCTCCACCAGACCCAGCACTCAACCCAACCTCCTCCAGATGCACTGTGAGCAGGACCAGCGCATCACGGACCTGCTTGATGCCCAGGTGCTGGACCGGCAGGTGCTCCAGGGCCTGGTTCAGCAGGCGGGTATTCCAGGCACCCATTCACCATGGAAACGGGAGTCAACCCTCCCCCAAAACCAGTTGCCTACACCCGTCTCTTCCCCTTCCATCAATCTCTGTTTCCTCTTCCCCTCTTCCCTGGGTGGATCCGGGGCTGCAGGTGTGGGAGTAAAATCTGATCTGGCATGTTGGAGTTGCGGGGAGCCCGGGCACTTCCAGGATGGAGTTGGGGGCGCTGGTCCGGATCCCCAACGCGGTGCAAGCCACCCCCGATCGAGCTAGGACGTACCACATACTGGTGAGTGTCCAAGGGGGTACATACCATGCATTGGTGGATTCAGGATGTAACCAAACCTCAATTCACCAATGCTTGGTTCAAAGGGAGGCATTGAGAAATGCACGTTTGGTAAAGATGAGGTGTGTGCATGGGGATGTTCATGAATATCCATTGGTTCATTAATATCATTAAATTCTGGGGACAAAAATACATTGTGGTGGCGGCACTTAGTCCTTGTGTCACCCATCCACTAATCCTGGGGACAAATTGGCCAGGGTTTCGAGCATTAGCGAAAGAAATGTTTGTGGATGGGTCCTGCAGTAGTGAGAGACGGTGTGGAATGTGCACAGCATTGGCTGGGGAGGCGGTGCCAGGGCCGTCAATGTCAGCTCCACGTCAGGGTGACATAGGGAGTGTGGAGGGCCCCGCACCTTGGTGGGGATTCCCCTCAGAGATTTCCCCTTGAAGCAGTCACGTGATAAGATCCTTGCGGGGCACTTAGGACAGGACATAACATTGAACTGGCTTATGGCCCGCTTCTATTGGCCAGGCATTCGCAGCAATGTTCACAGATGGTGCGCTGCATGTCGCGAATGTCAGCTGGTGAATCCGCGGGCCACCCCAAAAACGCCATCGCGCCCTCTTCCATTAATCAAGGTCCCCTTCGAAAGAATTGGGATGGACCTCCTTGGCCATTAGATCGAACTGCACGAGGGCATTGCTTTGTTAGTTCTACTGGGCACTCTTCTGTGTTATCTCCCGAGTCGGGATCCCAAAAGAGATCCTGACTGATCAGGGTACGTCTTTCACGGACACTATGCGAGCTTTACGAATTGCTGGGGATTAAATGGATTCGCACCAGCGTTTACCATCCACAGACAGATGGGCTGGTCGAACGGTGTAATCAAACTCTTAAAAACATGACTTGTAAATTAGTTCATGATGATGACCTTAAGTCACATGACATAAGAGAATTTGTGTCAGGCGCAAGAACGTCAAGCTCGGCTGTATAGCAGGGGTACTCGGCTACGGGAGTTGGCACTGGGAGATAACATGCTCGTTTTGCTATCCACATCGAGCTCCAAATTACTCGCCAAGTGGCAAGGACCCTTTGAGGTCACACAGCAAGTTGGGGATGTCGACTGTTAGTTGAGGCAAATGGATAGAGGCATGGCGCGGCAGGTTTACCACCTCAATCTCCTCAAACCATGGAGAGAGGTGGTCCCTGTGGCTTTGGGGACAGTAGTGCCAGAGAGCGAGGAGCTGGGACCAGAGGTAAATCTAAAAACGACAGCTCAATCCACTCTGATCCGTTACGGAGATCACCTATCCCTGGCCCAAATCAGAGGTTGCCAAGTTGCACGCAGAGTTTTCTGACATGTTCTTGCCTCTACCCGGTCGCACTAATCTCACAGAGCACCACATAGAGACGCTCCCAGGGGTGGTGGTATGCAGCCATCCCTACCATCTACCTGAGCACATAAAACAGGTGGTTTGGGATGAGCTCAAGGACATGCTCGATATGGGATTAATTGAGGAGTCCCACAGTGACTGGTCCAGCCTGGCAGTTTTGGTTCCCAAAGTGGACGGTTGGGTCAGGATTTGTGTGGACTTTAGAAAAGTCAAATTCGATGCACACCCAGTGCCTCGCGTTGATGAACTCTTTGATCGGTTAGGTGCGGCTCGCATTTATTCAACCACTTGTCCCAGGTGGTGTAGGGGGAGGAGCGCCACAAGCTCTCCATGCGAGAGACCAACTACAGCACAATAGAGATGGACAGGCACAGGCCTTCTGTGTTGCAGTGAGTTGTGGAGACGATAAAAAGGAGAGAGACGAGTGCCTCAAGAGAGCCAACCAGCACAGAGCTGTGTGTGTGTGTGTGCATGTATTTATAAAATAAAACTGCTGAAAAGTGAAAGTAAAAGATAAAGAATAAAGCGCCTTTTGAGTTGTTGAGTTTCCTCATTCCCTACCCGGACCTGGTAAGTGTTACAACCAGCAACACCCATACACACAAGTACAGTCTATTGCTCATACAAAAAAGGTCCTTAGACTACGTAAGGAAATTGACGAGAATTATGAAAACTCACAGTTTTATATATTATGTCATACAGGTTTGATAGCAGGGATGTTGATGAAATGAAAATAAATGCAGGGCTGCAGATGCCATTATATGAAGGCCAATACTTGCTATATTTACTTATACAATTTGCACTACTCATATTTTACCCTGCTCTAAGACGCACGTGACCCCAGTGAACTTGTCAGAATGTGTTCCTGAAAGTTACATAATACTGCATGTTTTCTAACACTAAAAAAATGGCATGCACAAATTGGACACTGCTAAGTCCACTCCACAAAGTGGACGGCATGCTAACAAGGAGATTAAACTGAAAATGTGTCCAATGATGATATTCATTAGAGGCCCCAAGCAAATTCTAAATGTCTTGCCATTATGTACTGTTGTAATACTTAATCTACAATGGTTTAAAGAGCAGGCTGCAAAGAATTAAATGTGATATAACTTACTGAGCTGATTAGTCAATACAGAATGTCCAACAGAGTAGCAATCACTCAGCATAAGAAAATGTGCTGAAAATGATTACAGTTATAGAAGAGAAATTTTTAGAAATTTTTACATAGACTAGCAGAATCAATCTGTCTTTTTCTTGTTTGTCTTGTTTTTGTCTGGAGTCCAAGATCTTATGCCTTACTGCCACTGATACTCTTTGTGCTCCATTTTGTATCTTTATAACAATATTGAGGCTTTCCGATAACATACAAAGGATCAAGACAGTTTGATTTAACCACTACATTCTGGAACCTCATGCTTGAAAACATTCTTGCAGTTGCATTATAAAGCAAATATTAAAATAAAAATTCACCCTGAAAGACTTGCATATTAAACTTTAAAATTAACATGATCTTCAGTGGTGTCCAACATTTATTTTGCAATAAAATCTTGAGTTTTTTAGTTCAAACATCTTGACACGTCACTGTATTTTCACTTTGGTTAATGGTTTCCTATATTATCCACAATGCCATTTGACTACTTGCTGATAATGAGCCAGCGGGATTGAGGCCTTGCTTTATCTCTACCTAAAAAGAGAGATCCAGCATTGCTTTAGTCTGTCCAGCTCACACCCCTCCCTATCTGTACACTCTACTAAAACATATTCCAAAGCTTCAATTTCATGCTAATACCTCCATCAATGCTATCGTGCTTGTCATCTTGTATATTGCTAACTAGCCAAGCCGAGTCTCTGCTGTAATTCAGCACAACTGCATCATATAACTGCACTGCATTCTGGGACTTTGAGTCTAGTCTTTGCATTAACGTCACTACTTCTACATTGGATTTCTCATTGACATGACAGTGAATGTTGCTGACAAATGGTGAGCGAGAAAAGAAGCTTTCTTGCTCTTTTTTAGGACCTAACCAGGAAATCTGAGCGTTACCAGCTATCTTTGAGATCATTTAATTTTTTTTTCTTTTAAATGCCAGTGTAACTGTGCCAGCAATATGCCCCTGTGACATCAGCGTGGCATACAACCGCTAACTTCTCACAAGAATAATGAAAATTCAGAACCATCCAACAATTTAGAACCAGAATCGGTAAACACATTAAAAATATTTCAAAATAAACACATTTAAATGCTCTTCCAAGCTTATGAAGCCTTCGGAAATTTGCACACCAACTCTAAAGTTGCAGGGTGCCTTTTACATTACATCTCGCGTAATCCTTGGGTCATGTTTCAGACCCTGTTGCTTGATTGCTGGCCAGAATAAACACCCAGGTCAGACCAGTGGCCTCATTCCAGATTTATTTACACATGACTGCAGAACACATAATCTCCACAATCCGAGATTCTGGGAAAAAGCCACTTTTACTGCTGGCCAAATCCACAGTGGTATTTTCTATATGTTTCAAGAGCCCATTAAAAGACACACTTTGCATCAGTGTCATGAAATATCACCCTACAATATTACAAACTATATAATTATATAACTTTGAGGCTGCGGTTGCCACTAGCAGCTTTGTACTCAGGACTCCATTAGAGACAGTGGATAGGTTTAACAAACCAGATTTCTTGTGAAAACCGTGATGAATTTACTGGTTGCACAACTGCACTATTTGTCCATATAGTAATAGAACGGATCTATTTATAATTGCACTATCCGTTAGCACCCAGATGAGGATGGGTTCCCTTTTGAGTCTGGCTCCTGTCAAGGTTTCTTCCTCATATCGTCTCAGGGAGTTTTTCCTCGCCACCATCACCTCTGGGTTGCTCATTAGGGATGAGCATTTTGGTTTAATTTAATTTGAATGTATTTATTTCTGTAAAGCTGCTTTGTGACAATATCCATTGTTAAAAGTGCTACCCAAATAAAATTAAATTGAACTGAAATTGAATAACTTAAAATATATGATATTATTCTCTTATACAACCTTTGACAAGCCACATGGAGGCACAATAGCATTGTAAAAGCAATACCTTGATAGACTGGTGATAGATAGCTTAAGTATTACTCAACATCATCATTAAGCACTTTAAATGCATTAGGTAGTGATAACATGGGTTAAAATGATTTCAGCCTGTGTTATCATTAACTACTGTGGCTAATGTGTAAATTATTCTCTGATAAGGTTACAATAATGCATAGTATTTGATAATGAAAGCCACGCATTAAACCCTCCTTTGAATTTTGCAGGAATGCACAAAACAAACTTAAACAGTTAAATCTAGGGTTCTGGGGTATTCAGTCAGAGCCTGTGACACTGACTCAGCCTTGTTTAAGGCAGAATCTGCTGGACACTCCTGGCACTAAACCGTGCTGACACTGGCCAGGTCTGGCACTGTACAATTATTTCTTAGAATGTCTATAAAAGACATCGTATCCCTGCCCAATTCAAGCTGCTGGCATGAAAGCTAATAACATTGGATTTATTCTGTTAATTAAACGGTCATTTGTTTTGTAAGACAATCTATCACGTATACTTACATACATTATAAATATACACTCTACAAGATCTATTTACATGCATTATATAAATGTATAGTTATACCATACTATATTTTCCTCTTGTCTGTTTAGGTATAATTGTTAATTTCGTACAGCAATGTGTCATTTCTTCCAACAGAGGTTTTAAGTCTGGTGGCAGCGTCAGTAAACAAAGACTGCCCTCTAGTGAAGCCTGTGCTGTGCAAGAACACAAAATGTGTTCTTTTATTGTATCAGCTGAGTAAAATGTATTCCAGTGCTGAGAGTCTGGGAGTAAGCGATTTCTACTGCTGTTCTGATGCAGACTAATCTTTTCTGGAACACACTAAACATACTGGAACAGTAGTGAACATTACTGAAGCTTGGCATTTTTCATATGTTTCCTGGAACCACTGGAAAAAAAACATAGTGGTTCTGCCAAGTTCAGGTGACTAGAGGAGAACGGTCACTGCTTTGGACTGCTTTGGATTAAAAGATTTTTTTTTCATTTAGGGACACTGCTGCACAAATTTCTGAAGGACGGTTCTACATTTTTTAATTTCTTTTTTTCTTAAAAGAACAGAACAGTGAAAGCCCACATATGACATACTGTTTCCATTCACTGTGAAAAATTTAAGACACCAGACGAGTCAGCAGGACACCATATACACACATTCACACACTCATTCACACCTATGGGCAGTTCAGCGCAAACAATCCACTTACTGGCATGCTTTTGGACAGTGGAAGGAAACCAGAGAACCCAGAGAAAACTTGCACAGATGTGGTGAAAACATGCGAAGAAACCCTACACACGCAGTACCCCGATCTTAGGATCGAACTGGAGACCGTGGAGCTTCAAGGTGGCAATGCTATCCAGTACACCACTGTACCACCCATGTACAGTACAACAATTACACTTACAGAAGCCCAAACCTACACTCACCATCCACTTTAATAGGAACACCTGTACCCCTGCTCATTTATGCAGTTATCCAGTTAGCCAATCAGATGGCAGCAGCACAATGTATAAAAATCATGCAGATGCAGGTCAAGAGCTTCAGTTAATGTTCACATCAAGAGTCAAAATGGGGAAAACATGTGATCTGTGTGACTTTAACCATGGCATGGTTTTTGGTGCGAGATGTATGCCAGATTCTGAGATGCTTTTCTGCTCACCATGATTATAAAGAGTGCTTATTTGAGTTACTATAGACTTCCTGTTAGCTCAGGCCAGTCTGTTGATTCTCCTCTGATCTCTTTCATCAACAAACTGTTTCAGCCTGCAGACCCTTAGCACACAGGCGTTTTTCACACCATTCTGTGTAAACTTTAGAGACTGTTGTGTGTGAAATTCCCAGGAGATCAGCAGTTTCTGAAATACTCAAACCAGCTTATCTGGCACCAACAACCATGCCACGGTTAAAGTCACAGAGATCACACTTTTCCCCATTCTGATGGCTGATGAGAACATTAACTGAAGCGCTTGACTTCACATGATTGGCTGATTGGATAACTGCATTGGATAATGAGCAGGTGTCCAGGTGTTCCTATTAAGGTGGACAGTGAGTGTAATGTCCTACGCAAAAATTCACATTGATACCACAAAACCAACATAAATGTCAATATTTACCTTAGAATTAACAAGGATACATTTATGTTCAATCAGTCAAGAAGAAGAATAATGTAAATGCTATCATGAGGAAGCACAAAACGGAAAAAAGCTTATAGACATTTTAGCTAATTACATGCCACGACTTTGTCTTGAAAAATGAGATTATTTGTTCATAATCCGATGTTTTCTAAGAAAGCTCTTTTAGATGATACATTGTTCAGTCAGCCCATGGGCATAGGTACCATACCCTATTTTGTTTTCCTGCCATGAAGCATATTCCCCTTTCAAGAGAACATACTCATAAATCCTAGCAGAGAAAACAATTGCTCTATAACCCTCTGTATTTTTGTAAATAATTTTAAAGAATACATTATTAAAAGTAAGGATTGTAATACTATGCATTAATTAGTACATTCTATAACCTAGTCTGTTATAAATATCTTCCAGTTACATACCAGTAACACCAGTTAACTAAGTCCGACGATATGTACAAATGTTCCAATGTTACTGTATAAGGCTAAACATTAAGCTGGGAAAATCTGATCATTTTTTTCAGTATAAGTTTTGGTCAGAAATTGATTTTTATTGTCAGCCATTTCGGTGTGCCAAGAAAATATCGAACAAAATGAAGAGGGTTAATAAAAAAAGTTTACCCTAAACTCCAGTTGACCAATGGACATTTAACGTGTATCTGCTTCCAAAATGTTTAAAAATAAAATGTGCCAAAAGTCAAAAAACATCCATAAAATAAAAAACATGAAAATAAAACACCAAATTTCACAAAGAATTGCATAAGAGAAAAAAAGGAAAATGGTAAGAATGATTTTATTTAAGCCTTACTATTTGCATTTGCAACACTTATGTGTGGAATTTGATACTTATTATTGTACTTGCAGATCCTGAATTTTTGTTTTTGGGCTTTTTGAGATTTTGGAGCCTTTTAGCACAGTCTGCACTTCACAGAATTCAACAGCATCCACTCATGAAAATGAGCGTCCTCTAGTGATCAGTTTGTAGCATTACAAGCCTTACTGATAGGGCAGCAAAATCAGAACTGTGCACAAAAAGTTCTCAGCACAAAATGTCCCTATCAACACATTAACATGTACCCAGGTGTGCCAGTATAATTGCACATTTTATACAAAGAACATGACATCAACAAACACTAGTTTTTATGTCTGAGTTTCCACATGCGTGTTTGTGCATGCATGTACAGTATAAGTGCAAGATATATTATTGAAGGTAGAAGGAAGGGCCCTGGGTGATAATTAGGGTTTAACCCCAAGTGTGCTTGCAAGAAAGTGTGACCTGCGAGTGTGAAACTTGCGAGTTGCAAGTCCTAACTTGCTTGTAGTTTCTTTTAGCTGTCTGAAGCCAAATAATCTTAAAGCTCTTAAACAACAAGCCGTTGAAACAAAGGGGAAAGAAGCTATATGCACAAACTGGATCTGAAGTGACATTAAGTTATAAGATATAAAGTAAATTATAAAATAAATTGCATTTTAAAAGCAATTGTTTTGTATGATGCCCACTACAAAGTGAGTGCTCTCTTCTCACAGTGTGTCATTTTCTTTAAACATCAAGATTTCTGTTTAATACTATCATATTTTAGCCCAGTTGACCTGCCTCTGCCAGGAAGTAAGATTTTAGCCCTTAGATTGATCTTTCAACAAAATAATGACCCCAAATCTGAATCCAAATCATAGAATTGGTTGCTGAAACAAAAGCTCTCTCCATATTTAACCCTTGTGTTGTCTTAAGGGTCAAAAATGACCCGCCACTATGTTTACCAGCCGAGAAAAAGAGTGGTGTCCACTGCTTAAATGCAGTCTTTTCTGCACTGTGAAGAGGGAAAACCCAGATATTCACAAAGTTTCTGATGAATGACAGATTGTTTCTTCATGAAAAATAGATTTGGGGTTTAAAAAATTCAATGAAGCTGCTTTATTTTAAGGGGTTAGTGAAGGTGGGTCATTTTTGACCCTGAGGACAGAGGGAGTAGACATAATGTTAAGACCACACAAGATTCAAAACATGTTATCTGAATTGAACACCACAGCTCACACGCACAAATCTGAGGACATATGTCAAGTCAACTACAACTGCGTCACACTACAATCCCCAAAATGCATCGCGGCCTACGAAGACAGCCGCCGTGAACCACAACTCCTAGCCTGCTCCGCGACCTACAGAAATGGCTGCCACGGTCTACAACACCCAACACACACGAACTCTGTTACGTTCTCCAGACAGTGAGCTCTGTAACTCCTTCAGTGCTGTAGCTAGCCTCTTGGGCACTTCTCTGACAATTGCGCTTCTCGCACAGTCAGTTCCTCGCTCCCCATGAGAGCAGGACTAATCTGTTCTGCCATTTTCGCCGTGAGGCCTCCCAACACCAGTGATATTTATTGTCTAACCATACAACTAGATACAGGTAGACGCCACTACTATATACATATTAACGTTTGCTCATTTTCAAAAAGGGTGCTAATATTTTGAGCCAACTGTAAGTATTTCAGAAAGATATATTCAACCATACAAATGACCTGGTTTAAACTAAAAGCAGAGCAACACCATTTCTAAAATGAAAATCAAAATGCTCAGTAGAGAGATTGTGCTTTTGAAAATCATGTTATGGGAGACATATTTTGGAAATATGAATAAAAATGTGGTTTTAGTCCTTGACATTCCCTCCATCACTTATTTACACTCCCACCTGTGCACTCAAACCTCCCAGCAGGAGGCTCTCAGAGCATGAGAAAGGGTGGTGTGTGTGTATTTTTCCATAAATTTTAATCACTAATGGTGAGATTAGATTATTTAGAGATAACTTCTCTATAAATATAAATATAAATACAGCAATTGTTATCTATTAATCAAAAGAAATGATGAGTCAGGAGAGTTACAGTTTTAGCATTAATTATGTGGAAATGTCTTGTGTTTGTACAAATGTACAAAGCTATTGTGTTTGGGGTGTGTTTGGGTTTCTGTTGATCAGATAGCATACCATTTCGTAAAAAAGTCAGATGGGGTGTGTGTGTGTGAGAGAGAGCATATTAAATCTATTTAAGCTAATTTGTGTAATTAATATTTTCCAATTCTCACCTCTGAGCTCCAGTAGAATGGCCCTGAGCAGCTGCCACATGCCCGACTGGTATTCTCCCCGAAAGAAACCGCCCTTAATGGTCCTTTTCCACCCTCGCTGTGCCCACACAGCTCCACCATTGCCAGTTCCTGCGCCAGGTCCAACTGGTTCACTGAGCGGTGCCACCCCTGCGATGGTGACCGACGTCGTACCCCATTCAACTGTGGGATTTGACCTTTGGCCTGTATGCGGCCTGAGCTCTCGCTGCGGAAAGTTTCGTGGGTGTTGGCACGGGGCACAGCTCGCCCTCGCTCATTAGGGAGGGAGAGGGCTACTTGGGCTGGGCATGAGCTGGGGAAAAAGTAGCGTGATGTGGAGGGCGAGTATCTGGAGGGCTGAGGATGACCTTGAGAGATAAAAGTCTGGCTGTGGTCGTAGGGGTTATAGGGACCATAAGGATCATAGGGGTCATACTGGCGGAAAGGGCTGAGTAGAGTGGAGCCGGTCATGTATTTGGGAGATGAGAAAACTGGAGACATGATGAAAAGGTGGGTGGAGGGATTTAGCTTCACAGCACAGTGATCCAAACTGTAAGAATACAGCAAGCACAGATAAGTGGATGTTTTTATCTCTGCAGCTATAACAAAACATATGCTATTTATTATGGGTACAGCAGCTGACTATGTTTTAAACAGAATGATATGGACCTGCTATATTATCCTCTACGAAATATATTCACTTATATAGTGAAATGACCACCAAATTGTTGTAAGCAGGAATTAGCAAATTTTAATCATTAGCTAAGCAAGAGTCTATGATTGTGTATAGGGACATGTAAGAAATTATTCCTTATTTACTTAGATATCACATCAAATAGCCTCATTAGTACCAACTTACCTACTTAGATACTACCTATTCATGCTAGATCATTACAGTAGCAGGTGGCAATTTAAACATTTCCAAACATTTCCAACCCTTTAATCATGACTTATGATCCTACCCTAATATAGTACTGAGAAAAGTACCATGTTAAATGTACCTGTTCTCACTGGGCAGCATTTTAACTGAAAAAGAGTGTTATTTCTGTCTGCCATGTTTCTTCAATGGCAGTGAATCGTAAGTGAGCAGAATTACCAGCTTGACTTTGCTGCCAAGGGTTCATGCAATTCTGCAATGTTTCCCCCCCCCCAAAATAAGAAGCCCTAGAAGACATCCGTCCTTAGGCTGCTTTCCGAATGGGATAGCTATTATGTCAGCATGTCTTGATGCCCGCTAAGGCTGCCTCTTCCTGAACACAAGACGTTTTGTTGGACTGTAGCCATTACAAATTTTACAGATTCTCAACAGTACAACTACAGAGAATGATGCAAGGCAGATGGTTTAAAGAATTTTTTCATTACCGATAAGAGCAACAGAGACAGATGTAGGAGAATTTTAACAGATTTATAACCACTGTGGGTCTTTACAAGTTTAATGTATAATATTATTGAATACGTATGAAAAACTACAGACAGAGTGACAAATTAAAAGAATAAAAAAAATAAAATAAATTGTGTTAGTAAGGTGTTGGATTACTTTAAGCCACCAGAAGAGATTCGATGTGACATAACATCGATTCTACAAGTCTCTGGGACTGTACTGGAGGAATGAACAATGCTCTTCCATAAGACATTCCCTCAGTCAGTGTTTTGATGATGGTGGTGTTGGAGAGTGCTGTCTAACAAGCAATGCAAAATTTTCACAGCATGTTATTCTTCGTTAAACCATTCAGGGGACGGGAGCATTATCATCCTGAAAAAGACCACTCCCAAATCTTTCATCGTAGGATAACGGTGATCAGTCAAAACAACTCTAAGGGGACAAAGTGGTTGATACGCAACCCATATCAACAAAATGCCCAAAACAGCATAACAGCCACTGTTAATTCCTTTAATTTGTCACGTGTTTGTATACGTCAGTTTGGAAATTAAACTGAAATACAATACTTAATAACAGTTAATTGGATTTTTTTTTAACACAAAGTAGTTATGAAGCTATTAAGCTATTTCTAGACCTGTTTCTCTTGCTCGTTGGGATAATACAATATTCCTTTAAAATGCATTTAATTTAGTGCTCTTAAAAGGTGGATAGTGGTCTATCCTTTTCAGAAAACAAAAGCAAAAAGTCATATATTAAAAGTCTGTGCTAGAACTGTCAGTCTGTATTGCTTGTAACAATCCCTTCAACATGTATTAGAGCCAAATCAAGGAATATAGAAATTGTCCTCTGCTTCTGAAATGAATCATTTAAATGAATCACTGTGAAATGTGATACTTCAATGAATCACTCTGTGATCTCTCTGTCACTGTGATCAATATATCTATATGGAAATAATATGTAACTCTATGAAAGAAAGTCAGCGTTGAAATTGAACTTCCAGTTGGTTCTGTTGACAGAAAAGAGTAAAATAACGCACAGGATGTGAGTGTTTTCTGGATAGAGCACACAGTCGTTGCTCTGGAAGCTCTCTCTCTCTCTCTCTCTCTCTCTCTGCAGCTCCAGAGGCTGCTGTTGCTATAAACACTCAGAGGCTCGGAAGTTAGCTGAGCAAATATTTCATTTCAAACGCTTCACAATACTAGAGGACATGAAGCCGAGCTGACAAGTACCGCTAGCTGACCCTGGCTACTGAGGAATAAAGCAGGTTATGTCACACTTTGTGGCCTACAAACTAATCCTGCCGCTTTCTCTTCTCTCTGCGTAGTCCAAAGATTCCCTCTTACCGGCGGAGCTCCGGTTCATTCTCCCTGTTCTCCTCCAAAATGGATCGGATCCAGATGAATTCCGGCAGAAACGTCAGTGGGATGTTCGCTCGGTGTTACACAGCCGTAAGCGCCGGTACAGAAGCGTGTGTTAATGATAGAGCAGAAAAGGCTGCTGGGTTTAGCTGTAGTCAACGCACCGCCCACCAAGCTGTCGCCATGGCGACATGGATGACAAACGCGGAAATGAGCGCACTAATAATTTGATCGAAACAGTGACCAGTTTATTAGCTACACCTCCATTGTACATTTACTTACTGCTCATTTTATCGGGTATACTTACCCTTTTTTGTTCAATATCTAGAT
The DNA here is from genome assembly GCA_037576675.1 of Pangasius sanitwongsei. Lineage (NCBI taxonomy): Eukaryota > Metazoa > Chordata > Actinopteri > Siluriformes > Pangasiidae > Pangasius > Pangasius sanitwongsei. The sequence continues at coordinate 8,663,058 of CM075029.1, read as the reverse complement.
ATAGAATTTCTAGATATACAATCCCTTTCTGTAGCTCTTCTCTGGACTTCTCTGGACAGGGGGCATGCATAGGACCCAGGGGCAAAAATTAGTGATTTGGGGACCCTTAGCAAAATAATGGAATGGGGCTCTATGCAGTGTTTTAACATTAATGTTTAGCATTAATAATAAAAAAATATATATATAATTTGCATTTTTAGGGAGCTCTTGGTTTCTGTGGGCAAAAGGCGGTTGCCTGTCTTTGCCTAGTGCTATGTCTGCCCCTGATAGGACTGCCACTGATCAGATATTATTTGGATGGTGGACCATTCTGAGCACAGCAATGACACTGGCATGGTGGCATGAGAGAGACAGACAGAGAGAGAGAGAGAGAGAGAGAGAGATTATTGGTGTAAGTGTATCGGCAGTGTAGTGATGGCTCACTGGTTAAGGCTTTGGGCTACTGATCAGTTCGAACCCCAGTACCACCAAACTGCCACAGTTGAGCAAGGCCCTTAACCCTCAACTGTTTAACTGCATCCTTTCTCAATTGTAAGTCATCAGCCAAATGAGCAATTTTCAAATGTAAATTAAGTGTAGCAAAGTAAACCATGCTATTTCATTGGTGGGTAAATATAGTCCCTCAACGAAAATATCAAACCAACAGTAGTGCTGTGGTCAGAAAGTGACCCGGTGAAGGCTTTGACAACCATTAATAGTTCATTTGGTTCAATAATTCATTTGAAGTTACTGCTTGATCCTGATCAGGGTGGTGGTGGGTCTGGAGCCTATAGCAGAAACACTGGGCAGGAGGCAGGAACACACACTGGCTAGGATGCCGGTTCATTGCAGGAGAAATATGGGAGGATACCAGACAATCCAGAGGAAACCCATGTGGACACAGGGAGAACATGCACAGAAACTCCACATAGACAGTGACACAAGTTCAGGAACTATGAACTCTGACCCTGTGAGGTGGCAACGCAACCAGCTGTGCCTAGCCCATCTATTGCTGTACATAATTTGTCAGTCCCCTCTGGACAGGGATTACGATAGGATCATCAATGATCACCAATAATTTGGATGGTGGACCATTCTAAGCACAGGAGTGGCACTGACATAATAGTGGCACTAGTGTGTGTGTGGCACTGGTGCAAGTGTATCAGGTGGGGACAGTAAACCCTTCAGTGTCAGTGTTGAATTTAAAATATCAACCCAATAGCAGTGCTGTGGAAACAGACTGACGCCAATAAAGGAATAGAGGACCATTAATAGTGTGTACAAAAAAAAGTCTCTTACTGTAGACCCACAAGGTACTCTAGGGGTGTCTGTGGTCAGTAAGTGCATACAATGTTTAGAAAAAACCCAGCAACACTGCTGTGTGAATACAAAGGAAAGAAATACACTCAAGCATTCATGAGAGGAAAAATGCACATTAATAGAGTTGCACTTTTGGCATGTAATCCTTCTGACTAATTAAACACCCTGAAATAGAATCAAAGTGGGTTGAATGATGTAAAGCGCTTGCTTTATTCTCAAAGAAACGTGTGATCATAAAATTGTCCTACAGAAACAGTGACATCCTCATTAAAGGAGGGTGCAAACAGATATTTTCATTTATCAGTAATCTGGAGTTCATTGTAGTGGCATCTGATCCCAAACATTTCTCTGTGTTTCCATCTGCTCAAGTGTTTTTATATGTCAAGGCTAATCTGCATGTGCATATAACTTCATCACCCACTGCTGTAACCTAATAAATGGTGATTTTTCTCAAACTATTCAGCATCACAGTACAAGATAATAGTACACATTCATTAAAAAATGGTCAGTATGTACAGGTTTAATGACTAACCCTGTAAAAACATGTCTATTTGAGGACATATGAAATACTTGTGTTGGTTTTGTAACATATTTCCTCTCCTCCATGGGGTGCGATTTTATTTCACAATAGTGTCATGGGTATACCAAGTAATGTGAACGGGACTTAATCATCTAGAACTCATCAGTGATATTTTCAATACTTCATACATAACAAATACTTTTCCAGCAATGATTAATCTGAAAAATACTTCAATATGGCAAAAAGGGAAATTAAATAATTGACAAAGTTGAGAACTTGAATAGGGAGAAATTCTTTTAAAAAAATCAAATATAAATATGTAGCACTGAGAATTTTAACCACTCATTGCAACATAATTTCCCACAAGGTGGTGTTTATCAGACATCATAATCTACGAAACTGTATCTCACTAATCTCTCTTTGCTAATCTGAGTATTTAGTAGCTGAACATCTATATCTAATAAATTCAGACAGATTTTGTTTGGGCTGCGCGTGTTTGCTAATGGCGAGGTTCTTTTGAACAAGGGTTTCGAAGGTGGATCTATTTTACACACGCTGGTTTGCTTTTAAAGTGTCCATGCAGCAGAATGAGGAGTGTTTAATCACAGTTCTTTGCAGTGTGTGGTTAAAACATGCACTCCTCCTCGCCTTGTTTTCTCTCTATCTTGCTTTCTCAGCCCCCCTTGTTTTTGCCGCCTCTCCTCCTCTCCTCAGCGCGGCCATGGTTTAGTTGGCGTTAAGCTCTGCTGGAGAAAAGCACAGAGGCGTGTGTGTGTATCAGAAGCATGACGCAGATGCCAATGGCAACCAGGGGAGCGAGGGGCTGGAGATCTGTGCTGGAACTGGTAGCTATGGAAAAAGATAGAGAGGAAAATATGTGTGGGATCAGTCAGTGCAACTCTGAGGAGAAAGATAGAGTCATAGGAAAAGAATGAGAAAAAGTCAGAGGGAGATAGATAGATAGATAGATAGATAGATAGATAGATAGATAGATACCTCCTGAATCTCTGATCTACATGATCAGATGTATGTATGTATGTATGTATGTATGTATGGATGGATGGATAAACAAAAAAATAGATAGACCTCAGCTGAATTTGATGGATGGTGTTTGTGTGTGTGTGTGTGTGTGTGTGTGTGTGGATGGTTGAATGGGTGAGATGGATGGATGGATGAAGGGATGGACAGATTGAACATGTGATATGAAATGCATTTTCAAGCATTTAACTCTGAGAGGCTTATACAGGTGAACAATGTGTCTTGTCAGTGATGTTGGAATAGCATGGTGCGTGAGATGCATGGGGTGTACAAATCGTGCGTTCTCTCCTTATGTCATACTTACATGCATTTTGGTTTAGAGTTACAGGAAGTTGGCAGAACCTGTTAAATGTTGTGATTGTGCAAGAACAATGCACTGACATACAATATACTGAGAAGGTGTGTGTGTGAGTAAGTAGAATGGTTTTCTGTAGTGCCTTATAATGTTTAAAATCAATTATGGTAATGAATCATCCGTTGTTTTCATTTTTTTTTATAACTCGTTTGCTGAAAGCAAATTTTGTGTGTGTATGTGTGTTTGTGGCGCTCACCACGGCAACTCTTCCCATCTCGCTGCAGCATTCCAGTCACACAACTACACACTGGGCCTGATACTTGACTAGTGCAGATCTGCTCACAACCTCCATTACCCTCCTCACACCAGTCTGATTCTGCAACACACACACACACACAAACATACAAGGATATACAGTATGGCCACAAATGCATTTCCCTTGTTCAATTATTTCCTCACACATGCAGTATATTTCAGGTCTCATTATTATTGCCCCTAGGTGTGAATGAGTGTGTGAATGTGTGTGTCCACAGGTGCCCTGCAATGGACTGCCATCCAGGGTGTGTTCCTGCCTCATGGCCAGTGGTTCAGGGATAGACTCTGGATCTAACAGAGTCTTACCTTGACCAAGATAAGGCATTACTGAAGATGAATGAATGAATTAAATGAATTATCATCTTACCACATGCTCACAAATGCATGCATGCCATGCACACACCCACACAACCACACCCATATGTGTGCATGCACGCACACACACGCACCCACACGCACCCACACCCACACACAGTACCTCGTTTTCTGATTGGTCCCACTGACAGTATGTGTTCTTTTTGCTGACTGTAGTCGCTGTAGCTCCTTCTGTTGTGTGGACAGTTCTAGAAATAAATATAATATATATAAACAAATAGCCACAAAAAGGCAAAGTCCAGTCTCATTTCTAGCAAAAAAAATTGATGGATGTAAACTATTAATGTCACCACTCTCCAGTATAAATAGCCTAATTAACTTTAACACTAACTAAATATAACTGACTGAATTATTGTATCTCTAACAAATAAGAACAGATAACTCAGTTGTGGCTAGTAAATGAGAATCAGTCAGTTAACAGGTAATTATGCACTAAACATCATTTAATTAATTATCTGATATAAATAGTATTAGGTTAGGAGGTTCACACATGTGAGATAAGTTAAAAAATAATGTCACTTAGCTTTAAAGGAAATAAGAGGGGCTGATCTGATTAGATATAACGGCAGAACTCACCCTAACTCTCTTTTTATAACTGGCCATTTGCTAGATTAATGCCTGTAATCGATATCACTAAAATGCAGAGATTACATAATGTTTGCACCTTAAAACTTGTTGTTGTTTTTTTGCTTGCATCATGATCATGAAAATAAATAATCATGAAAAATAATCATCACGAAAATAATCATTAAAATTTATTAAACTATATCATACATGTTCCTGTTATCACTTACATTATAGCAGCTATAAACAGTCATTCCCTCACTAGCCTCTCATTTGTTTCTCTCTCACTCGTACTTAATAATGCTGCTGTTACTGAGGCACTGCAGTGTCTTCAGTGTCCTGAAGACCTTCCCATGTCAGAAAACCTCTGACATTTACAAAGTGCTGACGCTGGAGACTTCTTTCAAACATGCTCAATAAACATCTCGCAGAAAACTAAAACATAACAATAATTACATGGTTTTTTTTAAACACTATGTAGAGCATGTGCCATGCAAGTCCCTGTGTAAGCTGTTACTATGGAAACAATGACAATGTTAGAATGAGTGTGCCTTAATATAATCCTGTGTTTTGTGTTGCAGCCTGAACTTCTGTCAGAGCTGCTATTATAGAAAATTAATCAACACCTTCTCTAATCAGAATCATGCCTTCCACGGTGCTGTGATATAATTGTACGTAAATGTATCCTTCAATATTTAGTATCATACATGTCCATACATGTTGACCTAGTGAGGATTAAAAGCAGGTCCTCCTTGTGTGTGTGTGTGTGTGTGTTCTCACCACTTTGCATGCATTGGTCTCGGAGTCACACAACGTGACATCGCAATGAAGGTGCACCTCATCATAATCGCCGATGAACTTAAACACAGTGACGTGAAAGCGGCAGGTCAGAGATACACCATTCTCCGCCATGCCAATAGTGTTGTCTTTAATGTTGGGACACCTGAAACCAACATACGCTCATGGATTAGTCCATAACAGAAGGAGCACAAGACCCTTTCAAAAATTGCTACTGTTATAATAAGAGTATACATCACAAGGCTGTGTCCTAAGCATATGGCGACAGTCAGTAATTCTAGAATCCAGAAAAAAATATGTTTTCATAAAAAGCAGAGATTTAGACGTTTACTGTTGTTGGCTGTAGAGTCTGTAAGTAACAATCAGTGCTGTCACACTATCAAATTAAAACCGTGTAGTAACAAGTATCTGCCAGGACATTAACCCATTATTCCATTTTATCTTGGTGTTTTTCACAGGTGCAATGTGGATAATTTCACATAAATGATTCCGGTACTACTGGCACTCTTCAGGAAAATAAGCAATAATGAATATATAAAAAGAAAATGCATGCTAGTCGTGATAGTTTGAATAAACACAAGGGGAACTGAATAGCTTTATTTAAACACAATATTTTACCTCTTCCTGTAATGTGAGCAAGGTTAAACACACTTGGAGCAGAACATTTCAAGGTCTTTTAGATTTGGGCATGTGAACGTCCCTCTTCAGTCTAGGCCACAGGAATTCAAATTGGAGGTGTGCACATGTATTCACCCTTTTAACTGTTTGAGGCGTCATTATTCAGGTATTGCCTATGTCCACATGAAATCCCGGTTTCAGGACAGCCACAACACCAAATCGTATGTGTATGGGGGATTTTCCTGACCTCATTCAATGCTCATTTCACAGTGTACAAACTCACAGTTTTCAGCATGTCATTGTGAATTCTTAACAACCTGAGACTTATTTATCCCTGATTGCCCTGAATGTGTTTAGACCCTTTGTTTGTATACCTGACTAATCTTTGGCTTATCCTCTGGATTTGGTGTTTTACGCCTAATCATGTTCTGACTCTTGTCTGCTTTACCATTTGGGATTTTGGACAGTGTTTTGGTATTAATATTAATAATTTGGGCAGTGTTTTGGTTAATAAAGCCTGAGCATCGATTCTAAATATCTCTTGAATATAGTATGTTACACATGGTATTAGTGGTACAAAATTAAGAAATTATTAAACTCATAGCCTTTTTCAATAAAATGGCACTCTTAGGTTTCTTTATATTTATATGCCTGTACCTTAATTTGTTAGCAAACTTCAAAAAAGGTAAAATATCTTGTGTCATAAACACTACAATAGTGCACGTGTGTTTGTGAGTGCGTGTTCACCCTCTTTCTATGATGATATAGCGAAGGCGGTCACTGCTATAGCGTGATGGTGTGGCCCAGCACATGTTCACTATGAGGATGAGCTGGGTGTCATCGGCTCCTTCCACAAAAACACCCACGAATAGCACATCTCGTGTACTGAGCACCACCTCGCCCTCACGGTATGGCTGCCGATACGAGGCGTTTTTATAAAGAGCCATCTTGGTGATGAAGTTCCCTTCCTGGGTGGGGAGGGTGAGGTTAATTACACTGTAGAATGAGAGAGAGAGAGAGAGAGAACATGTTCAAACATGTTTAATGATGTACTGTAGACTGGAACAAAAAAACATAAATAATCATCTTCAAAAGTGTATGAGGAATACAATTATGGCTATTTAATTCATTTTGGGGCTACTCATAATTTGGGTTACATAATAACAAATAAATTAGAGTTATTCAAAATTATTAAATGACTGATAATTTAAACATAGATTGTAAACTCACTTGTTAAAATGAAACGAAACTACGACAAACAGAGACTCAATGTCAACTACTTAACCTTTCCTGGATTACATCTACCAACTATAACAAACACAAGGTTAGGACTCATGAATAAGGCCTTTGTGCAATCACAGAGCCATTGTGAGATGTAGGTTAATAACCTCAGTTGACCTCTGACCTCAGCATGGGCTTGAGCACTGTCTCCAGGGAGATCTTAATGTCCAGCTCGTAAGCGCAAGAGAACTCCACATTGATGGTCTTGTCACGGGTCACCACATTCCCTGTGTTATTCACGCTCTCGATCCACACCGTGTTCTTGTACATGATGTGCGTGCCATTCGACTGGACACAAAGACCCACACACAAAGCACTCACAATGTCAGTGGTTTGGAATTGAATTACTTTCTCATGCTCTGAATGAGTCCATAATGAAGACTGCATTATGAGAAACAGTCTCAAAGTCAAATCAGACAAAAGGACAAAAAAAAAAAAAAAAAAAACAAATTACTGCCATAGCTATTATAATAATTACTGAGTGGTTTATGGTTTACTAGATTACTTTATTTTCATGACTTAAATGGAAAATCCTTGCCAGGACAACTGTTACACTCATTATAAAGTTCAAATGGATTTTACATTTAAAAGTATGGCTAAGTTCATATTTTGTTTATTCATTTATGTAACTACACTTTTTAGAAGTCAGAACCCTTTTATATACAGCAGTACCGTTAACTGTCTCATTTAGTTAGGCTTGGAAAAAAAACTATGGGTTTGTCAAATTCTATTTGTTTTTCACTAATATGAGTCAAAAGTTTGTCGATTTAGCCACTAGCTGTAAGAACTAACATTGTATTAGAAGCTTAAATAAAACACATACTTTAATAATTAAGGCCGTAAACTTTTTGCATTAGTTTGTTAATAATGAAATCAAAGTGCAGTGTAGTGAAGGTAGGCTCTTGGATCCAACTGTAATTCTGAAAATGCCTAGGAAATATAAAATACACATTCATTTGTAATATAAAAAAAAACTTGACCAGTATTGTTTTTGCTGCTGTACTAGCTCATTGCACTCAATCCTCTTTAATAGGGTTTTATCTTGATGGTAGTCTTCGACCCTGACTTATTTGCATGATGACATTAATGTGAGGCAGTTCTGTAAGTTGCTCTATATAAGGACATCTATCAAATGTGCAACTGTAAACATAATTTTTTTAGTTCAATTCAAACTTGTATACTTGAATACATATCATGAAAAGATGTACCCTATTCACCACTCCATTCCTGAAGAGTATTTAGCATTGTGTCTTACTTAATACATTTAATCACATTCAGCTAACTATCAAGGCCTTTGACTGAATGTGGTGTGTTAGAAGAAGGAGAACACCAACTGGCCCTCCAAGAATAGAATTAATATTATATTTATGTAAATAGCCTTGTCTGTTTGTTAAAAATACTGAAGAACTGATAGTAATAGCTTGTAAACTTTCCAATACTGCATGTTTTTGCATGTCTCAAACTGTTACGCTAGTTTCAAATGTTCTTTGGTGAAGGGTTGGTGCACCTGCACTATGGAGCCACAATAGCCTTTGGTGTTGTTGATGTGGAAGGAGATAAAGTCTTCACCCTCGATGCCAGAGCAACGCTGGTCGTTGATACGCACATCCTCCCTCTCAAAGCCGAGCTGGAACAGGCGACACTTTGAGATAGACACCTCCATCTGAGCATGTTTGCATGTCACCTCAGCTTGAATAATGTCATCCTCACCTGTTCAATAGAAATTACAATGAAATAAAGAGAAATTTGAAGTTCACCTGTTGAATGTGGTCTTGGTCTGAGGTCTTGACTATTTTTTAATATTAAAAGTATACGTTGCCTCTGAAAAGAAAAATAATTCTTGTTCCTGGCAACCCACAGGCAAATAATATAGTTATTCATCTATCAGTTTGTGATTCATTGGTTTAAGTGGAAGACTAACACTAATTCTATTGGTAATCTAACTTGATGGTCCGTTTAATCCTAGTACTGAGGATACATGCCACCAGTCAAGTCATCATAGGCAAATCTGTCCACTTATTTACATTTATTTCTAGTCATAAAAGGCCATGTTTCTATCTACATGAGTACAGGCTAATGGGGGGAAAAAATTAATTCTGGAAAAAAAAGGCATAAATGGTTTGTGGTCTTTGGCTCAAATAAGCCAAAAACAGATTAGTCAGGTTGTTCTGGCAACTACACGTGCGAGTGTCCATAATTCAGTAAGATTTTATTTGTCAGGAACTTTTAACAATAGACAGCGTCACAAAGCAACTTTACAGAAATTGCCTTCCTACTCTCTACATACATGCACTGCATAGGGTACAACAAAAGAGTTATACACCCTGCCCTATATGGCCAGTGGGAAGCCATTTAGGATTCGTCCAGTGATTATGTTTGCTATCTGTAGAGCTAGCGCCCTTAAAATTCTACTATTTGTGGCTTTTCCTGTTTATTTCCATGACAGGAGGTGTCTAATGCCGGGTGAAAGCTGGTTTTAGACTGTGTATTTACAGCAATCACACTACACGAGATGATCCCAATAGAATCTTGGTCAAATTCTATGACAGACTTTGCGATAACGTGGTCTCCATGTCAGATTATACACTGAAGATCCTCTAACAATAGACCTGCAATTAAAGGGAATCACTATGGGAAAAGCCGAAAGAAGAAGAAGAAGAAGAAGACTATGTTCTGCTTATGTTTATCAATCAGCGCAATCCAGACTCTGGTGCAGAAAATGGGGTTGCATAAACACAAATATTATTCAAAGTGGGCTTGAGGTAGTAAAAATATTTTTTTTGTCTATAAGCATGTTTAGTTTACAGTTTGCCTTTGACACTACCATGTTTGTAACTGGGCCCTGAGGTCTGGGTCATGCTATCTGAGCTATCTGAAGTCACAACAAACTTCTGACACTTCACAGACAAAAATCGCTCATCATAAAAGAGATCTTTTCCATTGTGAGTTGAGATTGGCAGTCTAAGAACGCATCATGAGACGTGCTCATGAGCGGCCGATTTTAGTCCCATTGCGACCAAGACAGCCGACAACAAAGGTCTGGCAGTGTCAGAATTTTATGTTATTATTTTATTTATTTGTTTATTTTTATTCAAGTCGTAGTGTATGCATTGCTAAAACGCAATAAGAAGACGACACAAGATGACGTGAAACTCACAGGACAGCTACAAGTACGGTAGTGGCAATGGCAAAACATAAACAAAACTTGCTTATGGATAGAAAAAATAAATATAAATTTATAAATCCAATGCCAAACTTGTTTCTGAAAGGAAAAAAATAATCCAAAACACCCATATAATGAAAGTGGAATTAATTTTACAGTGGCAAGAGCGTCTGTGTCCTCATGCTTTCAGATTTCAGCGTATAAAAGCTGCCTGCATCTCAACACTGAGGTAACTAGCAGCATCAGTGGCATTTAGCTGTAACTTTAGCAACAGTATAAGCACCTGCGTCCTGAGGTAACGATTTAAGACGGTATTAACAGTGTATTTCCTTTCATTTAAAGAGACTATTATAGAATATAGAGCTTATGTAGCTTGATGTCTTCCGTGTAGACAGGACTATATCCTTTGTATCCTTTGTATTATCGTGACTGTATATAGTTGATAGGTTAAGGGTCATGAAGTCTGTCTGCTGCTTTTGGGATGGAGAAAAGAAAATAAGGATAATGTATCTGATATGAGGACTAATGGACTCTGTTATTAGACCTCAAATACAGTCATGTTGCTTACTAATTTCCATGCTGGGAAGTTCTGGGCAGCCACACAGGTCTCCTCCATTCTCCTGCTCGCATGTGTTGTTTGTGCAGATCTCCCCTGCACAGGGGTCATAGATCCATTCTGCTAAAGACAGGTCCAGGCACAAAGTTAACACACACACACAAACACACACGCACACACACATACACACACACACACACACACACATTACTTTCATTGCTATGCCAAAATAGACTAGATGGGCACATGTCAGAAAAAACTGATGGAAATAGTAAAGTAGCCTTTCTGTGTGTAATTCTTTACTGCCTTACTGGTAAATAGACAGGGTTAGACATTTCTTTTTTTCACTGTTCATGCATTTTCTACATTAGCCAATATGACTTCAAGTTACAGTTTTTCTTCTGGCATAGAGAAAAGAAGAAGAAGGTGTGCTGAGTGTAAATAAGCGGTAAGGCTATGTTCAACATTCAAAGTTTTATTACAGTAGCTGCTAATGTTAGGCTAGGTTTTTCCCCCTTAGACGAAGCCATATTAGTGTTAATCTGCTAAACAGAATATCCAACACCAGTCATTAAATCTACAGTGTTTTAAAGTACATGCCATAACTCAGAAAGTTAACATAGCTAATGTCACAAAGCCAGAATGAAATTACTTCTGTGCATTACATAGCTAACTTAATACTACACGCTGCTTGCTAGTAATGCTAGTAAAAGGGACTATGTATGAAAAAGGTTGGAGACATTTGTCTTGGTCCACTCCTCCAGCTACAGAAAGTTTCTGGTATATTGTATATATTTTATACAATAATCTTTGCTCATTTTATGAAGGGTTCTAATAATTCTAGAGGGCTCTGTATATATATATATATATATATATATATATATATATATATATATATAGCTTGTCTGCCCCAGTCATTAAAGTATTAATGCATAATTTCATGTTAAAAAGTTTGCTTTGTTCAGTTAATGGGAAATTGGTGTGTTCTACAAAACCTTTTTTTTAATCTTAATTTCCATAAACTCACACTGAGTATATATTATGGATATTTTCATTGAGTTAAAATGATCTTTTCAAGCTTTTGCTCCACCACCCACTTCCCCTACAACGGGGGGGGGGGGGGGGGGGGGGGGGGGGGGGGGGGGGGGGGGGGGGGGGGGGGGGGGGGGGGGGGG
>CM075029.1:8617813-8651051 GCA_037576675.1 Pangasius sanitwongsei | reverse complement strand
TATTTTCCTTTTTTTAAAATTTTCTTTTCACCCGTTTGCCCCCCCACCCCCCCCCACAACAACTCCCCCCCCCCCCCCCCCCCGTCTGGTAGGTGGCAGTGTGCCCTTACAGCAGTTCTCCTGGGCAATCCACTTGGTGGTGAGGGTGCCAAAGGAGCGGCAGGCCTCAGCATAGGCAGCCATAGAGCCGCAAACCTGTGCCTTGCGGTGGTTGTAGCAGCCATCTAGGTAACAGGATTGGTAGAAAGGTTGTGGGTCCAAAAGACCATGACATGGCTGGAAAAAGCCCTTTAGCTGGGTAAGTTTCAAACAGCTGTCCTCGCCCTGCAGCTCCAAAATGTCTGTGTTATCACAGGACTGAGCCAGTGCCACATACTGAGTTTCATCACAGCTGCAAATACACACAAGTAGAGAGGGAAAGAGAGAGAGAAAGAGTGAGAGAAAGAGTGAGCGATTTTTTAGAGAAATCTGGGCAAAAAAGTGAGACATTATGAGAAAAAACTGAGATAGCATAAGTGAGTGAAATGAGAAATTGAAATGAAAGAAAAGAATGATAATGAGGGTGAGAGAAAGTTTGAGAAGTGGAAAGTAGAAGAGAAAGTTTGAGAATTGAGAGAAAGAGTGAGATAGAATATCATAAAAAGACATTCTATTAAAAAGACACACACCTGTTCTGCATACCGTTGGTCTTCCAGCTCTGTGCAAGCTCCAGCGCGCTAGTTGCTGGTTTGCCACGGGAAGTGATGTAATCATCAGTGGGGTCACCATTAAAGTTTCCACACAAACCACACACCTTATTCTGTAGCCGTGGTCCCATGGTGATACTAAGTGTGTTGAAACGGTTATAGCGGACCTGGATGTCCTGTGGTGTGTCGATCACTAGAAAACCTTCGGATGTGGAGACGCGAGTCATCAGGCCTGTTACAAAAGGCACAGATACTGGTGTCCCATTTACCTAAAAAGAGATAGAGGGGCAGTGAAAATTCCATTTCATAATGGACAGTTGCTCATATCATAATTGATCATTTTGTACATAAATTCACCAGTACTTCTCAAATCTCAAAAAATTTATAGACACTCTCCTTTTTCAAAGAGTTTTAATTCTTTTGAAAAGAAGGTCATCTTAGTGGGCAATTCATAATTCACACACCTGGCATGGGGAAGATGAATTATGTTTTGTTTGCCTATTTCCATAAATAGTTTAGGTTGCTAATAATTGAAGTTAAGTAGTGAACAGAACATCAACTTTTCTCCCATACCTATAATAATGCCGATGAGAAATGACTATGACAACCATGATTTTTTTCCATTTGTAAGAACAATTGACACTCAACATTATTAGCATTTAACACTCAACATTATTATTAACAAGTTTACGGACCTTAACAGTGTTGCCAGAAATGAGGATATTCTCCTCATTGATGTAGAGGTAGGCATGTGAGATGGTGGTAAGATTGGGTGTGCTCCACTTGTCAAAGTTGGCAATGAGCTGGAAGGAGAGTTCAGGCAACTTGTGGCAGATAGTAGACAGGACGAAGGAACAGGAGGCAGGCAGGCGGAGGGAAGCACCATCAAATGTGCGGAAAACACCACCACCTGATGCCACACAGTGCTGGTTGCGACGGGCAAAGCAGCCACGGACACCATGGCGTAGAACACACTCCTCCTCAGCCTTACAGCGGCGAGGGTCACATTGGATCAAGTTGCGGCCAATGCACTGGCAACGCTTGGTGCAGTCGTTGTTCCAAAACAGCTGCTTAGGCTAGGGTGAGCAGGAGACAGAGGGAGAATTTCAGGACTTTGAACTTTGATTTTTCTATGATTTGGCTACAATTTAATTGAGCAAGGCATGCCAAAATGGATTTATATAATGCACATTCATCTAAAACTGTAATGGTGTTATATTCATTGCCATCGCAATAAGATTATTGTACTTTCATACCATGGTATCTTTCAGTCTGACTGAACCTTACACACTTGTACTGTGGCTCTTGTAACACTTAAAGCACCCATCTAAAATAAGCCACAGTGTTGTTCATTGTTCTGCCTGTTTGAATAATGCTCTCTCTTTATGCTCTCGAAATCCTCCATGCCCACCTCAAAGACTTCTCTCACCTCATAGTACTTGCTGTCAGTATAGCACCCACAGTTCTGGTTAAGGATGCAGCTTTTGCCATTGAGCACATAACCTTGATCACATTGGCAACCCTCCACACAGTGCTGGTTGCAGTCTCTCTGGCCTCGTGCTGGAGCACACTGGGGCTGGCACACCATCATACAACTTGAGTAGTGACTGTTAACTGGGCATGACAGCACTAGGAACACACACACACACACACATGCATAGGGAGGATGGCAGAAAGGGTTCAAACATTATTCTGTAGTGAGGTAGCTAAAAACAAAAAGTCAAATATGTGTTTCAAATAGGACTACATAAGGTAAAGCTTCAGTCAGGGTGAAACTGAAAATTCAAAGTGTGTGTTTCATTGTGTACAGTACACTGTATGAAATTATGACTGTATGGGCAAGTTGATTGTGTGTCTCACCACATGGAGTAGAGCTCCTCCAGCCAATCATAGACACCCCCTGGATTTGACAGGTACTAGCGTATATCTGCAACCAATTACAGATAGTCTCTCGTGCTCCCTGGTCCACACATGTATCCTGCAGACAGCTCTGATAAAAGTATGCTGGTGCCACCTTGCTGTGACACCGTGCAAACACACCTCCACGGTCAATAATAAGTCCACACAGCCTCACCGCCTCTGGTTCCACATAAACGTACAAGCCCTCGGCCAGGTGGAAACGGTTTCCTGGGATAGAGTTTTCAATGTCATTGTTGTTGATGGCATCCATTGTCTGCACAGGGACATGGACGTCCGCTGCCAGGCCTCTTTCAACTAATCCACAGCGTGGGCAGGAGTCACCACACCCAACCTGACAGAAGGTGTCACGCTCTGCCCACATCATCCCCCATTCGCTGACACTGAGGGCAGGCCCAGAGATGGGCATTCCCTGGCACAGACCACAAGTGGAATTAAAGATGCTCCGGGGCAGAGAAAGCAGAAGTAGTGTATTCCAGTCAAATGCCACCTAAGAAGTGAAGATGGTTAGAAACAGTCCTGTGCTTTTGCATTACTAGTAGACCCCATGTTTATGCATTAATTGGTGACTCTTAAAGTGACTCAGAGTTGAATATCCACGATTTGACTAAATGTTGGTTCTTTCTGTGCACAGTGATAGTGAGTAAAGATGCTACTTCACCTTCAGTCCAAAGTCAGTCTCCACTAGTAACTGTAATCCCAGAGTGTATATGTTGACTTTCCCTGGGCCCAATTTCAGAGGCAGGTACAAACGCTCTTTATTTACCTTGTAGAGATAAATTGAAAGGTATTCACATTATAAAATGTAATCATTATTTCCATATATCTACTGTTAGCAGTAGTGTGAGCACAGTTTATCTGTTTTTTCTTTCCTTCCATCTATTTCTCATTTCTCTGATCTTGTATTACATAGAGAGGCCCAGAGAACAATTTTCAGCATCTTTCCTCTGCTCTCTCTATCTTTATTTGATCTAAAGTCCCTCAGATCTTTAGATGCTGTTGTGAACTTCTTCCAACTATCACTCAAGTTTGGGTTTTCTGTGACTTTACTCCAGCTTGTTAACAGACATAGATTGTAATCAGATACTCCTCATGTTCCCTCACATGTTCCTTTGTCTTCAGTTCTGTCTGCTTGATTAAAAATAACTTTGTGACATAAACAAGTGCTTGAGCTCCAGAAAATGTGACCATTTATATATTGGAATTACAGACAAATTCTTGTGATTATGAAATATTTTGCCTAACAGAATTTGGTGTACAAATGGTCAGTATTCAATGGCTTTGTGTTCTTGTGCAGCTGTAGGGCCTGGTATAAGGAAAATTATACTGCTGAGCCTGAGAAAGAAAGGGTTTAATTCAGAAAACTTTGTTTTTATCATGACATGTATCAAAGTGTAAATGTAAATCTATTTCTCACCATAACTGTATGTTTGAAGCTTCTTGTGACCTCAATTTCATATCCATAAACCTCCAACACAAAACCTTGAACCCAGATGGCCTGCCCTGTATCTCTCTCCTCATTCCGGGCTGAAAGCTGGAACCGAGGCAGGTCCCCTGGTCCTATCTCGGCAATGAAACTGCTGGCCAACCCTCCATGTCTGTCCTCCTCTTCATCCAGCCCCCCACACTCTGTGGTAACCAAACGAAGTGTGCAGCTGCTCTGAAGGTCAAATGGGACACCTCCAAAAGGCAAGAAATGCCCATATCCGGCCACCGCGCACAGGGCCTCAGTCCGAGGCTGGCAGAAAAATAGCCCCTCGGTCTCTTGGCAGTATTCCTCAGGGTGGCATGGAGAAAAGTTGCAGTAGACACTGTTGTCTGTCCCATTGCAGAAACAGCGTTCTTGACATTCCCAGTCAGTCCAGAATGTGTCATTGGTGGCTAGCTGACGGCCAAGGTAGAAGCAACCGCAGTCACTGCGGGGTACACAGAGCCCATCACGGAGAACAAAGCCTTCTTCACACTGGCAGCCTTCGGAGCAGGGGTATGGGCAGGGCTCCTCTGGCTCATCCAGATTTTCACAAGTCAGTGGGCATGCTGTGGTGCACTCATCAAAGTGGCTGTTTTCTGGGCATGGCAGTGCTGGACAGGGGAGAGAGAACATAATATCAAAACAACTGCAAAACTGAAACACTACTGATATAACACTTGGGGTCAAATATTTCTTACGGCAGTTTGTGGCACTCCTCCAGGGCCCCAGGTTGATCTGAGCATCCTGACAGGCTGAAGCATAGGCCTGCAAGGAGGAGCACAATGCTGAGCGGTTACCCTCTTTCACGCACATATTATACAGGCAGTTCCTGAAGAAGGGTGAGGGGTTGACAGCTAAGTGGCAGGCCAGGAATGAGCTGTTTCCTGGGTCATTGATGTTGCCACAGAGCCAGGGGCTCTGGTATAGCCGCAGGTCTGTACACATGCGGTACAGATCGTCACAGTCGCCATTGCATGTTAGGTCATCAGCAATAGCCTTCCAGCCCTCAACAAACTGTTCAGCCGTGTCCGCCTGACGGCCACTCGGCAAACGTAAGTCATCAGAGGGATCTCCATTGAAGAAGCCACAGAGGCCAGAGGTTGAGTTGTGAAACAGGGTTGAGAGGGTGATGTTGAGAAAGCCTTGGCGGGAGTAACGGGCCCGAATTAGACTGGTCCATTCCACAACAGTAATGTTGCCAGGAGCACGGTACACCACAAGAGGTTCCATTGGGTGGACATATGGAAGAAGAACTTGCTCCCCATTTACCTAAGGAGAAACAGAAGAGATGTCATTGTTATACGACCTTACATGCTAAGTTTACTTAGCAGTACCTCAACTATGCTGCTCACACCTCACATCCTTTAAAATGCATAGATGCTTTTAATGGGTAATTATTAAAATTAAGGTATTTTAAATTAATTTTGTATTCCACAAACCTTAACAAGGTCAAAATCAGAGCCACCAATCTGTGCCTCCAGGTATGCAACCCTGATGACCACAGGCCTCTTCCATGTAGGACCCTTATTCACCAGCTTTCTTCCTATCTTCACCTCCACCGCTGACACATTGGCTGGCAGGCGCCCCATAGTCTTCACCAGGTAGAAGGAGCTCTCATCTGGGAATGGCATGGATGAACCATCGAAGGTAGCTAAGATGTATGTCTGAGATAATGAACACATGGCCTCTCTACGAGGATAACACCCCAGCAACCCCACTTCTGCTGTGCACACCTCTCCTTCTTGGCAGGAGTCATTAAAGCAGGTGACCTCACCTGCTGGGCCACACACACAGCGCTGGAAACAGTCGCTGCCCACCTCACCCCCCTCACCTACCCAAAAGGTTTCATTGAGAGCATAGTACAGGCCGTCGCGCTCACAACCACATTCAGAGCGACGGACGCAGTGGCTGCCACTCAGCACAAAGCCCTGGTCGCACTGGCAGCCCTCTGTGCATGGATGTGTGCAGTATAGGTGGGAGGTCAGTTCGGAGCAGGAAGAGGGGCAAGCGCTTGTGCAGACTTGGTAGTGGCTGTTCTCCGGGCATGTTAAAGCTAAAAACAGTGGCAGTTGAGGAATAGATATGGAAGGTTTAATGGATTAACACTGTAAACCATAATGAATGTTGATAAAAGTAGTAAGACCAATATTTAATTTCATGAAACATTCAATAAACCTGAAGCATGGCGTGACTTACCACAGAATGTACGTGACCTCCAGGGTCTGATGGTTACTCCCAAAGCTTGGCATGCTAAAGCATATGCCTGTATAGCCTGGCAGAGAGTTGTGATGTTGTCACGATTGCTACACATGTCATACACACAACTGTAGACAAATGCAGTGGGATCCACCACAGCCCGACAGTCTCGGAATGGCCCGTCAGTCTTGTTTATGAGCCCACAGTAATCAGGACGAAAGTAAAAAGCTTCAGCTGCTGGTTCACACAAGCTGCAGTTCTGAGCACAACCATCTGTGCAACGAAAATCAGTGTCTTCCGCTCTCCAACTACCACCCAATTCAACAACGCTTTCTGCTAAGGAACCATCTGGCAGCACAGGGTCATCAGCAGGGTCATCATTATAGTTACCACACAAGCCACAAGTATTGTTGAAGTAGGAGCTGGGAAGGGAGATGGAAGCATAGTGCTGCCCATCATATGTTACCAAGAGACCAAAGTCAGTTTCTAAGGCAACTGCAAGACCAGACTGGTACACCTTAACAGCCCCTAACTGGAGATGGACAGGTAGAGTCTTCAAGAGACTGTCCACCTGAAACCATGAATGAGAACTGCGTAAGTTTAACATTGATTTTGTAGGCCACTTTACCTTACCATTTTACCTATTATGTAAATTATGGCAGAAAGATGAGGGACAGAAACTCACCTGTACAGTGCCCAGAGTTCCTTTTGGTAGCATAACTCGATGGCCATACACCTCCACAGTGACATCTTTCAACCAGGACACAGAAGTCATACCACGATTTTCATTCTTAGCCTCAACACTGAAAAAAGGGAGACCAGGCACCTCCCAGCATGGCCGAGCCAGAAGATAAGAGCAGGTACCCTGTAGGAATGGAAAGAGTAAAAATGGAGATTATATCATAACATTAAATGAATAACTTGCTTATTTTATTATGGGTTGCATGTGCAAAGCAAGAATATGTCCAGACCAGCACATGCGCAACAACTCAGGCAATACCTTTTCTAAAATCAGGCACATTCAGTCTTACTTGGAAGTGGTAAAGAAAGCCATCAAAGGTGTGATAATGGGGGTCTCCAAACACCACACAGGTGCTGGTTCGGGTGGGCTGGCAGTAGTATGCTCCCTCTTGATGTTCACACGTCTCCAGCTGGCCACATGGAGCCTCCTGGCAAATTACTTCATTGTCCAAATCCAGACATCTGCAACGCTGAGAACACTGGTCTGACAGCCAGAACACCTCTCCACGTCGATAAAACCGCCCTGAATATGAAAAATGAGTTAGGCCGGATTTATACTTCTGCGAGCTCGGCAAAACGTTGTGCATCGACACTTGCTCAGGGTGAAGTCTTAATACTTCCACATAATGTGAGCATATCCTCTAGAGGGCAGTGTCACATGAACCACACCAGAATTTACTGAATTAGACAGTAAAGAAAAGCCAAAACAAAGATGACTTCCATATTTCACTGTAGGAAAAAATAAATAAAATACAACACTGGTATAACTTTGTTTTGAAAAGCCCTGGGGGAAAAAGAAACCTTACATTATTAAATACAAACCAAGTGAATTCCCACCAAAAGCATTCTGAAGCTCTTTCACTCATCTTAATTCAGAAGTATGAGCAGAATTTGTACAAAAGCACATCAGTTTATCCAGTGTTTAAATCCACAGTTCTATCAATCATGGAATGACGGGTGCTGTAGTTTTCATTTGTATTGCTGTGGTTTACATACATTATCTATTAGCAGTCTGTTAGAAGACAGAGACAGTGTGTGATACTACAGGGTTAAACTGGTTAGTATAACAAACTATAGCCAGTATAAAGCCTTGCACTTTAAATTTACATATAAAACAAAGTCATAATTGGAGTTTTCTGCCATTACACAATAATGTGATCATATCAACTTGTGTGATAGAGGAGAAATTTTATTAAAGACACCAGTCTTCAAAACACTTTTATACTCTTTTAACTCTTTTAATAAGATTTTTAACAGACTACACTTTCAGAAAGCAGCTGGAAAGTCCTGGATGTGATGAGGGAAATTTTTTCATTTACACCTTTTGTTTTTAGCATTTTATTGTTTGCACTGCCGATGTATTTTGAACAATATTACTCTGAATTAAACAATATTATTCTGAATTTGATCAAGCCCATGAAAGAAATACTAAAACATCTAAGAAAGTAACCAGACACACCTCTCCACAAACCAGTGTTCACCCAACATATAGCACTGCAGAGACATGCTGCATTCGATGTGAAGCTGCAACATGTAATTCCCTTACAACCAGTAAAAACCACTGAAAACACCCCCCTCAACTTGCAGTTTAAACTAGTCAATGTGAGTTAGTCTTCTCAACTACCAGTTCCTTCCCCGTTTACGGAGTGACATCAATCAACATGACCGCATACACTGTGAACAGTGTAAAGTACTTTTAAATTAGTTAATAGCAGTATTGGCTTTAGATCAGTTAATATACAGACACAGTACTTGGTTAAATCTATAACATTGACCATACTAATCACTGTCTTGAGGAAGTAATCATCAACATTAGAGTTAAGACTAATGTAGTTAGTGAGCAGCGTTTGCAACAAGCGCTGCTTGCTATTGTCCACTGGCTAGCTTGTTGCTAAGCTACTTGCTATTGTCGGTTGTTGTTGTAGTAAAAGGCCTGTAACTGTAAAAGTTGGGTTAAAGTAACTTTTTATAAGTTTTACATGCTATGACAGAGCAAGCAGTAGATATTCTGTCATGGAGGCATGTTGTGTTATATGCAGAAATAACGTGTGAGGCTTTATCCCAGCTGTAGTGCTTTTTATTGGCCAGTTCAATCCTGCACGAATGCACACTTCACTTTTTCTTTCAGACCCACAGTAAAGACACAGTGTAGGTCAGGGGTATCCAATGTTATCCAGAAAGGGCCGGTGTGGGTGCAGGTTTTCATTTTAACCAAGCAGAAGCAATACCTTATAGTCTATTGAAAGTCAAGATCAATTAATTAAACAGGTGTGGCTCCTGCTTGATTGGAATGAAAACCTACACCTATACCAGCCCTTTGTGGACAAGATAGGACACCCCTGGTGTAGGAGACCACAGCAACTCAATAAAAATTAAAACTACCGCATCTGTCAATCCAATTGAAAAATTTGTGGATTTAAACACTAGTTAAATTGAAGTGCATCAATACAAAGGTCACTCATACTGATAAATACAAACAAGTAAAAACAGTTCTGAAATATTTTTGGTGAAAATTGACTTGGTTACTTGCTGACTTGACTTAGATCCTGACATGCTCACAGAGACAGCCTCGTAGAAGTATAAATCAGCCCTAGCATTGTCTCTGCATCTTAACCCATAATCCCCCACTCTGTGTCACAAAAAAAAAAAAAAATGCAAATATACATTAACACAGGAGTATAAACCAGGTTGTAGTGTGCTTATAGTAAGTCATTTATTAACCTTTTATAATGCTTGACCTGACATTTTAAAAACCCTTGGACTCAAAGAAATAAACAGACTTCAACAGACTTCAACAGGAAACTGGAAAAGAATCATAGATCCACCCCAAGTCACCAACACTCACAAACAAACTTTACTCAAACAATTAGATATTCGAGTATTACAAAATTGTAAAACTTTTAATAAACACATCCTAAAAGAAGGGGACTGTTCACATTTTTAGACATTATCTTTTTACCATTAAAGCTGCAGCCATTGGCTGGGTCAATCTGTTCGGTGTCAACACGGAAGAACCAACGACCAGGCACGTTGACATTTGTAGTTTGCTCAATGTTGACCACTTCATTTGTGCGGGAACCAGGCAGGTTGAAGAAGTGACTCACATCTCCACCATTGAAACCTGACTAGAAAGGTCAATAATGTCCGAGACATCAGACACAAGGCACCATAAACCTCTGATTTGCCTCCAAGGAAATTCAAAAGCAAGGTTACCTGTGCAGTGGTTCCTCCCAAGCCAGTCAGAGGATCTCCCCCGCTAGCTGTCCCTGTGGTCCATGTAATTTCTCCAAAGTTAAACATGGCAAAGTGGACCATGCCATCTGAGATTAACACTGCCTGGAATGTATTCACCTGTTACAAATAAATTTTTTTTTTTAGATTATGTAAGTACTCATTTATGTGGCACCAGATCTATATGTGTCCTTTCAAAATGAAAGGTTAGGCATGTGAAATAATAGGAGTGTTCCTCCTTTCTTTACCGGTGTTGTCTGACTGCCACCGTAGAATGTGACCTGGTTCCAGGTGGCAATAAAAGCCCAGGTAGCAGTAAAGGATGGCATGCTCTTGATATATTTCCTGACATCCTGAGTAGCTCTTGCTAGGATCTCTGGCTCTGTGGTCTCACGATAGTACACATCCCCACGGATACCATTGTGCACATCAGCCCATAAGGGAGCAATAAATGACCGACTGTCACTGAGGGGAAATGGCTCAGGAGTAAACTGGCTCACCTGAACGTTGAAGGAGATTACGCCATTGTTGTTTACCTGTGTTGTAAGAAGCATGGAGTAAATTAATATAAGTGTTGATTAGTTGGATAGTTAGATGAACGTGTTTGTACTTAAGAAGAATGACTGGTGGTCATGTGTAGGTGGACTGACAGTTGACTGATATTTATTTCTACGAAATATATTAAGATATATTAAGATTATGCACATTCATGATAACGATAGTTATCTACAATGGATTTATATATATATAATATAAGTATTAACCCATATAATATTAATTTGAAGTAAGATCTATGCCTATAAATAATTTTTTCATTGTTGACTCACATATAGAGAGCGGTAGGGGATGTTGAAGAAGATAAATGGAATTAATAGAGAAACTTCTGTTGAACTGCCATCATCCATCTTGGGGGTTTCTGTGTCCCTATGAGCTGGTCCAAAGGGGTAGAGGATATCCTGAGAGAAAGCTAAGAAAGAAAGAAAAGAAAGAAAACACAAATTTAAATTTAAACAGATTTTGAATGTATTTCCTGGGTAATCTGAGAGAGCAGTTATTCATAGCTTGTTTTATTCACTCACCAAACTAATGATTATGCCAAGCATTATGCATTCAAATACCAGCTTATGTGTGAAATGAAACGGCCCATCACAAGATTTGGTCCCCAATTGTTTAGCCAAAACTTATTGCAGCAACACAGCCTGATATAATTATTGTTACACAGCAGTTAGTTCCAGTCCAATAATTTGATTGGACAAGCAACATTCCAAGAGTGCTGATATTTAGTATTACCACACTGGTACAGTTCCCTATTTGTATCATTCCCGCAAGTCTGTGTTTGCTATATAAAATTCTAATTCTAGCAATCGTTTGTTATATTGAATCCATTACTACACTTACTACGGGCTGTCAGTCAGTCTGTGCAGTGCATGACAACACACAGCGCTCTATCCAGCTATGACCTCTTTGGGAACTATTTTTGTTGGTGGAGCAAAATTAAACAAAATATTTGGCCATATTGTGTCTGAAATGTCAGTTACTCAATATTATTCTCTTGTTTATAGAACTGTTAAGTAAAAGCAATATCATACTTGCAGTCGTGCTGTTGTACGGAATATCAGCACGACTATGATTACCTGCGGCACTCGTGCCTACAGCCGAATTACAGTTGTAGTGATATTTCGTACACTCTTGATCATGCAATATTGCTTGATTATCAATAATTATTCAGATGAATATTATTCAGATTCAAGATGCAAGATGGGTAATAAATTAAATAGGAAGAACTAGAATAAGCAGGATGACTCACCTCCTCTGGGAGCAAGAGTGCTGAAAAGCTGGAGAAGAGACACTAAAGTGCTTGTTTTGACCATCCTAAAGACCTAAAGCACACACATGAAATTTAGCTAATTTAGCTGTTTGAGCTAAACGATGACAGCATAAATGATCACAAAAATCACAAATTTCTGTTATGGTAGTAGTAGCATTCCAAATGCCGTTATTCTTTTTAATGACTGATGTCAGTGATTTTAGTTTAATAATAGCTTATATTACACAAGTGAATTGAACTATAAACTACAAAGCACATTAAGAAGACAAATAAGATAAGTTCAACCCCACTCTAATCTTCCGTGGTTTTAAGAGTGGTCTCCCAGGCATCCCATGGGTCTTCACCGCCTTCTCTGTTCCCTGCCATGGTGGGCCTGTTGGCCCTTTGCTGAAAAGGTCCCATTATGTGATAGTGAACAATGTGCAGGGATCACATTCACCAGCACTACTGTGTTAGTGGGCAATAGAGGAGCAGTTCTAGGCTTCTACACTGCAGGCGAGCCTGTGGCGGGGAGTCAAACTCACTGCTCGTCGTCATTTGGAGGGTCTGTTACCGGTGTGTTTGTGTGGTATGTCTCATTGGCTTTGGAGAGGGGACGTGAGCAGTTCAGCTAATGGGTCTAATTGAGAAGGCTTGAATTGCCACAGTCTTTTCGACAACCTGAGGCGCTCAAGTTTGAATTTCAGTCCCCTTGAATTTAAAGACCTTTTCTCCCAAACCTTTTGATGGTCTCCAGGACATGGAATTTTGTATTTTTCTAATTTGAACCAATTTCTACTAACAATGTAATATTCCATAATACATATCTAGATGAAAGATCCAGATCCTACTTAACCATAAATGGATAGATGGAAAGAGCAAAAATAGAGGAATTCTGTTAACTCTGACTCAGCTGACCAAGCCCTTTGGTGGATATTATGTTACAAATACATGGCTTCTTAGTTTACCACCCAGACAATAAGGAGTTAAGGGTGGTCTCACACTGAAAACACATTCACTTCACCTTTAACCCCATGATGACCAAACATGGATTATCTCATAAGTGCAAGTGTGAATTGTTCGGTGATTTGTTCTAACTGATTACATCTTGTAGATGCAGACATTAAAATATTTTAAACTTATAAAACTAAAATCAGAAATATGTTTTATTTCAGGCTACAAAGATTATTGTTCCAGGAAATTATTTTTTTAGCGCTGTGCAGTCTACACAAAAATGCACTGATTATAATTAAATGGATGTTCAGGTAATTAATTGGTCATTTTATTAGTGAATTTTTTGTTAGTAAAATAACTTCTACAAAAGCTGAAATACTATTTTTTTATTACTGGAAATGTCACAGTGAAATTGGTTATGCTATTTACAATTGGAATAGATTCAGCATCAGCATGTTTTTGTACTCCATATAAGCTTTAAATAAGCAACTAGTCTCCAGGGCAATTGATGATTTTTCTGCTCTAACCCACATCAACCTGATAATTATCTGGTGAGGTAAAGTCTGTATTTGAGAAGAAAAATCTACAAACTTTGCTAGACTCTAGGCACTCTTGGCCTGAAATGTCTGTAACTCATATACATCACCAGACACTAGGCATCCCTCTTGGTGACCTCATGTCAGGCCTGTAATGTGGCTGGGACATTTTTGGCCCTGAAAAGCATTATAGTGGTTATAGTGTTTTTTTTTGTTTGTTTGTTTGTTTGTTTGTTTTAGATCACTGTCTTGCTCAAGAAGATTCTTTGCCTTGCTTCTGTACCTTCTGCAAAAGTCACTTAATATTGATTTATATGCTGTTAAATTAAACATTTATGCACATTAACTTTACATTCATCATTAATGAATGTAAAGTTAAAATTACATTCATCATCAAATCCTATGTTATAGAGTAAAAAAAACAAAAAAAAACAATAAAAACTGCATAACTGACTGAGTACTATATGGTCTATAAGACATTCTGTTACTCCTTGGTAACAGAGTAGGAAAATTTGTTGATAGCTTAAAAGCTATCACAATTCCTCATATATATCAAGGACAAGTGACATTAAATCAAAACAGATCTAATTAGCATGTAGCCACTGGAATCATAGGATTTATTATATAAATGTCAGGGAGTAATTTTATTGATGCCAGAGTTGCTCCAGCAGGCAGAGTAGCGACTCCCCTCATTACAAATGACTACAAATCCCCACCTTCCAACATAACTGAAACTTAGTCTTCCAGAGAGCATGTGGTGTGTGGACCACATGGTCATGTGTGATGTACTCTGAGATGAAACCGACTACAGGTGAAACCAGTGTTTGGTGGAAATCCCAAGTGCACCACAAGAGATTGTGAGAAATGCCAGAGGGGTAAATCCATCTCTCCATCTCTCAAACAGGGTTTAGTTGGCTAACCCCATGAGAAACTGATCTCTAACAAGATGTCTTCTTGACAACAGATTAAGACACACATCAAAGCCAGAGATAGATGTTATCAAATTCACTGGGCTACTTATTGTCAGATACACCGATGATTTACTTATTCACACATTAAGTGTGATCCCAAACAGCAGAGAGGAAAGGGATAAAAAGAGAAGGAGAACCTGAAGCTGAGAACCTGAGTCAGGGATAAAGAAAGGCAGGTAATACTTCTTAGAGGCTTGTCTTAGAAGTCTACAGCATCACCAACCTATTGCTAACAAGTTAAACAGTTATGACAGGAATATGACAAAAGTTGGTATCAACTCACCTGTCTTCAAAAGACAAGCTCAGCACCTCACCTGTGGCATCAGCCTTCCAGTCCCATCAAACTGGGTACCATCCACACTGTTTTAGGAGTGGACAGGTCCTGTGCTGGAACCAGGGAAAGGGGAGGGGGAAGGCACCCAAGAAAGGCTTCCTTAAACCCCCTCACGCAAGAGCACTCTGCAAGTCCAGGTATGCAGGATTACAGAGGAGAACAAGACCAGCAAAGCAAGCCCAATCCGAGCCTACGGCGTGTTTTGGCTTTTGGCTTAGAAAGCAAGAGATTTGCAAAAGTGATCTCAAGATGAGAGAAGAGAGAAGTGTTTTTGTGTGTGTGTGTGTCCCTTTAGTGGTGAGCTGGAGAAGAACTGACAGAGGCAGGCTCTAGCTTTTAGACTGCAGATAGTGTTAAAGTTAATCTGAGAGTGTTTTTGGGGAAGGGGGGAGACAGGAGATGGAGGGGGGTGGAGATGAAGAAAGGGGTGAGACTTTTCAGATGAGGGAGGGAGAGCAAGAAAGAAGAAAAAAGGAGGGGGGGGGGGGCTGGCCAATGATGGTATATGGTAGGTAAGCAAATAAAAGGAATATTAAAACTGTCCGTACAAATATGGTTCCTGAAAGAAATAAGTTTTTGGAGCAGTGGCAGTTTTAGCCTATGCCGGCTAGAGGAGAGGGGGTCAGATTGGGACCAGATGGCCAGATGGGACTCAGATTGGGACCAGAACCATAAGTTTACATTGCATTCTATTGTTCATGTCCTGAAGGCCAGTTTTCCTTAGTGCAAAGTGCTTATATAGATTTATAATAAACATCATCAACCAATTAATTTTAACATTTAAATACATGCAGTATTTTCCACATTATTTCACCATACTACAAATACCTTAAGTCTACACACCTTATAGCAGGCTCTGGTCCTAGACATTCTGATTTAACCCACACTAGTCTTGGATGGCAAGCACAAGACTTTGCAAAATAACATGCAAGAGAGTAGGTAATTGACTACTGTTTGCTATTTAGCTAATTAGCTACCCAGTAATAAAACAATTTTACACAAATTACACTTGACAAATTGTTAGGAACTGTGTTACAAAAATTTATGGGATTTAATTTGTAGTTTTGCACAATGTAGCTTTTGGGGTCTCTGTGGCAACTTTTTCCTTAAGTGATTAAGATATTTCAGTTTCCTTATTTTGAGTCCTTTCGCTACCAAAAATGCTCTCAGAAAAGTATTAATCTCTGTTGCCCACCCTTGGGTCATGTATTTACAAAAGAAAACAAGATGGGAAAAAATCTCTTTGTAAATATAAAGGAAAGGTGGCTAGAATTACAGCATTAACATGAGTCAGACAGATCATTCAGTGTGTGCGCGTGAGTCAACGACTAAGCGTATGTAAAAGATGTGTATGACTGCTCCCCATCCTGTTTGCTTGGTTCCCTACACTAATTAAGGACAGCCTCATTTGCAATGGCACACATTAGGCTGGGTCAGTCACCAAGGGAGCTGATTTCCATAGATCTGGTGCTGAGATAGAAACGAAAGGCGGGGAAATAGCGGGTAAATCCGTGGTGATAGGGTCTGGGAAGTAGATGGGAAAGAGATGGGAGTCAGATGCACCTTTGTTCACAGAGGGACAGTGGAGGTAACTAGAGACCCAAAAGGGGCTGGACGTGTGAAAATCTTCTGGACAGAAGGCCAAACCTGGATTCCCTATGTCCAACGTAGGAATCCCAATGGAGAATTCTGTTACACCTTGTTGCCTTGTTGTGTAAATGCACCCATATTCTTAACCAATCCATGCAAGAAGACAGAAAAGATGATAAAGAGTATAATGTGAGACGGTACGACTCGGCACTCATTCTATCCTAGCGTAATAGTATAAACAGAGGTAAGAGAAGAAGAAAGGGCACGAGAGAGAAAGACTGTGATTTCTATCTTTTCACTATCTTGTCTTCCTTATGATGTAATGAGTTTGCTAATAAGACATATCAGCCCATGTCTTTTCTCTCCATCTTCCTCCCATTCTCTTGATTCCCTTTTCAGAACATTTGCTTGGTGATTGTGCAATAGGTCAGCTCAACTGGGATAGCTGTGTCATCTGAACCAGTTTCTGTCTCACAAAGAAGAGACTGTGACATGCTTGGTGATAAGCACTAACACCACTGTTTGGGTATAAGAGTCAAATGCCCAATAAAATGCAGCTACAAGTCATCAGTCTTACCAACCACCTGCGAACCAGTCCAAGCAGATTCAAATAATACTGACTGAGTTTAGCATACTGTCAACAAGCACAATGAAGAACTGCAGAGGTCCTTTGAACCATTTCCATGGGAAAGTGGTCAGATGCACTCAGGTTCACCAGTGCTGTCACAGAGTTCTGGTAGGTCTACCAGGCTTGAGCTTGGAAGGGGTAAAAGTCCTGGCCCATCAGCCTTCCCTATCCATCTGTTGCTTACTTGTTGGTTCTTTTTTCTTTCCTTTCGTCCACAATGTCAAGCTCCTTTCAGGTAACCTAAGCCTCCCCAAAAATTACTCCCTCTCCTGGCCACACAATGAGCCTCCTTCAACCCTCGTTGTCCTTCCGCAGCTTTGTGCAGAGGGTGGATCAGGCTACCAGCAGCCTAGCCAGAACATGTTTGCTCCTGGTACAGGGCAAGGCAAGAAAAGCTTTCTTAAAGCCCCCACCATTCCAAAACACACCAACTCTCACAGCCGCCTCCTCTGTGACCTTTCTTTTGAGATCAGCCCCTGCTTTCATGGCCTGGTAACTGCTTGTCTGACTCTTACACTTGATATCCCGGCAGTTCACCATGTTATTTGGTGTTGCCAAGCTGATGGTGAACTCTGACTGCTGCTTTACTCAGGAAAGCTTTTGCTGCCTGATAGTGAACCCACTACGGATGTGAGAGTTTTTAATCTGGGAGAATGAATGGTGTGTGTGAGGTTTGCCAAATTTAGCACGTGTGACTCACACCTGTGGGCGTGACGGGGTAGTCCAGCCCTTCTTAGCACCTCTCAGCTTAGTGACACCAATTAAACCTGATTATTTTTTTCAGCCAAGTTGTTGTAGTGATCCAGGTAACAGACATGCTGGAGTACTGGACAGGATCCAGTTGGATAGAGTTTGCCTGGGCTCTGGGGTAAGCTCTTTGCTGTGGATAGACTCTAAAATGCTACCACAGCTAAAACCACCTGCACTGTTGAGAAATAAATGGCAATATATTGCAAGCACAACTGCTAAGACTTTAAAAAATTCCAATACTGATAGTATCTGTAATGATTACGGATGGTCGATAGGGAAATATTTACTCAGAACGCCCATCATAGATATAGGAAACCTAGATGCTGCATTGGACTTACCGTAGATTGACATGTTGATGGTGCCAGATAGTCATTAAAGTCATACCCATTATACTCACTTTGAGTCCAAGGCCCTAAGAAGAAATCTTGGCATAGCACTATCTTCAGTTCTTAACTTTAGCAGCCATATCATAGTAATAACTAAATAAGTTTTCCACCAGTGGCAGCTCAACCATACAGGCAGGTGGGGTAGAGCCCCAGCAGAAATGTGTGTGCACCACAGTGACCTTGCAGAAATGTGTGTGCACCACAGTGACCTTGCAGAAATGTGTGTGCACCACGGTGACCTTGCAGAAATGTGTGTGCACCACGGTGACCTTGTTTCTGTTTTCTAATGACCAATTATTTCAGCTGGTTTCGGGTCTTTTGTGTGAATTTTGATACTGATTATAAAGTGATGCTGCTTATATACAAATCATGTAATGGCCTGTATGATTCAAAAATCTCTGACCTGCTTGAAAAATACAAACCTTGCAGGCCTTTAGAGCAATCAACTTCCAGGAACTATCCCCAAACTGCAGCCATTTTTAGATCAAGGATAAACACAACTGTATTTGAATTAAGACTCTCAGGCTTGCAGTTTATTTAGCTAATTTAGTTGTACTATTTCTAATTTAGGCATTTTACTCATGATGTTTATGATTTTCTCTTAGTGATTTTGTCTATCTTTTTGTATTTATTATCTTATTTTTGTAAAGCACCCTGAATGTCATGTGTATGAAATATTCTATATAAATGAACTTGCTTGCTTGTGATTTTATGCAATCTCGTTAAATTATTTGAATTTAAATAATTCTAGGGGTGTCTGGTCTGATTTATTATAATCACTATTAATTTTATTTACATGTGTAGAAGAAACAAAGGTATCAATTGCAGTAAAACGTTTTCATAAGATTGACAGGTCTTGATTCATGTTCATTTCATTATCCTATATTGCTCTGGTTTGCTGCAGGTTCCAGCAGTTAGACTCAATCAAATGATCAACAGTGCATATATGTACTGTATATTTACATATACATTCTCTGCAATCTGTGTATCCATAACATTTGGAACATAGCAATTTTTCTCTGGTTTTAACCTCTGCATTTAACCCATCCAAGTGCACACACACAGTAGTGAACACACACCCGGAGCAGTGGGCCATTTTAGCTGCAGCGCCCGGGGAGCAGTTGGGGGATCGGTGCCTTGCTCAAGGGTCTCACCTCAGTCATGTTATTGAGTTTGGCAGAGAGCGCTGGCCATTCACTCCCCCCACCTACAATCCCTGCCGGACCTGAGAATCAAACCCACGACCTTCGGGTTCACCTTCGGGTTACAAGCCCGACTCTCGGACCATTAGGCCACGACTGCCCCCCTGACTGATGTGGCACAGGCTTTAACATAAAAGTAGTTAGCAGCAACAGCTAATATGACATCTACATTTCTTGTACGTATGGGGTATTTATGGTGTCTTTCTTAAGAGGATTATTTGGTTATTGCAGAACCAGTTGGGGTTCTGTGTGATGGTGGCTTTTTCTGTGGCCAGATGACACAACTTTATAGACATACAGCACATAGCAATTGAGGAACTAGCAAACTCAGTGGCGATGATGTATGATATTAACAAGTTGTGCATCCATTCAAATGTGAAAATGTCAGTTTATCTAGGGAATTAATGTTAGCTCTCACAAATAAGATCTTGCTGGATTATTTGTTTTTGTTTGTTTGCATCTATACAGAAAATCAATTAAAGTATTCATCTACTGGTATCACACATGACGGCTAAATAAAAATAACAGCACAAAAATTCATGAACACTGCAGTTGATTTACATTTATGACAACCCTTGTTCCACACACTGAGCAATACCACCAGTCTAAAAAGACCTGTCAGTAACACATTAGCACTTAATCCCTTTTCAACAGATAATCAACACTCTGGGTTTGGAACATGGCGAAAAGATTCTGAATAAAGCAAATAGACAATCAGAGACAGAATTAGGACTGATCTAATGAGCTACCAAACTGCAAGACAAGGGTGACTCGCATAATCAAAGGATTAGGGGAACATTATTTCAGATGGAACTCAAACAGCAGTGGTAGGACTTGACACAAACATTGATTAAGCAACAGTAAGATGCAACACTAATGAGCTGCTTACATCGAAAAAACCAATTACAACACATGGGATGTGATATAGCAATAATGATTTATCCATGAGACAAAAGATGCTACACTAAGAACAAAGCATGTAATAATATCCACACTAAATTTATGCACTAAGGGATAGCATACATAGTCTGTCCATATAGCATTGCTAGTTCAGCCAGTTCAGGATTAGAGCCACTTTGCTGGGAATTGAGGGTCGAGGCATGGTAATCCAAAACCTAAAATGTAAAGACTGGCATGAATTGACCATTTTAAAACTGACTTTGCAGATGACTCAGTTGTCAGTAATGATGTACTGTCCACACATACATGTTCATAAATGTTCATGCAGTTGTACATTGTATGACAAAAGCAAGTACATAACAAAAATAAGTATCACCACATGACTTGGCTCAAATGCATGTGTCTAGCCTTCTTCAAAACACATGCAAGATAGTATAAAGCCTGGATTTTCTTTATGTATCACAACCAAAATCATATATTCATAAAACAAATATGAAAAAGTTAAAAAGTTTTTCTTAATTTTTTTAATATTCCATTCTTTAAAATCTGTGTTACACATAAAATTATACCAAACCAATAAAAAGCACTTTTTTGATAAACTCTTTTTTTTCCTCAATATGTGACTTACATTACTGAGCCCGCAGCCTAAATATACTGTGGATATTGTAATTATGTCAAAAACCTTAATAAATAATCTACCTGAATAGCACAATAAATACAACTGCTGAAGGATTGCATGCCAAATTACAGCAGTTTTATTCATGCTGGCCCATTTTTCAGTGTGAGCCAACTTTGACTAACACTAACTGGACATATCAAGTCTTACTTGTGCACCATTATGAGACAGGAAACTGACCAAGAGGACCAACAAATGCCAGAAAGCCTCAAAGGCATTTCTGCATAAATGGAATAAAAGGAAGGTTGCTCAGGCAAATGTATATCAAATGACTTGATTCTCATGTGATGTGAAGCTGAGTTCCACCCCATTGGAAACATTAAGTGGTCTTAATAAGGGAAGCTAGGCATGAGGATGTGAACTGCATGTGAAGAGACACATGAACCCAGAGAGGTTTCAGTGTGGTGGGTGACCCTATTGTAATCTAAGCAGGGAGAAAGCCGTCTTGGCTGTGTGACTGAGATGGTGTTACCACAGCCAGGGATCAGTGTATTCTGCAGCAATCAAACACAAACATGCCGTTGACCAAGCCAGTTCTGATCCATTCATCATATGGTGCTAGCCCCTAGGAAAAGCTAAGGCAACATTTCTTTCTCTAACCACCCTTGTAGCAGGGAGCCAGAATGAAGGTTAAGGGAATACTGTAGCTCATAGCATAAGGCCAGATCAGACTCACTAGATCAATATCACTATGCAAGATTTTATTAGCTGGATCTGAATTTAAAAATGAGTATGATTAAAACGAGAGATTTGTGAATTCTGTATACACTGAGATATATGTATATGTGTGAGACTGTAATACTTGTAATATAGGATTGTGTCTTAAAAATAATGTGTATTGTAGACCATAAGTGGTAAAAAATACTTGGAACTGCATGGGATTAGTTGTTCCTGAGAAGCAGTCTCATGCACATATGCATATTGTATGCGTAACGCAAGACACTATCAACGGGATGAGTTAAAACCTTTGAAAACTTGGTTATCTTTGAAAAAAAAAAAAAACACAAATAACCCTTCTCTTCAAAAGTAATAGTGTAGCAAGAAGAGAAGAGGTTATATCCCAATTCATAGTCTTTTTGGAAATGATTATTTCTGCTGGACAGCATTAGATCTCCCAGGTTCAACATGGTAAATGGTCAGCTTTTAGAGCACACAGCCCTTATCTCTCTGACTTCCTACAAGACAGGGTGACTCACTGATTTATAAATTGATTTGGAACTCATTTTTTACACTGGCTTTACTGGGAGATCTTTATTTGTATCTTCCATACCAACTGGTCCCTTTTTTAACCACTGTCTCTGTGATTATATCGCTTTATTCACTGACTCTTTGGCACTACCAGGATCTCATCACCATCCCGTATGCTGTAGGAATGGAGGGCTCGGGCTCCATACTTGAGCTCTTGAGGTGCTAGTGCATAACCCAGCTGCCTGTCAATGTAGTAGACGCGCATCTTGTTGACTGGCAGCTGGACCACAGGCCTGAGCTGCTTTTTGAGGTCAGCCACAGTCTGGTCCAGCCGGAGCTCCAGCTGCTCGATGTTGTCCCCAAAGTGCAGCTCAACCTGGGCACAGCTCAGTGGACGCAAATCCACGTCTGCCAGTGGTGCCAGGCGCCCATAACGGGCCACAAGATTGTGAAACCTGTAAGAGGCAAAAGAAACAGAGCAACTTGATCAAGACATGGAGTAGGACTAAGATGAATTAGATCATCTTACGGCCCAGACACAATAGCTTTTCATTAAGCAATTTACAGTGAGAGCTTTGCATCAAACTCTTTGGCTATGTTTAGTGCTAAAGTGGCTGTCCTTTATATTGTACCACAGAAGATACAAAATGGAAGATATTATCATTTTACCAGTGTGTTATCAGGAGCTACGTACTTTTGCTCTCACAAAAATATTTCTCACTTCTTCTTGTAAATGATAGTATTATAAAACCCTGTGGCAAAAGTATGGGTAAACTATATAGCCAAAGGTTTGTGGACACCTGACCATAACAACCTTTTGAACATCCCATTCCATCCCATCCTATTCCCATTCGTTTGCTGTTATGATAACCTCCACTCATCTGGGAAGGCTTTCCACTAGATTTTGAAGCATGGCTGTGGGGATTTGCCCATTCAGCCACAAGAGCATTAGTGACTTCAGACATGAGCAAGGAGGCATGGGGTGCAGTCAGTATTCCAATTCATCCCAAAGATGTTCAGTGGGGTTGAGGTCAGGGCTCTGTGCAGGCCACTCGATTTCTTCCAATCCAACCTTGGCAAACCATGTCTTCATGAACCTTGCTTTGTGTACAGGGGCAATGTTTGTTCCAGTAAAGGGAAATCTCAAATCTACAGCAAAAAAAAAGACATTCTATACAATTATGTGCTTCCAACTTTGTGGCAACAGTTTTGGGGAAGAACCACATATAAGACATGTGATGGTCAGGTGTCCACAAACTTTTGGCCATATAGTGTACCTCTGAGAAAATATTTCAAATATATGCAAACAAACTGTCATCCTTGAAATAAAACTGTATTATATATAAATTGCTTTCAGTGTCCAGAACAGAACCTGTTGTTGCCTTTGAACATTTTAGATTTTATTGGGGTATAAATGTAAAATAAATTTTTCATCCCCAAACATGGGAAAAACCAGCGCTCCCAGCACAAACAAAATAGATGGTTGTTGACTTGCACAAGTCAAGTAATGGATATTAAAAAAAGGGATTCATCAATATCAATACTGGCATCATGTATCGGTTCAGTACCATGCTTATTTACTCGTAATCAAAGAAACGCTCCAGTGCCAACACTGTGAGGATGACTCACAGTTGTCAGATTGCTAGAGTTTAGTGTATTCTTGAGAATGCCAAGTTTCAAAATCAACTATTAGATGAGGAGGATGGCTGACCTGAGTGGAGGATGGCTGACCTGAGTGCAAAGGGCAATATCGAGCATGGTCATTAAAAAATGAGCGCAAGGTGTCGTGTAACCTTTGGCCGTTTGGAGGGGTTGCACAAAATAAACTTTTCCTGAGAGAAACCCACTAGTGTTGTTGGAACGATAATTGTTATAATGTGCACTTAATACCCATGGTAAAATACTGACATGGATCACTGGGTGCTTCTGTTTTGTGACTAATGGCCTAGCAGCGTCATATTGATGACATCATGAATTTTGTTATTTACCAGGATATTTCAGTACAAAACCAGGTTTCTGCAAGGCGTTTGGCCATCATTAGAACTTTCAACAAGATAATGACCCAAAAGCATCCAAATCAACACACAATGGGCTGAAGGAACACGAAATAAGTGTTTTGCAATGAACATATTAGACTGAGTTAAAGAAAACAGTCCACACATGCACACTTAATAATATAAATGCTCTGTATGGAGGAGTGGTTCAAGATCACGTGGTTCAACCACACGTCTCTAATTTTGTTAGACTGAAAAATGCTTAGTGCTGTTATTCTCTTCTGGGCAGGGTTCAGCAAATAATAACTGTAACCTTACTGATCATTTTCAAACCAGTGTGTACTTTTTTTTTTCACTGTTTATTATTAGCAAGGTAGCTAGCTGTCCAGCAACCATCTCAGTTACGTTGGCAAGCGAGGCAGATTGCCAACAAACCAATGTACAAAACTTAACAGGTAGTTTTGCTGCGTCACAGCTCCACGGTCCTCGGTTCGATCCTAAGGTTACAATCTGTGCAGAGATTCGCATGTTCTCTCTGTGACCATGTGGCTTTCTTCCCGGTTCTCCAGTTTCCTCCCACTTCCCAAAAAAAATTCAGGTAGGTAAATTGGCGACTCTAAATTGTGCATGTGTGTGCATGGTACCCTGCGATGGACTGGCATCCCATCATGGGTGTAGCCCAGTCTTCATAGGATAGGCTCCAGGCTAGGCTAATAAGCCATGTGTAAATAGGTTTTCATCACTAATCTGGTCCTGCTAGGATCCTGTTCACAGCCATTTCACAAAGAGATACGTTTTCTTGGTGTGACTACAGAGTCTGTATAAGAAACCAAAGGTACCAAAACTAAACAGAGACCTGACAATAAAAATCCAGATAAATAGATACTAAAAGCAAAGAATATATGGTAAGTATTGAAGATTCATGCCAAACACAAGAAGTCACCCAATTCAACATTTTAAAATGGCTGCTTGAGATAAAAGGAAAAACTTTTTAGTATATCGGAGCATATTTATGTCGGTGTGTACTACTGGTAGTCTATTTGTTTAACTGCTTTGCAAAGGACAATGTGTTCTCTTGCCATGAGAAAGTTTTCCCTAGCCCCCCCCTCCAAGTTCCTGAGGGTTTGTGGGAAAGATAAGAGGACAGCAGGCAGGAATGATTCAAAAAATCTAGGAAGGGGGGTTAGTTAGGGGGCTCTTTTTTGCTTTAAAGTGCTACAGTACCAACTATGCCAATCAAAGTAATTTCCCTCCCAGCCTGCCAAGAAAAGTGTCCCCACAAAGCGGAGGCTGAGCGTGGGTAGGTGCCTGCGGCTCCGTACCTTCACCATGGGAATACCGCTCCGTCCGTACAAAGTGCCACTCTGTCTAGGGAAAAAGGCAAGACTCACTCAAAGGTCTCATTTAGCCTGAGCTAAGCTCTCCTAAATGCAAGCGAAATCACATTGGCGGTGATAACACGTCCGACCTGAATTCCATCAGTGCACTGTTCTCTGATCAGCCCCAGAGATGAGACTGGACAATAGTTGGTGGAAAGCAAAGCAGGTTCATAGCAGGAGATATACAGTGAGTCTACTGTACGTACTGTAACACTGTAACTGATTGAACTTACAGAAAGGAAAAGAGACATAGACAGTGACTTGTCTCTTTTAATGAGGACACAACAATGACCCAAATGGTGGGGTTGGTTTTCAGCAAGATAGTCATAGAAGACTACCTGTGTATCACTGGTTCAAAATGTAACTTGTGTCGTATGGCTAGATTAGAAAGTATGATCAACTTAGGGTGACTCCTAAAATTCATTACTAGATATATTATTTCCATTAGCACTTTTTCTTGTCCTTGCCAGAGCTTTACATACACAGAGTAGATTGGCATCCTGAATAAGACTAACCATAATTTTTAGTGCATTGTGTAATGGAGTCAAGTCAATTATATTTATATAGGTCTTATAATAATAGACACAAAGCAGCTTTACAGGAATCCGGATGTAGATTTAGATCCCTAATGAGCAAGCTAGAGTTGACAGTGGCAAGAAAAAACACCCTAAGAGGACATGAGGAATAAACCTTGAGAGGAAACAGACTGGGTGACATCCAGATGATTACAACATACATTTTTAAGTAGAGGTCTTCAAGTATCCAAGTAAAATTATCCACTGAAGAACAGGTGAGTATTGGGCATAAACTGTGCAATCTTCAGGGTATCCAAGTGGGACCATCCACAGTAGTGTGCATGTGGGTCCATTCATGACAATCAAGGATGTATGACACAGGTTCGGAAACCACTGAGAAATCACATTAATAATGTTGGAGTCATTGAGATTTGTTTATGTATTGTTCTGTAATATTTACTGTAGATACCATGTACACCCTAATATAAAGAGTCTATGTGTACATCTAAAAGTCAGTGTTTGTACAGACACTTTGATAAATAACTACTTAATCTTTATTCTCTTATCTTTGATAATCACTTAATGCAGGGTGCTCTGGACATTCCCTTCTTCTCTTCCAGCCATCTTTTTCTTCCTTATCACGGCTGCTGGCCACTGCAAAGCTATGGTTACTCAGTTGTCATAAAGCCTTGAACCCGCTTTCATTTCCATCATATTCTCCTCCCCTCAATCCTTTCTTGTTCTGCCACCCCTCCCATCTTTCATGCACCTCATCACTCTTCTCTTTCTCTTCACGGATCTAGCTGTGATGTCTATTCCCACAGCTGGGGTTTTGGGTTCTCAAAGGCTGGTGGACGTGTGGAACCCTTTATCTTCAATCTCATTAACTTCATTCAATAACTCTTTACCTCTTTCCCACCTCTATCATGCAATCAGCATTTATCGTGCTGACACAAACAGGTCCTCGCTCGGACCATCTCCACCATTCTCTCTTGACAAAATCTCTCTTTTTGTTAGCACAGAGACAGGCTGCAGTAATCTGGGCAATAGGTCTGGAAGGTCCTATATCAGATTGCCTCTCCATTGCTACTTTCATTTCTCAGTTCTTGTTTTTCCACATGGTGTAACTAAATTACTCTGCTTGAGAAATCTATAGGGCAAGGGCCTGTCCTGTGCTACTACTGTGCACACCACTGACTATATCCCCTCAAGTTCACAGAGATAACATAGCCATGGTTATTTGGGCCCAGACTTCGACTAAGCAACCATGGCAGAGGCTGAGGTTACAGAGCCTTTCAAGTTTTCTCCACTTCCTAAACAGTAATTTTTACAGCATGAAATCAACTCCTGCAGAGCTAAGTAAAGGTGGAGGAGATTTAAAAAGTCACTGCTTTAGATTTTACTCTGTCTGCTGCTGGTCTGTTTCTAATGTCATGGTCATACACATAATGGTATATTTGTAGCTAAATTGTGGCTATATTAAAGGTAAACTGGTCTTTCAATGTCACTCTCTCTCATTTTCTCTCTTTTAACAGGAGGACTGATTACTGCTTTGACTTAAACCCTATGGGGAGGGCAAGCTGTCTGAATCAGTAAGAGGCAACCTAAACTCACCCCTAGTGCTACCCACTAGAATCTGCCATCCCTTTGCCTCTTTTACCAAGTTTAACCTTCACTCCCCTGGGAACCTTTCCATGCTGTGGGATGGAAAAGAGAGAATGTCAGAGAAAGAAAGAGAGATGAAGGCCAATCAATCTATTTCTGTGTTGAATGTCACAGAAATGTTAACTCACAAGAAATATGAGACTGAATACAGCCCTTGCACTGAGTTGTACTAATTACATAAAAGTAGAATTAATCTGAAAAGTTTAACTGCTAAAATGAATCAGATTATATGATTAGTTGTCAATGTCATTAATAGCACTGACTCATACAGCCTTTGCTTTGTTAAATAAAACCTATTTATTACACACCATTATCACATCATTATTTCATATAGAGCTTTCCTTAGCACTTAGGGCCATTCACAATTCCAAGTCCCTCCTCCCTTTGCCTACAGGAATCCCTGTGTCAGAACGCTTACACATCTTCGTCAATTCATTACATGAGTGAATCATTCAAAGAACTGAGGAAGAGAGAGAGAGAGAGAGAGAGAGAGAGAGTGATTCACTAATCCAGCTTTCTTTAAAAAAAAAAAAAAAAACACCTGCCATTTCAGTCCCCTTAAAACCTTATAAAAGACTGTGGAGAAGAAGGAAAGGTGGACAGGAGTATATAGAGAAGGAAAAAAAGAATCAAGCTGCCACCTCGTATATCAGTTTCCTGGCAAGGGTATTCTGGCACAAAGGCGTCTTTGAGGAGGCAGAGACTGGACGCATTGTCTCTCAAAGGTTAGCCTCCTCTACAGGAGAGCGAGCCCGAGAAACGTCCTCTCCCAGGTTAAGCACAACACGGTGGGCTAAAGAACGTGGGGGATCCCTCTTCTTCTGGCTTGTGCTGGGCATCAGAAAATACCCCCAACAACAAAGAGATAGGGGGAAAAAGAGAGAAAGGAAGAGGAAAGGACATATGAGGGATGAGCACAAGACATCACCAAGCTAACTGGAGACCAAGCTGGTGGTTGTAAAGGAGATGATAAGGAAGAAAAATAAGTGCAACGTACTGAATTGCAGTGATGGCAAGCATTTTTTTCAGACACAGCCAAGGAGGCAAACACAAAGTGGTAAACGATATTGTATTTGTGTGTCTACATTACGCTTGTGTTCCTGATCTCAGGCCTGCTTTGAATGGATCAGTGCACACACAGAGAGCTGTGCTGAACAATAGCTCTTAAAGCTTTCCATTTTCAGGAGATGTGGATAACTGATAGCAACTGATCCACCTGCACTTCAGCTCTTCTGGAGTGGAGCTGTCACATTTATGGCCAGTTATGTTCTGTGTGTATCTGCAAATGTATTCAGGCACATTACGTTTGTAATAAATCAAATGTATTCAAATGTCTGGACATAAACATAGATTACACAAAGGACCAGAATAGACTAAATGATCATTGTCATTGTCACAGAAGATGTTTATTTAACATGTATAAGAGGAATAACACTTCAGGATGTGCAGTTATTGGCAATTAATCAACTTTGGGTTGGTTAGAGTAAATCCAGTAAATGCCAGGCCTCGTCACACCACCCCTTCTGTGATTATTTTCCCGATTGTGTTTGCTGTATAGACAATAGCTACAAACACTGCATTCATAACTGAAATTCAGGTGCATTATTATGTGCAATGGATATAAAGTCTACACACCCCTGTTAAAATGGCAGGTTGATGTAAAAAAAAAAAAAAAAAAAAAAAAAATGAAACCAAGATAAATCATTCCAACTAAAAATCTGTGGCGTGACCTGAAGCTGGCTGTGAACAGGAGATGCCCTCACAATTTGATTGATCTAGATTTTTGCAAGAAGTGGGAAAATATTGCCAAGTCAAGATGTGCCATGCTGATAGACTCTTACTCAAAAAGCATGAGTGGTGTAATAAAATCAAATGGTGCTTCAACAAAGTATTAGTTTAGGGGTGTACACACTTATGCAAGCAGGTTATTATAAGTTTTTTATTTTTCCTTTTTTCCCTAAAAAAGTTTCTGATTGTTTTTCACTTTATTTATTTGCAATTTCACATTAACGGTGGGAAAAGATCCAACATGATTTATCTTAGTTTCTTTCTTTTACTTCACAAAACCCTGCCATTTTAACAGGGTTAAAGACTTTTTATATCCACTGTATCTCAATGGATGAGACTGTTTGCTATGATCTTGATAATTCAAGCTTTGAAATAAATAAAAAGAGTAACCAGCCTGACAGTCAGCTAATGAGCATCATATGGTTATACAAACTTTGTGTGTGTGTGTGTGTGTGTGTGTGTGTGTGTAAAATGTACCTCTGTGGTAACTCATCCTCAGGACAGTCCAGGTGATAGCGGATGTAGAAGCGTTCAGCATCCTCTCTTTCTCCGTCTGTCACCACGCTTCCATTCAGAACAGTCACAGAAGGCAAACTGCAGTCCACAGGAGACATTTTGGGCATTTCTTTATATAGATAACACTAACAAGTTACAATTTAGCCCATGGAAGAACTTTGTCAGTAATGTACATTATGAACGCATACAATCTTCCAAAGGGAGAATCCTGTATGAGTGAATATGGTAATGAGATGGTGTATAAGAGTGCATGTGTATAAGAGTTGTACACCCACTGTGTTATCGTAAGGTATCGTCTCTCTTGGTCAGTGTAAGGCTGCAGTAAGGGGATGCCCATTAGACGAACCTCCCGAAGCTTTGGGAAGAAATTGAGCTTCTCAATGTCCTCCCAGCGATTCAGACCTAAAACACAAGAAAGGAAAACGTCAATCACCAATCTTTCAAATTATCCAATTGCAGTTCCATAAATTTGAAAATCAAGATTCTACTCAAATTACTCACGAGTGGAATTGTCACAAGGATTTTGTTCTGCATGGCTGAGAATTTTACTCTATTTTCCTAAACGCCTAACAATACACCATGAAACTTTATAATTTCAGAAAGTTAAATAATTGACTAGTTCACTGATTTTTAGTAATTATCAGTTTATAGTTACATTTAGTATTGATGGAACGATTTTCATCATGTTATCAGTTTAATTCATGTTATCACTTATGCTATATTAATTATAAACAGCTACTCCCTCACCAGGTTTTTTTTTTCTTAAGTTAATAAAAAAAAAAACCTCACCTTGTCATGTTACCAAAAAAAAAACAGGAAAATCACAAACTCTTCCTGTCCTGAAGACTTTCCAGTGGTGGAAAACTTACTGACTCTTACAAAGCGCTGACACTGGAGACTTCTTCCATAAATGTTATATAAATGTCACCTCACAGAAAACCTCACCACATAAGTGATTCTACAGACTTCTTTGGTTTTTAATTATTCTTAGATTATGTGGTATGTCCGCCATACAAATCCATGTCTATAGAGATGATAAAGTAGTAAAAATGAGCCCATTCATATAAACTTGATGATCTTGAAGTATAGTCAGCACTACTGTGATAGCTGCTGTTATAAAAAAAAAAATCAATGCCTTCTGCTCAATCAGATTTGAGAACTCATCATTGATGTGGTATAATATTACAAAATTATGTATTTTTGTAGAAGGAAAAGCATTTTCAATCCATTGCTATGTCGGGAAGCTGCTTAACTAACCTGAGTTGTGCAGGTTGATACTGTGCAGGTTAGGGAACAGGCACTGCAGTGAGTCCTCAGGCTCGTGGATGGAGGAGAGAGAGTTATTAGCGAGGATGAGCGATGTCAGACGTGGGTACAGGAGGCCCAGTTTGCGCACCTCGCTCCAGTCCTGCAGCAGATTATCGGTGATGTGCAGCAGGCGCAGCGATGGGCAGGGGACCCGTGACAAATTCACACACTCGTAGTCATTCAGGCACAGGAAGAGCTCCTCCAGTCTGCAGCAGAGATTACGTGATTAAGATGCAAACAGGAAACACAGACTCACAGGGTTTCTCACACTACTCCACGCACCTGTACACTAGTCTGAAACTGAGGTATAAATGACTCTCGCGCACACTATTCGACATACAGGGACACAAATGAACACCCAAATACACATTCAGGTATGGTAAGTAACATAATGTAATTAAAATAAATGCATACATTTTCTCATCCACACACATATGCAC
Organism: Pangasius sanitwongsei; assembly: GCA_037576675.1. NCBI lineage: Eukaryota > Metazoa > Chordata > Actinopteri > Siluriformes > Pangasiidae > Pangasius > Pangasius sanitwongsei. The sequence goes on along the minus strand of CM075029.1, from coordinate 8,619,282 downwards.
ACACACACATGCAGACTCTGTAGATTAAGGGCTTCGATTAATCCCAGAGAGCTCCTCACGTCAGCATACACACACACACACAAACAGGGATGGAGGTAGGATAGAGGAGTGCAAATTAAACATGGAGAGCTCTACAGGTTTTTCAGCATACACACTTGTACACTTACTCAGGGATCTCTTGCGTGAGCATGTGCACCATGTCCCAGGAGACATGTGTGTTGTTGAGGACGAGGCGGCGGAGGCCCGAGAAGGCTTCGGCGGCCACAGACTCCAGGCTGGAGCCCTTCAGAGGATTCATGCTCAGATTGAGAAAGTCCAAATGAGGGATGTTAGACAGAATCTTACTGATCTATAAAGGAAAACACATCAATAACAATAAAATTACATTTTCAATTACTTTCAATTATTGTGTACATTGATGTGTGTGATCCTTATGCTCTGCTCCTGCTTCTGTTCGTCTTGCTTCTTTCTCTTGGAGTTATTTGAACTTTTAATTCACTTTTGTGTTGCAGTGGAAAGTGTCAGTTGGAACCTTTTTTATGCTCTTCTCAAGACACGTGTTCACTCATACCCATTTGCCATATGCTCTAGGCGAGTTGCTGACTTGGTCCCAAATATATGTCAATATTTACATTAAAAAAGTTCTGCATATACAGAGTCAGGTTATGCACATGCCAAATTTTTTTTTTTCGAACAGAGGTGTCTGACACTGAGTTTTTCAACAGCATCTACACCACCGCCTTTAAACACAAGCACTTGATTTTAAACCCCCAAAAAATTGGGGGATAGAAAATGTGGACTGAAGAAGCAGATTGCGGTTTTTTTTCTTTTTCTTTTTTTTGCTGTCAAATGTGACACAATGTAACAAACGTAAGAGACGGTAAAAAATTAAACAAAAAGGAATATGAATGAGAAGACAGCAGGCATTGAAATAAACAGCTAATAAAACTCTAGTGTATTGTCAATATATTGCTGCATGAAAAGTCCTAGTTGTAATTATCACATTAATCACTGCAAATTTGGTTCAATTTAACAGTAATATTGTTAAGCCATATTATGGCTTCGACCCTCATTATCTGGCAGCTTATAAAATAGCATTTCATTGATATATATATATATACAGTCAGGTCCGGAAGTATTTGGTCAATGACAGAGTTTTTGTGATTTTGTCTTTATATACCACCACAATGGATTTGAAATAAAACAATCAAGATAGAAGTGTAGACTTTCAGCTTTAATTTAAGAGGTTCCACAAAAATATGGCATTTATCATTTAAGAATTACAGCCACTTTCAACAAAGTACCTCCATTTTCAGGGGCTCATTTGGCCTATTTGGACATTTGGACAAGTGACATAATTGTAAATATAACCATAATTTTAATACTTGGATAAAAATCCTTTGCAGTCAATGACTGCCTGAAGTCTGGAGCCCATGTTCTCAAAACTCAAATTCTGAGTTTCCTCCCTG
>CM075029.1:8575349-8594285 GCA_037576675.1 Pangasius sanitwongsei | reverse complement strand
GGTACCTTTTTGTTTTTGGGTTGTGGCCCGTGGGACCGTGGTTGGTCCCCCCAGTGGGCGCCCCCCCCCCCCCCCCCCCCCCCCCCCATGGCTAGTCACGGAAAAATCTGCTTGTCCACTTATACCATTTGAGTCCATATTGATACCAAAACTACCACTACCAGTGCATAAACATCCAATTATTTCACATCTCCAAGCAGTTTGGAGGAAGACCTCTCGTATTCTAGGGGTTGACCCTTTTTTAAGCCCTTCGTCAGCTATTTGGGCCAATCCAAAGTTGTTAATAGGTGGAACACCTGTATTATGGAAGGAAAGGATAGATAAAAATATAAATATTCTGGAAGATCTTTATGAAGATGATGCATTAATATCGTTTGAGAGACTTAAGCAAAAATTCATCTTTTCTAATGATCAGTTCTGGAGGTATCTACAAATGAGACATATGCTTACATGTATCTTTGCTTCACCCTCATATGCTCCCAGGGGTAAAAACAGTCTCAAGATGATCCAGAATATTATAGGTACTGGTCATGAGCCATCTAAATATTACTCCTTACTTATCAGTCAGATGGGCCAAAATATTAGATTTGCGGTCAAGATAATCTGGGAAAAAGATTTGAAGAATGGGGGAGGATCACTGGGAATTTAAAATTGATGTCCAGAGATATTAGAACACGTCTTATACAATTTAAAATCTTACACAGATTCTATTGGACACCCAGAAGGCTGTTTAGAGCAGGTTTTAAGGATAATTCTGAATGTTGGCGATGCCAGAGAGAAGAGGGTAACCTATTTCACGTTTTATGGCAATGCTATGAAATCCAGTACTTTTGGAGAGAGGTGCATGATTATATTTTAAAGATATCACAGACCCAGTATGATCTCTGTCCTAGTTTATACATGACCCTCGGCCTTTAAGTCATATTTAAAAAAACTGAATCAGAGTGGATACAGAGGTGCATCATGCTGGGCAGACGTGTGATTATAAAAAAAAACAGGAAATCTTCCGGAAGGCCTCCGATTTTTGAGTGGCTTTCGGTTTAGGACGGGTGGCAGCCCTTGAAAAACTCTCCTATAGTTTGGATGGGAGGATTGATATTTATTTTGAGAAATGGGGGAAATTTTGGAATTTCTGTAATCCATAGCGGTAGTAACATGCGACGAGACAAAATATTGGTCATAGTGAATTTTATTTAGCTCATAGTGGAAACTTGTGGTGTAGATACCCCGATGCCTTTTTTTTATTTATTTATTTTTTAAAATTTACATATTTTTTTACTTTATACTGTTGTATTTACTCACCTTTTATGTTGTCACCATTTAGTGACTAACGTTTTGTTTTATGTATGTTTTTGTGGGTTGTTTATATGTCACGTACGATTGTTTATACCGCTTTTGTCTGCAAATAAGAAAATCAATAAAGTACAAATCATAAAAAAAAAAAAAAAAAAAAGGTCAGGCAATGTGCAAACAGCATAAATTGGACTAGGCAAAGAGCAAAAAAACGAGGAAACCAGAAAAGACAATGCCAAAATACACAGCTTGGTAACAACTGCTACATGAACACAGCGCATATACGTCACAATGAGTGTGTGGGACGAGAGCCCTTAAATACTGTGGCTCTGTGATTGAGTCCAGGTGTTTGTGATCAGTAATCAGGTGAGTTTGAACATGCTGTGTGATGGGAGTTGGAGTCCTTGGCGGCCATGTTTGTAGGCCGCATGGTGTTATGGGTATTGTAGTTGGACGCCGATTCCGGTGTGGACATGACAAATATCATTTTTTTTTTTTTTCAAGTAATGTTTCAGAGAAGACTAAAATTCATAACGCAAATACTAAGGCTATGAAAGACAAGGATGAAACCAAATTCTCAACTCACATGATAGACTACAGCAAGTGTGTCTTGCAGTTTATGTTCATTTATTCAGCACCTGATAGCAGGTAGGTTAAAATTAATGAGTTTGCTGGTAACACTGGTGCCACACCGTTTGTGTGTGTGTGTGTGTGTGTGTGTGAGTGTGTTTAGTGTGTGCTTATATTATTACCATTAACCCATACAATAGAACTACATCACTAAAATCCAAAGAAAACAAGTGTTTACCTTGGCTTATATCATGTTTCTTGAGCCATTCACTAACAGGAAACAATTGACCAGTTGTTTACCGTGTCTATGCAATATGATGGAGAATGATAAGCTTATAGCTTACACACACACAAGCTATAGAGGCCCTGCGCTGAGCTATAAACAAAAAGTCAGGGGAAGCTTACAACATCTTACTCAACCCTGTGTGGTTATACAGAAATCAGTTGCAACATTAATATATACATATACTTTAACAAATTATAATCTTTCTAATAAAAAGGAAAAGGAAATGAATCTGAATCAGTTGAATCTGAATTATTCAATCGCTGAAAATAAAAGATCGACAGTGATGTTAAGTTGCTTGCTGAGTTGCTTGCTGAGTTGCTTGCTGAGTTGCTTGCTGAGTTGTGGTAGATCATATTTGCTAGTACTACTACACTGCATTATTACCAATTCCTTTTAAGGTATCTTCTGCATATGACTGATAGTTTGAACAGCAAATGCAAATAGAAAAACAATCAATTCCGACTTCAACATTGAAACCTTAATGGACTTCTCAGGACCTCAGTGACGAGATATAACATTAGCTGCTAATACAACATGATATTTAACACGAATAAATGTTTGCATACATTAGTGGGTTACTCTTAAGATTTAACTGAGGTACCATTGTGGTGTTACACTGTCTTTAAGAACTAATAATAATAATAATACTAACATTCCTCTGTTTAATAAATTAATGTCCCAGTCGACATTTTTACTTGAGACCCAAATAGTTGGGGACCCAAATAATGGTCCTATTTAGAGTATTTTAATTCATTCACAGCCACATGAAACTGGATTGTATTTGGGCTCAAAAAGCCACAATGTGGGTTTTTCTTTATTACAGGGTTCAGATAAGGCTTATGTAGAGTTCATTTGGGCTCCATAAGGGCCAACTACCCAGCTGTCAATATTTATGTTGGCTGGATACGGAAACTTTTTTGTGTCTTTGGACCGGGGGAGGAAACCCCCGAAGCACAGGGAGAACATGCAAACTCTGTGCACACAGTGCAGAGGCAGGATTCGAACACCCAACCCTGGAGGTGCCAGGCAAATGTGCTAACAACTAAGCAGCTGTGACTCCCCCACACACACACATACACACACACCCACACCAGAATGAAATCAGTAAATGCAATATTCTGCCTTTTCACTTTGGGGTGTAACCAGACTTCGAACCTTCGAACCTTAGAACCTTACCTATGATATGTGCAAAAGAGAAACATATTTCAGTCCAGCTAGACCTGTCATATGCAAACAGAACATTGACGCTGTGGACTGTGGTCACAGACGTATGATTGACAGAGGAAGTAAGTGTCATGCGCTCTTTTCACATGGACATCATCTGAAGTCATAAGGTGCCTGAAAAACAAATATGTTCCCATATGAGGACAGTGGACTCTCACGATATGAGTACAGCATAATTACACCAGGTTCCAGATATGTAGGATTGTGAGGTAGATAGAAAAGGATAGCAAGCCAGTTATGCACTGATGCTTGGCTTGACGTTTTCTGTCTGATGTTCTGGCTGAGTAATGAGTGCTCAGGCAGATTTGGAGATGTTTGTTGCGGGAAAGGGTGGTGACTGAGGCAGGGAGGGAGGTGCGGCTCAGGGTGTCTGTGCAATGACGCAGCGCGTTACGCACGCGCGCGTCCCCGTTACAGCCCTATAAAAAAAAAAAATTAGGCACAGACAGAAACGCAACTTCTCCTCCAACACCTTCAACATCGTGCACAGGAAACAAACGGTAAGAATGCGTGTATACCTCATTTAGCAAAAGAGCATCTGTGGAAAAGTGAGGCGGATTGGGTGGAAATGGATGATTGGTGAAGCTGCGTAGCGTCCTGTGCCAGTTCATCTGCGCTCTGAGACCGTTCCCTTTTACTGGAGCCTGCTGTTATGCCCAGGGACCGTTATTTGCTGACGCTTCCGTCACATATTACACATGCTGACAGATTCAGGTAGCATTTTTCAGCCTTTTTTTTTTTTTTTTTTGCTGTTTTTATTTATCTGTTTATTTGCTTAATACCAGCAGAACAGCCCCTGGTTCTGAGGAATGCAGACGAGTTCAGTCATGTCTGATGTGCAAAAAGACAAAAAAAAGAAAACGTGTAAGAGCTTCCTGAGAGCTCTGAATCCACTTGCCAAGTAGTCTGGTTTTTTTTTTTTTAATGTTTGCCTTTGAAGTATCTAGTAAAGAAAGATGACTGCAAAGTACATATGCTACAGAAATATAATTTATGCAGTTTCCATATTGACTTAAGAGTCTTGAGCCTTGGGCGACCCCACCCATGTTACATTTGTGCTACTTTGAATCAAGCCACAAATTTCCTGCAATACACTTACAGATTCACACAATGTCTTGAAGTTTTGGCAGCATCTTTTTTTAATGCATCTGAGGAAAAGAGACCACAAATCAGCTCAGAGTAACACTAGATTTCTGCCAATGCCCAGCTTTCTGTTTTGCGCACATGTTCTTCCTTGGTCTTCAAATGCAATCAGGCTGTATTGATCCGAATGCCTTTTTGTGCCTCCTTTCCAGGTTTCCGAAGTCAAAATGATGTACTACAGCATCCTCGCTTCATTCTGTTTGCTGGGTAATAAAGCATTTGTATCTATACTTCAGCCCATCAACAGGTTTAAAAACTACATAACATAATGATAGTACAGAACAGGGCTATACGATATAGTTTATTAAACAGTTATCGCAGACTTGCAAAAGCTTTTGCAATGCTGATAACAAAATAGTGGAATTATTAACAAATTAACAAAATGGTCTAATGACTGTAGGCCGTGCCTTTAAGCATGACACAATCACTGCTTCAGTGGTTGGTTTTACTATGTTACGTAAAGAATATTGCAGTCGCGGTGTATATATAAATATAATTGAAAGTGAAGTTCTGTTTCTCCACACTCTAACACAACAGTGTTTTTTTTTTTTATAGGAAAACAATTAACATCAGGGTGGAGTAATGTGGACAGAATAGAACCACCTTGTGGCAGAAAATAAACATCTCCTTTTAGAAAACTTCACTATATATTGACACGATGATATGATTTATTAGCCTTAGACTGCCTCACTGAGCATCCACCATATAGTAAGTTGTAACTATCAAAGTGACAATGTATTAGAACAAGTGCATTGATATAAAGCTGTGATTTAAAATTTACTCAACACCATCTGACCAGTCAGAATTGAGAATTCAAATTCACCCTGTGGTATAAATAAATATTACACACTATATTACACAATATAACACATAGTTATAGTCATGTATACCTAAAAAGATGTACCAGTTACTATCTGCAAGGCCACACATATTCACAGCATATACTTACATACAGTGGTAAATGCATACAATGTCTTCAATAGTGTTTTTTTTTTTTTTAATTGCCTACTGGAGTGTATCAGACCATCCACAAAAATAACTATGTGTCTCACTGTCCCGTAGGCATGGCCAGCTGTCAAAGCGTAAACACGCTGACTGCCTGTTTGACCAAGGAGCAAAACTTAGATATGACGTGCAAGTTCACCCTAGCGCCCCTGAATGTGAATGCAACATGTACCTATGAAGTAGAGAATAAAGTGGTGGCCACTACTAATAAATCCATAAACATGGATCCCACCTTCAAGAACCGGGGCAAGGCCGAGATCAGTGGCGATACATGCAAGTTGTCTCTGACAGGTTTTTCAGATGACCGGCCCAAGACGTATACCTGTACCATCAAGCAGGAGAAGTCTGCTACAAAGGAAATAAGTGTGGAAAAGAGTAAGATTTACATTTACATTTATTGACTTTGACTGTCAGGTCCATGCAGTTTTCTTTTATTGAAAAAAAAAAAAAGAAAACTGCTCAGGCTTGCCTAATCCTTGTTGTTCTTTTCTTGCTACATCCTCTTGTTTCCTTCTTCTCTGCACCCACCGTCTCTTTCTCTGCATCACCCGTCTGGCTCACGCTCTCTCTGATCTGTTGGTCTGTCTCAGCATGAGTGGAATTTGCATTAATGTCACGAAAAGATGCCAATTAAAACTCACGAGTCATTCTGCATCCCGCAGGAAGTGCACTGTAAAACAAAAACACATTATTCATTGGAGCGCTTTCTTGTTGTGAACTGAGAGTGCTCAACGCAATGATGCCCTGATGTTATCGCTATTCAAACATGTTTAATTTGTTTGTTCTAGAAACGATGAGTCCCTGCTCTGCTGGCAATACTCTGAAGCATGGCGGTGTGATTCTGCTGTTGGCTTTTGTCCTCCCTCTGCTGTCCGGGATGCTGTGAGCCATCAGGAAGAATGTTGGAGAGAAATACAGCCTTAAACATTCACCACTGGCCAGGCCGTGGCAATGAAGCCAAAGTTTCTGCCCTGCACTGAAGAAACGACCTGCTCCTGCTCTAAAACTTTAAGTGCTTTCAAATGATGAGGATAATGCCTGTAGTCTTTCATTTGTATTCATTTCTGTGGTCTGTGTTGGTGACAAATTGGTCTTAAGGCTGGGATTTTCTGTCTTCTTTCTGTGTATTAGTCGTGACTTCTTACAGCATGCTGTATTACATCATATTACATATCATATTAGCTCATAAGAAACATGTGAAGCATGTGGGTACTGTTTTAATTGTGTTTATATACTGATTGCCAATGAAAACCTAGTTTTTCTTATGTTTTAGTACCATGATACTGTTGGTTTATTTTGATTTTTACTGAATTACTGTATTAAAAGTGATCGACTATATATCTTGTCTGAGCTTGATACCCTGTTTAAAGAAATAAAATGCATTTTCTGCTACATTCAAGAAGTATCTCACTATCATATCAAAAAGCTGAAATGTTTACTTCACTTTAAAAAGATTACTTTGATTACGCCCTAACCCCCATCCAACAGAAAGGGACCACTGTCGAGTTACAAAGTGGACAAACATGCTAGGTGTGTCTAATGAAGTGGCCGTAAGTTTGTGACATACGTGTTCCATGCCACACACACACACACACACACACATGTAATTAGGATATGGTATATAAATAATGTGAACTGCTTCTATATTAAACTTGTGATCTTCAATGGCATCTGAGATTTATTTTGCAATGAAATTGAAATTCTTTGGCTTTTTAGTATAAACTTTGTTTAACACTGACTTTATTTTATTTTCATTTTGGTTTCCTACATTACCCACAATGCTGTTTGACTGCCCGCTGACAGTATTCTCTACCTAAAGAGAGCAGTGGTGCAGCATTTCAGTCCTTGAGTCTTTCAGTGTCTCTCACCTCCTCATCTGTACACTCTGCTCATCATGCTCGTCATCTTGTAGGTCACTAATAGTCACTGGATTTCTCATGAATATGACATACATGAGACTCACAAAATGATGAGTGAGAAAAGAAGCTTGTGCTAACAGCAAAGGCTGATTGCTATCACTTATGATTGACATTGTTTAATTGTTTCCTTCGTTTACAGTATTCAGCAGACACCCTTTGCCAGAGCAATTTACAGAAGTGCTTTGAAGTTTCTATCGAAAAACACATCCTAATGCTTGTTCACTAGGTCAGAGTCTAAGAATGCCATCAGCCTGAAAACCCTGTTGGGGAGGTTAGTACAGGATGATGATGATGAAGATGATTCATGATGTTTCTTTTTGTTGTTTTGTTCTTACATAGATTAACAAAGTGCATGTTCAAGTGCTTGGCGAAGAGGTAGGTCTTTAGTCTGCTTTTGAAGACAGACAGTGACTCAGCTATTCAGGCAGCCAGGGGAAGTTCATTCCACTGCCTGGATGCCAAGACAGAGAAGAGCCTTGATACATGTCTTCCAAGTACTCTGAGAGATGGTGGGTCGGGCCGAGCCGTGCTAGACGTTCGGGGGGAGTGTGCCGCAGAGTGGGGATTGATAAATGCTTTAAGGTAGGTGGGTGCTGGTCCATTTTTGGCTTTGTAGGCAAGCATCAATGTTTTAAATTTGATGCAGACAGCTACAGGAAGCTAGTGAAGGAAATGTAATTGCCATTGTAACTTGTCCCCCCTGTGATGTCAGCATGGCCCACAACTCCATCATCTCTTATGGGAATAGCAAAAATCAACCAAAAAATAAGCACTAGGACTGGTAAACACATCAGAGGTGCTTAAGTATTTATGTGCTATATGTATTTAATGTGTTTAGTAATGGAGGCATCCTGTAATGTCACTGCTTTACTGAGTACAGGGCATTCAGAAAATATTCAGACCCCTGCATTTTTTTCACATCTTATGATGCAGCCTTATGCTAAAATGCTTTTAAAATTTTTTTTTAATTGTATTTTTTTTTTCACATCAATCTGCACTCCGCACCTCCTAATGACAAAGCAAAAAAACATATTTATGATAACTGTGCAAACACATGAAAGCATGAAAACATGACATTTGATTTTCTTTTAAAATTTCTTTTTTTTTTTTTTTTTTTTGCAATTTCCGTGTGGGCTTTGTACTGAGGAGAGGCTTCTGTCTGGCCACTCGCCCATAAAGCCCAGATCGGTGGAGTGTTGTAGTGATGATTGACCTTCTGCAAGTTTCTCCACACATAGCCAATGAGTGTAGCTACAAGCTAGGTGCACCTGATAAAGTGGCCACCGGGTTTAGACAGATGGGTAACTATGCTGACAATTCTGGTGAATTCAAATATACTGGGACGGTGAAACCTCTTTTCTTTTCGGCCCTGATAAGCGAAAGTCAAAACTTATGTTACTAAACCCTTACAGTGGAACTGCTTGATAGAAATAACATGACTTAATTCATGTGGCATCATATAACAGGGCATGGCCAGCATCAAACAGGAAGTTGAAATAAAAAATCTCGAGGCAGGAAATATTGACATATGCTTTGTATAGTTTTTTTTTCTTCATAAGGTTATATATAGGTTATCATGATTAATATAGTCCATGTATTTATTATGCATATATACAGAAAATATACTTTAAAAAAATGCACATAAGGTTTGTACAAATCAGGTACAGATGTTTATAAATGAGTCACCTTCATGATAAAATAAAGTGGAGAGAGAGCATGTGAAGGCATATAAAAGATGGAGGACTGAGGAATTTTTGTGCCTTAAATGGTGTTTTTATGAAGCATTGTTCAAAACAGGAGAATACGGTTGACTGGGAAATATACAATGTTAATTAAGCCTGCTACACTGTACTGTCATGTCACAGCCACCCGAGGACTCAAGCTTCCCAGCAAACACCGCAGCCTACAAACATGGCCGCCACAGACTTCACTACCCAGAACACACACACATGTTTCCCTGCTCGCAATCAGCCAGCTTCTAACACACCACACCTGGCTTCAATCAGTCTCACACTCACAAGCACACTACTTAAGGACTTCCATTCATTAGACTCTTGGTGAAGTATACGCTCAGTTACCTTGTGCTCTGTCAGTATCAAGCCTCGAATAGCTCGTGGTTGGTTTCCCTGTTTTGATCTCTTTTCTGCCCATTGATACTGTGTTTTGTTCATTGCCTGACCCTTGCCTTTTTATTGTCTGTCTGGATTATTTAATAAACACATCTGTACCCACTTTCGCGTCCATATCTGCTCCTTCTTGTGACAAGTATGTAGAGATTTTTACCTATTGTACTGCATTTATATAATTTTTGACATCGATACTGATGTTTTTTTTCTTGAAATCCTTTATTGTGCTGCTACTGCGAGAAATAATTTATTAAATGTTACTTACCTTCTTGTGATGTTTTTTTTTATGATGACTTTTACTAGAACTGTTCATAGTAAATTTTTTAAAAAGATTGGTTATGAATTTGAATAGTACAGAAGATTTTCTAAAACCTGTTATTGTTGTTTTAATGTAAGAAATGAATTATAGAATGTTACTTGTCAATTTTACATCATCTACTGCGTACATACAATTTTGATGGTGAATTTGGAGAAGTCCTGTTATTGAAATTTGATTTATTCACACCATGAATAAGTATGCTATAGATAAATAATGTTTTAAAAATGTCACTGAGGAAAACAGTAAAGATCGAAACCAGAAACTTTTTGGACCACGAGTCCCACTGATTTCAGTAAAGTAAGCCGGGGCCACACATACTAAGGCTATTATTAAACATGAAAATGTACTTTTATTGAATTACATTTAATGTATTAATGTAAAGGGGGAAAAAATATTGAAAATGGTATGATATTATTCTGTTATTATTGCTGTTCTAATAATGCAGTTATTCTAAATATTAATTACATTATTAGAACAGCAATAATAACAGCAACAGCAATATTATAAATAAAAGGTAGAAGAAATAACAATATTGCAAGTAATAGATAACAATATTGCAAAAAATAGGCTATTTCAGTAGCATCAACCACTAAGAATAAATCAGAATAACAACACAAAGAAATTTAATCATGGTACATGGACTTAGACTTCTTAAAGATTGACAGTGAGGAGGGTCATATCAGTTGACGTGGAGGGGATCCACATCTGCTCCACGCAGACTCTCCACTGGTGTCCCACAAGGCTCAGTACTTGGTCCTCTTCTGTCCTCCCTCTATATCCGATCTCTTGGTCACACATGGGTTTTCATACCACTGCTATGCGGAAGACACTCAACTCATCCTCTCTTTCCCTCCCTCAGACACTCACGTTTCTGCTCCGATCTCAGCACATCTGGCAGACATCTCATCATGGATGGCAGCTCATCAGCTGAAACATAATGCCAGCAAAACTGAACTGCTGTTCATCCCAGGTGATTCATCCCCATGGCAGGCTTTTGTGATCTCCCTTTAAAACCTCAGAAGGAATCCATTTTTATTCCCACAGGCCACTCAGGTGCTTGTTGAGTCCCCTGTCATTTCGAGACTGGACCACTGCAACTCACTCCTAGTAGGTCTGTCTCTGAACTCCATTCAACCTCTACAACTGATCCAGAATGCAGCTGCATGAAGGTTGTTTTCAACCTTCTTAAGTTCTCCCACCACCCCATTGCTACACTCCCTCCACTGGCTTCCTGTAGCTGCCTGCATCAAGACATGCATCAAGACTTTTCTCTGTTCTAGGACCTAGGTGGTGGAATGAACTTCCCCTAGATGTCTGAACAGCTGCATCACTGGAGGTCTTCAAACGGCATCTAAAGACCTACCTCTTCCTGAAGTACTTACATTAGCACTTTAATTTAATAAAAAAAAAGTGCTGTCTGTGTGCTTTTCTTACTATATTACCTCTCCAACAGAGTTTTTAGACTGATAGTACTCTTAGTCCATGACCTAGTGAACCAGTATCAGGATGTACTTATTGATAGGGACTTTAAAGCACTTCTGTAAGTCGCTCTGGATAAGGGTGTCTACCAAATGCCATAAATGTAAATACTTGTAAATGATCCATTAAAGATGTAATTATACAAAAGGGAGTCAAACGTGCATGCACCATTCTCAGTCACCATTCTCAGCAAGAGCAATAAAATCTTGTCATTTTTTGATGTTGAAATCCGCAGCACAGAGGACAGACGCTGATCATATAACTGTGACGGATAACAGAATTCACTGAAGTTCATTAGAGAAAAATTGTTGGGTTTTTTTTCAAACATATGTGGGTGCCGAACTTCCTCTGAGTGTGTGGTTATTTTGCATGACTGTTTGGACATTGTGTTTGTGAACAGTGCAGAGCAGAATTAAAACAGCAGAATTAACTCAATATATGGGTTAACAAAAAAAATAATTCTCTTGACAATTTTGTTTGCCCATGTCTAATCTAGACTAATGAAAATAACTTAAATATATTTGTTATATATTGCAGTTATATTTCTACCAGTCAGTTTTGACAAAGTGGTAAGTTATGTCTTTAGAATGTGATAGAAACAGTTTTCCTTCACATGTAGGGAAGTCAACACCTTGAGGATTTCAGAAATGTATTATATATTGGGGGATTTTGTTTGTTTTCTAATGGCATGAAAACTCAGAGAAAGAGGAAATTCAAAAACTGCCGCAATATATCTGAATTCACCCTAAATGTAAATCATCATTAAATGGTGCAAAGTTTTACTATAATAAAAATAAACTAACAAATAAATAAATACAACAACAACAACAATAATAATAATAATAATAATAATAATAATAATAAAACAAACAAACAAGGCTGAAACAATAGTTGGGTGTCTGTGCCCTCTAGTGGACTTTGTGTGAACTGCATGCTTTGTACAACGCGCATGCGTAAACGATTGTAAACACTCGCCGGAATGTTTTGCTTTTGGGGGTCTTGTGCTAATTTTGCATAATACGTTTGCAAGGAAATCCCAGTTCGGGTAAAGTGAACGAGTTAGAATGTTATCTAACTTGTTTTTATTGTGAACATGTTTTTATTATTATTATTATTATTATAACATTTGTTTTGCTTTATGCTTGGTGGTTGCCTGAAATATGGCTAGCTAACTAGCTAACAGCTAACTGCACTGCTAACTGTAGAAGGCTGGTTGGTTATGGTTTATACACACTTGTTGGCTTTCCTGGATACTCTGAGGAATTTTTTTTTAAATTTGTTTTATCTATAGACGCTTAAAGTGTACTAATTTGTAATCTAAAGGCACTACATGGGGGCTAATAATGCTACAACAGAGTACAGGAAGAGCAGCATGCTAACAGCCATGGTGTGCTAAGTGTTTAGGTTTGTAGCTGTTAGTAATGTTGAGTGTTACGTCACTAAATAATAAAGCACAGAATAAAAAAAATATATATATTCAGATAAAGATCAGTACCTGTGAAACTAAATGTGAGGTTAGCTTAGATATCTCAGCTGCTTTTGCTGAATTAAATGTCTAAGTAGTAAAATAGCCATCAGCACATTATTGTTTCATGTATGTGTTCATGTTAGATGCATTTAAATATGCAGATGATTAAAATACACTAATTTGCATATTTGTTGTTTTATTGTAGTACCACTCCAAGTGGTCAGCCCTTTAGCTAACATATTCATCAAAGTATAATTTTTAAACATATTCCCGTGTTGTATTGTGCATGGGGTTATTAGTTATAGTTTGTTTTTGTGTTTTATTTATACGTTTCAATTCCAGCATTTTTTTAAAAATGATTTCTAACTGACCCGAAACACACCGTTTATTAAACACACAGGCCATTATTGTTATGAGATAATTGTAAGCTGCTCTGGTTAAGGGCGTCTGCCAAATGCCATTAGTGTTATTTTATCATATCCTGACTATGAATGAAGGTTCTTACAGAAATGATAGTTTTTTGGGGTTTTTTTTTTGTTTTGTTTTTTTACACGTCTCAGCATCGCAGCTATGTGGCTGTAAGGTTGCTAACAAGAGCCAAAGGGCAGTTATAGATATGTGTTTCATATCATAACAATCCTCCGTCATGTCTGTGCTTTCACCAGGAGCTGTATGTGAACTCACAGAGTGACTAAACCCGCTGACGATTTGAGAAGGACCCAAACGTTCAGGGCAGACTTGACACCCATGAAGGGGTGAGTTTCACTAGCTGAGCCACACGTAGTACACTGTGTTTGAAGTGGTCTCTTACTCCCACAGAGCGGATCTTGGGTTTAACCCTTATACAGGCTCGGCCAGAAAAAGCACAAATGTTTCTGCTGCTAAATGCGAGGGAGAGGTCACCTTTCTCTGCACATGTTTGTGTGTGTTGCTGTACAGTGTCTCTTCCTATCAAGGCATTTGCAGTTTTAACTGTTGTTCTTCTTTCAGCTGTTCCCGTTAGGGGTCGCCTCATTGGTCCATGCGTTTGAGTTTGGCACAGTTTTTACGCCAGAGGCCCTTCCTGACTCAACGCTCCCCGATTTTATCCGGGCTTGGACCCGGCACTGAGAGTGCATGCGGTTGGTTCCCTGGCCAGGAATCGAACCCGGGCCGCAGCAATGAGAGCGCTGTTGCTTAACCACTAGTCCTCCAGTGAGCTTTATTGGCAGCCTTAGCTGTATCATAGGTTAAAAATCAGATTTTAGTTTTTATTTCTCAAACAGTTAACTTTCCATATTCATATTCAAGACATCTGTTCGTGGAAACATGGAGGATGTTTCATTAAAGAAATTTTTTTCTGTTATGAACCCGTAGACATCACTGGACGCTGGGTTTCGTTCCTGGTGACGCTCTGCCAGGCCTTTACTGCATCTGTTTTCAGTTCCTGCTTGCTCTTGGGGTGTTTTGCTTTCAGTTTTGCCTTCAGCAAGTGAAATGCATGCCCAATTGGATTCAGGTCAGGTTATTGGCTCGGCCATTGCAGAATACTCACTTCTTTGCCTTTAAAAAGTCTTGGGTTGCTGTCGAAAGTATGCTTCTGGTAATTGTCCATCTGCACTATGAAGCACCGTCCAACGGTTTTTGAAGCATTTGGCTGAATCTGAGCCAATCATATAGCTCTATACACCAAATACAAGGGAACCATTAGCAGCCGTACATGTTCATGCCACAAGATGAGGTGGTATGCTTCAGATCATGAGCAGTTCCTTCCTTTCTCCATACTCTTTTCTTCCCATCATTCTGGTACAAGTTGATCTTTGTCTCATTTGTCCATTGGATGTTGTTCAGAACTGTCCAGACTTTTTTTTTTTTTTTTTTTTTTAAGATGTCTCTTTTTGCAAACTCTAATCTGGTCTTCCTGTTTTTGAGGCTTACCCATGGTTTACTTCCTGTGGCAAAGCCTCTGTATTTACCCTGGTGAAGTCTCTTGTATGTTGGCTTCGACACAGATACACCTACTTGCGGTTCTTGTTTTGATTTTTCAGCAGAATGATGGCTTGCTTCACTGGCAGTGGCAGCTCTTTGGACTTCATATTGAGAGTTAAGAGCAACAGATTCGAAATGCAAACGCCACACTTGAAATCACCTCTTTTATCTGCTTACTTGTAAATGACGTAACGAGGGAATAACCGCACCTGGCCATGGAACATCTGAGGGGACAATTATATAAAAAGTGCTGTAGCTCCTATACCTTTCACCGGATTTGGATGTAAATATCCTCAGATTAAAGCTGGAAGTCTGCACGTTGAGCTCATGTTGATTTAATTTCAGCTCCAGTATACTGTGGTAGAAAGCGAAAAATAATAACTTGGTCAGTGTCCAAATATTTATGGACCTGCCTACATTTAAATATCTTGTCACTCTGGCACATGTGCTCATGTCATCAGAATACAGATAGTGTAATGCAGTATGGGTATTTCAAGGGCACTAGGGTACATCACTTGTATACTAGTGATCTCTGTGGATTCTGGGGTTAATAGAGTGCTCAGGGCGCTGCTTAGTTACTCTGACGGTATATCCTTTTGCACAAACCTGCTCTGCAACGGACTAATGTTGAAGCTTAGCTTGATCAGTTCTACTGGATGAGTCACATGACTTTGTTTCCACTGGGCAAAAACAGCGCAGTGCTGTTCTCTACGCTGTGAATCTAGTGCCTCAATTATTACATTATGCGTTATGCAGCTAACAATCTTTCAACCTTCAGAATATAATTATTCTTAAAAATGAAGTTGCGTACATAGTACAGGTTCAAGAGCTTTTTTTTTTATATATATATATATATATATATATATATAGTTATATATAGTTATATAATATTTGGATATGGATAAGATATAACATTCACTAAGCCAGAAACCTTGTTGCATTTTGCAGGTGATCTAAATGAAAAATCAGCCTTCACTGTTGCCTGACATTTCCAGGGTTGGGGGTTCGAATCTTGCCTCCTCCGTGTGTGTGCGTGTGTGTGTGCGTGTGTGTGTGCGTATTTCTTCCCTGTGATTCAGGGGTTTCCTACCCCAATCCAAAGGCATGCGTTGTAGGCTGACTGCCATTTCCAAATTGTCCGTAGTGTGTGAATGGATAGATTTACAGTATTTAGTAATTATGTCTTTGTAGTATTGGCGCTTTAAAGAGCATGTCAAGAAGGTAGTTCTTTTGTAGATTTTAATCTTACAGACATGAATACGTTAATGATCTATAAAACTAACAAATGCAACAGCTTTTTAAGGGATCCCATGCAACACAATCCTAACACCACAGGTCTCGTGAGGTAGTGTGTCCTCATGATCTTAATGATTACTCAAAGCCTTGCGATGTGCTCAAACACTTTCCTCCAAAGAACTATAATGAGATACGTAGGTGTGGTTGCAGAGCCATGTTCCGTACGTAACAGTTTGCATAATTTCCCCACCTTTTAGTCGTTATTGCATAGTTTGCAAAAAGAAGTCACAGAAACCTGGAGCACACAAATGACAACTTTTTAACAAAAGGCATTTTTAAATTATGAGCGCACGAACAGTCTTCCAGGTCATTTTTCAGTGACACTGACATAATCCAAGAAAAATGTTAAATAATTTTGGTCAGGTTAACACAAGCATATTTAACCCTGACCTTCAACAACAACAACCCTGCAGTTTGTTCTGTTTTCTAATTAATCACAAGTGTGCTATCGTGCAGCCATAATCTGCCCCTTGACGACGTGATGAGAAAGTAAGGATTCAGGGACTCTTTGAAACAAACCTCACAAACTAGGTGTGAAAACACGCTAACACACCTGATCCAGGTAATTAAGGTGTTAAGGAGTGTTTGAAAATTTGAGCCAGGTGTGCTAGAGCTGAACTGCAGAACGGTAGATCCTCAGGAGCTGACTTTAGCATTTCTGTTTGATTTCGTGTTTCAGATTGAGTTTTTCCTTAGGGTCCATGATTCTAATAGTATACAGTTTGTGATCATCTGAGTCCCTAATTGTGTCACTGACTTTGAATTTATGTGGCAAGAGAAATGCAGCACTCGAATCTCATCCAGCAACAAAAATGCACCAGCTGTTTCTGTGGCTGTGGGTAAGTTCAGGCTAGCTGCAGGTAGTGATATTAAAGAAGTGAGGAGTAACTAGGTTCTTTGTCTAGCACTGAGGTGTCAACTGATGTTCTGTAGCCCTGATTCTCGTATTTTACACAGCACCCATCACAGCTTGTGTGTGAAATGCAGTAAAATCTGCATGCTCACACACTGATGCTAAACCAGTACATATGAATATCTTGCAGCTTCAGCTTTCGATGTTCGTTTTACATTATTTCCCGGTTTTCTGACTGATTGATTGTTATGGATGGTGACTCTGTTGCAAATGTTTAAGTGTGTAATTAGATTTGGTGATCTTTTCACTGTCTAAGATCAGTTTTGAGGATCTACATACTAGTTTTGGTTATTCCTTCTGCCTTTTTATTTACACACAATAATAAACCAAACCATGTTAAAACTAACACACTGGTGTATATGTGATTGATTCCATTTTAACCAGAAAACATGTCTCTCTTGTTTACTCGCTTACAGGCAACAGAAAAGCCCTGATCCACAGGTGGATGTGCCTATCATGGAGGAAGGTATGGCATTTAAAAGAATAAATTGCCATCATATTTAGGCTTGACTTGCATCATACAGTATTTTGTCTCTAACGCACACCAGCGAATGATGAATTCTCATATCTCTAAGCTAACCAGAAAGTGCACCACTTTTTTTTTTTTTTTAAGCTTCCTGTATGCAAAATGACTGTCTGGCAGACGTGGTTCATTTAGGTAGAAGACTTGCTGTACTTGACTGGCTGGTTTGGCAACACTAACCCACTCTGTGTGTTTTTGTGGAAGGAGCTATTGCTACAGCTGTTGATCCATCTGCTATTACGACAATACAGTCAGCTGCAACGTTTTCTGCTGAACAGCCAATAAAGTACGTTTTCAAAACGGAAGGAAATACCGGGCAGGTATGGTATTAACCTATGCACAAGTTAAGCACTGCTTTGTCTTTACTGTGCAGTCTAAAGGACAAGATCTAATGCTCTGTCAGTATGCTATTGATATTGACTTTTGCTAATCAGGGGTTGTTTTATTGGTAAACCAACTAGATTGTAGCTAAACTGGTTGGCTTCTTCAGTTTTTCAGCACTGTAAGCTGTGCTGTTTTGAGAGGTAATCCATGCCTCACAGAGGTTAACCTCTTGACCTCCGTGCTGCAGGTGACGTATCGAGTGATCCATGTAGCTGAAGGGCAAATGGAGACTCAGGCAGATGGAACCGCAGCTGTTAGTGTTGTGACTGGCTTCCCTACAGCAACGCAGGCCGGGACGCCCCCTGTAACACGGGTAACTAGATCTGCCCCGTATGTTTCATTATTACTGGGTGATTAGCCTTAGAACAAAGTATTGTTACTATGTGACTGGCATTAGAACATCTGTCTTTTTTTTTTTTTTTTTTTTTTTTTTTAAAAACTAGATGTACATGTATTTATTAGGTTGATTGGCCTGGAACCATGTTATTTTCTTATAGGACGTGTTGTACTACTTTACCATACCCTCTGTGTGAGTGTGTTTGGTTGGTGCTCTGGTTGCTCTCTTCAAACTATTTGCATAAGATTTTTTTTTTAAGACATTTCGGAAATGTCCTTTTATTAGTGAACTGTTTGGATGAGAACATGTTTAACGTGTGTGCAGGCTGTGTACTCTCAGGCTGAGGGTCTGGAGACGGAGGCCACCGAGGATCACTACTACTATCCGTCCACTATCAGTGACACAGCCCCAGCTGCCATAGTAACCAATGTCCATGCAGCTGATTCGCTGCTCACACAACCTACTTCTGCAGGTAGGTAAGAGGTGTTTGCATGCTGAAGTCATGGCTTCAACCCCTTATTTGCTTACGGGCATTTGTTAGAGGGTTGGAGCTGTGCGTTGCCTTGTTTAGTTAACATGGTCACAAAATTTTCAATTGTCAATTGTACAACGGGGGGGGGGGGGGGGGGGGGGGGGGGGGGGGGGGGGGGGGGGGGGGGGGGGGGGGGGGGGGGGGGGGGGGG